>CANNZV010001403.1:39387-196464 GCA_947561585.1 Caprella mutica | reverse complement strand
CTCTTTTCTCTAATAGTACATCATCACAGTGACTCTTTTCTTTAATAGTACATCATCACGGTGAATCTTTTCTCTCATAGTACATCATCACAGTGACTCTTTTCACAGATAGTACATCATCACAGTGACTCTTTACACAGATAGTACATCATCACAATGACTCTTTTCTCTGATAGTACATCATCACAGTGACTCTTTTCTCTGATAGTACATCATCACAGTGACTCTTTTCTCTGATAGTACATCATCACAGTGACTCTTTTCTCTGGTAGTATATCATCATAGTGACTCTTTCCTCTGATAGTACATCATCACAGTGACTCTTTTCTCTGATAGTACATCACCACAGTGACTCTTTTCTCTGATAGTACATCACCACAGTGACTCTTTTCTCTAATAGTACATCAACACAGTGACTCTTTTATCTGATAGTAATTCATCACAGTGACTCTTTTCTCTGATAGTACATCATCATAGTGACCCTTTTTTCAGAAAGTACATCATCACAGTCACTCTTTTTACAGATAGTACATCATCACAGTGACTCTTTTTTTCTGATAGTACATAATCACAGAGACTCTTTTCTCTGATAGTACATACATCATCACAGTGACTCTTTTCTCTAATAGTACATCATCACAGTGACTCTTTTCTCTGATAGTACATACATCATCACAGTGACTCTTTTCTCTGATAGTACATCATCACAGTGACTCTTTTCTCTAATAGTACATCATCACAGTGACTCTTTTCTCTGATAGTACATCATCACAGTGACTCTTTTCTCTGATAGTACATCATCACAGTGACTATTTTCTCTGATAGTACATCATCACAGTGACTCTTTTCTCTGGTAGTACATCATCATAGTGACTCTTTTCTCTGATATTACATCATCACAGTGACTCTTTTTACATATAGTACATCATCACAGTGACTCTTTTTTTCTGATAGTACATGATCACAGAGACTCTTTTCACTGATAGTAAATAATCACAGTGACTCTTTTCACAGATAGTACATCATCACAGTGACTCTTTACACAGATAGTACATCATCACAATGACTCTTTTCTCTGATAGTACATCATCACAGTGACTCTTTTCTCTGATAGTACATCATCACAGTGACTCTTTTCTCTGATAGTACATCATCACAGTGACTCTTTTCTCTGGTAGTACATCATCATAGTGACTCTTTTCTCTGATATTACATCATCACAGTGACTCTTTTCTCTGAAAGTACATCATCACAGTGACTCTTTCCACTGATAGTACATCATCACAGTGACTCTTTTCTCTGATAGTACATCATCACAGTGACTCTTTTCTCTGATAGTACATCATCACAGTGACTCTTTTCTCTGATAGTACATCATCACAGTGACTCTTTTCACTGACAGTACATAATCACAGAGACTCTTTTCTCTGATAGTACATCACCACAGTGACTCTTTTCTCTGATAGTACATCATCACAGTGACTCTTTTCTCTAATAGTACATCATTACAGTGACTCTTTTCTCTGATAGTACATCACCACAGTGACTCTTTTCTCTGATAGTACATAAACACAGTGACTCTTTTATCTGATAGTAATTCATCACAGTGACTCTTTTCTCTGATAGTACATCATCATATTGACCCTTTTTACAGATAGTACATAATCACAGTGACTCTTTTTACAGATAGTACATCATCACAGTGACTCTTTTTTCTGATAGTACATAATCACAGAGACTCTTTTCTCTGATAGTACATCATCACAGTGACTCTTTTCTCTAATAGTACATCATCACAGTGACTCTTTTCACTGATAGTACATCATCACAGTGACTCTTTTCTCTGATAGTACATCATCACAGTGACTCTTTTCTCTAATAGTACATCATCACAGTGACTCTTTTCTCTGATAGTACATCATCACAGTGACTCTTTTCTCTGATAGTACATCATCACAGTGACTCTTTTCACAGATAGTACATCATCACAGTGACTCTTTACACAGATAGTACATCATCACAATGACTCTTTTCTCTGATAGTACATCATCACAGTGACTCTTTTTTCTGATAGTACATAATCACAGAGACTCTTTTCTCTGATAGTACATCACCACAGTGACTCTTTTCTCTAATAGTACATCATCACAGTGACTCTTTTCTCTCATAGTACATCACCACAGTGACTCTTTTCTCTGATAGAACATCATCACAGTGACTCTTTTCTCTAATAGTACATCATCACAGTGACTCTTTTCTCTGATAGTACAGCATCACAGTGACTCTTTTCTCTGATAGTACATCATCACAGTGACTCTTTTCACAGATAGTACATCATCACAGTGACTCTTTACACAGATAGTACATCATCACAATGACTCTTTTCTCTGATAGTACATCATCACAGTGACTCTTTTTTCTGATAGTACATAATCACAGAGACTCTTTTCTCTGATAGTACATCATCACAGTGACTCTTTTCTCTAATAGTACATCATCACAGTGACTCTTTTCTCTCATAGTACATCACCACAGTGACTCTTTTCTCTGATAGTACATCATCACAGTGACTCTTTTCTCTAATAGTACATCATTACAGTGACTCTTTTCTCTGATAGTACATCATCACAGTGACTCTTTTCTCTAATAGTACATCATCACAGTGACTCTTTTCTCTGATAGTACATCATCACAGTGACTCTTTTTTCTAATAGTAAATCATCATAGTGACTCTTTTCTCTAATAGTAGATCATCACAGTGACTCTTTTCTCTGATAGTACATCATCACAGTGACTCTTTTCTCTGATAGTACATCATCACAGTGACTCTTTTCTCTGGTAGTACATCATCATAGTGACTCTTTCCTCTGATATTACATCATCACAGTGACTCTTTTTACATATAGTACATCATCACAGTGACTCTTTTTTTCTGATAGTACATAATCACAGTGACTCTTTTCTCTGATAGTACATCATCACAGTGACTCTTTTCTCTGGTAGTACATCATCATAGTGACTCTTTCCTCTGATATTACATCATCACAGTGACTCTTTTTACATATAGTACATCATCACAGTGACTCTTTTTTTCTGATAGTACATAATCACAGAGACTCTTTTCTCTGATAGTACATCATCACAGAGACTCTTTTCTCTTATAGTAAATAATCACAGTGACTCTTTTCACAGATAGTACATCATCACAGTGACTCTTTACACAGATAGTACATCATCACAATGACTCTTTTCTCTGATAGTACGTCATCACAGTGACTCTTTTCTCTGATAGTACATCATCACAGTGACTCTTTTCTCTGATAGTACATCATCACAATGACTCTTTTCTCTGGTAGTACATCATCATAGTGACTCTTTTCTCTGATATTACATCATCACAGTGACTCTTTTCTCTGAAAGTACATCATCACAGTGACTCTTTCCTCTGATAGTACATCATCACAGTGACTCTTTTCTCTGATAGTACATCATCACAGTGACTCTTTTCTCTGATAGTACATCATCACAGTGACTCTTTTCTCTGATAGTACATCATCACAGTGACTCTTTTCTCTGACAGTACATAATCACAGAGACTCTTTTCTCTGATAGTACATCACCACAGTGACTCTTTTCTCTGATAGTACATCATCACAGTGACTCTTTTCTCTGACAGTACATCATTACAGTGACTCTTTTCTCTGATAGTACATCACCACAGTGACTCTTTTCTCTGATAGTCCATAAACACAGTGACTCTTTTATCTGATAGTAATTCATCACAGTGACTCTTTTCTCTGATAGTACATCATCATATTGACCCTTTTTACAGATAGTACATTATCACAGTGACTCTTTTTACAGATAGTACATCATCACAGTGACTCTTTTTTCTGATAGTACATAATCACAGAGACTCTTTTCTCTGATAGTACATCATCACAGTGACTCTTTTCTCTAATAGTACATCATCACAGTGACTCTTTTCTCTGATAGTACATCATCACAGTGACTCTTTTCTCTGATAGTACATCATCACAGTGACTCTTTTCTCTAATAGTACATCATCACAGTGACTCTTTTCTCTGACAGTACATAATCACAGAGACTCTTTTCTCTGATAGTACATCACCACAGTGACTCTTTTCTCTGATAGTACATCATCACAGTGACTCTTTTCTCTGACAGTACATCATTACAGTGACTCTTTTCTCTGATAGTACATCACCACAGTGACTCTTTTCTCTGATAGTCCATAAACACAGTGACTCTTTTATCTGATAGTAATTCATCACAGTGACTCTTTTCTCTGATAGTACATCATCATATTGACCCTTTTTACAGATAGTACATTATCACAGTGACTCTTTTTACAGATAGTACATCATCACAGTGACTCTTTTTTCTGATAGTACATAATCACAGAGACTCTTTTCTCTGATAGTACATCATCACAGTGACTCTTTTCTCTAATAGTACATCATCACAGTGACTCTTTTCTCTGATAGTACATCATCACAGTGACTCTTTTCTCTGATAGTACATCATCACAGTGACTCTTTTCTCTAATAGTACATCATCACAGTGACTCTTTTCTCTGATAGTACATCATCACAGTGACTCTTTTCTCTGATAGTACATCATCAAAGTGACTCTTTTCACAGATAGTACATCATCACAATGACTCTTTTCTCTGATAGTACATCATCACAGTGACTCCTTTTTCTGATAGTACATAATCACAGAGACTCTTTTCTCTGATAGTACATCATCACAGTGAACTCTTTTCTCTAATAGTACATCATCACAGTGACTCTTTTCTCTCATAGTACATCATCACAGTGACTCTTTACTCTGATAGTACATCATCACAGTGACTCTTTTCTCTAATAGTACATCATCACAGTGACTCTTTTCTTTAATAGTACATCATCACGGTGAATCTTTTCTCTCATAGTACATCATCACAGTGACTCTTTTCACAGATAGTACATCATCACAGTGACTCTTTACACAGATAGTACATCATCACAATGACTCTTTTCTCTGATAGTACATCATCACAGTGACTCTTTTCTCTGATAGTACATCATCACAGTGACTCTTTTCTCTGATAGTACATCATCACAGTGACTCTTTTCTCTGGTAGTACATCATCATAGTGACTCTTTCCTCTGATAGTACATCATCACAGTGACTCTTTTCTCTGATAGTACATCACCACAGTGACTCTTTTCTCTGATAGTACATCACCACAGTGACTCTTTTCTCTAATAGTACATCAACACAGTGACTCTTTTATCTGATAGTAATTCATCACAGTGACTCTTTTCTCTGATAGTACATCATCATAGTGACCCTTTTTTCAGAAAGTACATCATCACAGTCACTCTTTTTACAGATAGTACATCATCACAGTGACTCTTTTTTTCTGATAGTACATAATCACAGAGACTCTTTTCTCTGATAGTACATACATCATCACAGTGACTCTTTTCTCTAATAGTACATCATCACAGTGACTCTTTTCTCTCATAGTACATCATCACAATGACTCTTTTCTCTGATAGTACATCATCACAGTGACTCTTTTCTCTAATAGTACATCATCACAGTGACTCTTTTCTCTGATAGTACATCATCACAGTGACTCTTTTCTCTGATAGTACATCATCACAGTGACTATTTTCTCTGATAGTACATCATCACAGTGACTCTTTTCTCTGGTAGTACATCATCATAGTGACTCTTTTCTCTGATATTACATCATCACAGTGACTCTTTTTACATATAGTACATCATCACAGTGACTCTTTTTTTCTGATAGTACATGATCACAGAGACTCTTTTCACTGATAGTAAATAATCACAGTGACTCTTTTCACAGATAGTACATCATCACAGTGACTCTTTACACAGATAGTACATCATCACAATGACTCTTTTCTCTGATAGTACATCATCACAGTGACTCTTTTCTCTGATAGTACATCATCACAGTGACTCTTTTCTCTGATAGTACATCATCACAGTGACTCTTTTCTCTGGTAGTACATCATCATAGTGACTCTTTTCTCTGATATTACATCATCACAGTGACTCTTTTCTCTGAAAGTACATCATCACAGTGACTCTTTCCTCTGATAGTACATCATCACAGTGACTCTTTTCTCTGATAGTACATCATCACAGTGACTCTTTTCTCTGATAGTACATCATCACAGTGACTCTTTTCTCTGATAGTACATCATCACAGTGACTCTTTTCACTGACAGTACATAATCACAGAGACTCTTTTCTCTGATAGTACATCACCACAGTGACTCTTTTCTCTGATAGTACATCATCACAGTGACTCTTTTCTCTAATAGTACATCATTACAGTGACTCTTTTCTCTGATAGTACATCACCACAGTGACTCTTTTCTCTGATAGTACATAAACACAGTGACTCTTTTATCTGATAGTAATTCATCACAGTGACTCTTTTCTCTGATAGTACATCATCATATTGACCCTTTTTACAGATAGTACATAATCACAGTGACTCTTTTTACAGATAGTACATCATCACAGTGACTCTTTTTTCTGATAGTACATAATCACAGAGACTCTTTTCTCTGATAGTACATCATCACAGTGACTCTTTTCTCTAATAGTACATCATCACAGTGACTCTTTTCACTGATAGTACATCATCACAGTGACTCTTTTCTCTGATAGTACATCATCACAGTGACTCTTTTCTCTAATAGTACATCATCACAGTGACTCTTTTCTCTGATAGTACATCATCACAGTGACTCTTTTCTCTGATAGTACATCATCACAGTGACTCTTTTCACAGATAGTACATCATCACAGTGACTCTTTACACAGATAGTACATCATCACAATGACTCTTTTCTCTGATAGTACATCATCACAGTGACTCTTTTTTCTGATAGTACATAATCACAGAGACTCTTTTCTCTGATAGTACATCACCACAGTGACTCTTTTCTCTAATAGTACATCATCACAGTGACTCTTTTCTCTCATAGTACATCACCACAGTGACTCTTTTCTCTGATAGAACATCATCACAGTGACTCTTTTCTCTAATAGTACATCATCACAGTGACTCTTTTCTCTGATAGTACAGCATCACAGTGACTCTTTTCTCTGATAGTACATCATCACAGTGACTCTTTTCACAGATAGTACATCATCACAGTGACTCTTTACACAGATAGTACATCATCACAATGACTCTTTTCTCTGATAGTACATCATCACAGTGACTCTTTTTTCTGATAGTACATAATCACAGAGACTCTTTTCTCTGATAGTACATCATCACAGTGACTCTTTTCTCTAATAGTACATCATCACAGTGACTCTTTTCTCTAAAAGTACATCACCACAGTGACTCTTTTCTCTGATAGTACATCATCACAGTGACTCTTTTCTCTAATAGTACATCATTACAGTGACTCTTTTCTCTGATAGTACATCATCACAGTGACTCTTTTCTCTAATAGTACATCATCACAGTGACTCTTTTCTCTGATAGTACATCATCACAGTGACTCTTTTTTCTAATAGTAAATCATCATAGTGACTCTTTTCTCTAATAGTAGATCATCACAGTGACTCTTTTCTCTGATAGTACATCATCACAGTGACTCTTTTCTCTGATAGTACATCATCACAGTGACTCTTTTCTCTCATAGTACATCATCACAATGACTCTTTTCTCTGATATTACATCATCACAGTGACTCTTTTCTCTAATAGTACATCATCACAGTGACTCTTTTCTCTGATAGTACATCATCACAGTGACTCTTTTCTCTGATAGTACATCATCACAGTGACTCTTTTCTCTGGTAGTACATCATCATAGTGACTCTTTCCTCTGATATTACATCATCACAGTGACTCTTTTTACATATAGTACATCATCACAGTGACTCTTTTTTTCTGATAGTACATAATCACAGAGACTCTTTTCTCTGATAGTACATCATCACAGAGACTCTTTTCTCTTATAGTAAATAATCACAGTGACTCTTTTCACAGATAGTACATCATCACAGTGACTCTTTACACAGATAGTACATCATCACAATGACTCTTTTCTCTGATAGTACGTCATCACAGTGACTCTTTTCTCTGATAGTACATCATCACAGTGACTCTTTTCTCTGATAGTACATCATCACAATGACTCTTTTCTCTGGTAGTACATCATCATAGTGACTCTTTTCTCTGATATTACATCATCACAGTGACTCTTTTCTCTGAAAGTACATAATCACAGTGACTCTTTCCTCTGATAGTACATCATCACAGTGACTCTTTTCTCTGATAGTACATCATCACAGTGACTCTTTTCTCTGATAGTACATCATCACAGTGACTCTTTTCTCTGATAGTACATCATCACAGTGACTCTTTTCTCTGACAGTACATAATCACAGAGACTCTTTTCTCTGATAGTACATCACCACAGTGACTCTTTTCTCTGATAGTACATCATCACAGTGACTCTTTTCTCTGACAGTACATCATTACAGTGACTCTTTTCTCTGATAGTACATCACCACAGTGACTCTTTTCTCTGATAGTCCATAAACACAGTGACTCTTTTATCTGATAGTAATTCATCACAGTGACTCTTTTCTCTGATAGTACATCATCATATTGACCCTTTTTACAGATAGTACATTATCACAGTGACTCTTTTTACAGATAGTACATCATCACAGTGACTCTTTTTTCTGATAGTACATAATCACAGAGACTCTTTTCTCTGATAGTACATCATCACAGTGACTCTTTTCTCTAATAGTACATCATCACAGTGACTCTTTTCTCTGATAGTACATCATCACAGTGACTCTTTTCTCTGATAGTACATCATCACAGTGACTCTTTTCTCTAATAGTACATCATCACAGTGACTCTTTTCTCTGATAGTACATCATCACAGTGACTCTTTTCTCTGATAGTACATCATCAAAGTGACTCTTTTCACAGATAGTACATCATCACAGTGACTCTTTACACAGATAGTACATCATCACAATGACTCTTTTCTCTGATAGTACATCATCACAGTGACTCTTTTTTCTGATAGTACATAATCACAGAGACTCTTTTCTCTGATAGTACATCATCACAGTGACTCTTTTCTCTAATAGTACATCATCACAGTGACTCTTTTCTCTCATAGTACATCATCACAGTGACTCTTTACTCTGATAGTACATCATCACAGTGACTCTTTTCTCTAATAGTACATCATCACAGTGACTCTTTTCTTTAATAGTACATCATCACGGTGAATCTTTTCTCTCATAGTACATCATCACAGTGACTCTTTTCTCTGATAGTACATCATCACAGTGACTCTTTTCTCTAATAGTACATCATCACAGTGACTCCTTTCTCTGATAGTACATCATCACAGTGACTCTTTTCTCTGATAGTACATCATCACAGTGACTCTTTTCTCTGATAGTACATCATCACAGTGACTCTTTTCTCTGGTAGTACATCATCATAGTGACTCTCTTCTCTGGTAGTACATCATCACAGTGACTCTTTTCTTTCATAGTACATCATCACAGTGACTCTTTTCTCTCATAGTACATCATCACAGTGACTCTCTTCTCTGGTAGTACATCATCACAGTGACTCTTTTCTTTAATAGTACATCATCACAGTGACTCTTTTCTCTGATAGTACATCATCACAGTGACTCTTTTCTTTGATAGTACATCATCACAGTGACTCTTTTCTCTGGTAGTACATCATCATAGTGACTCTTTTCTCTGGTAGTACATCATCACAGTGACTTTTTTCTTTAATAGTACATCATCACAGTGACTCTTTTCTCTCATAGTACATCATCACAGTGACTCTTTTCTCTGATAGTACATCATCACAGTGACTCTTTTCTCTAATAGTACATCATCACAGTGACTCTTTTCTCTCATAGTACATCATCACAGGGACTCTTTTCTCTGATAGTACATCATCACAGTGACTCTTTTCTCTAATAGTACATCATCACAGTGACTCTTTTCTTTAATAGTACATCATCACAGTGACTCTTTTCTCTCATAGTACATCATTACAGTGACTCTTTTCTCTGATAGTACATCATCACAGTGACTCTTTTCTCTAATAGCACATCATCACAGTGACTCTTTTCTCTGATAGTACATCATCACAGTGACTCTTTTTTCTAATAGTACATCATCATAGTGACTCTTTTCTCTAATAGTACATCATCACAGTGACTCTTTTCTCTGATAGTACATCATCACAGTTACTCTTTTCTCTGATAGTACATCATCACAGTGACTCTTTTCTCTGATTGTACATCATCACAGTGACTCTTTTCTCTGATAGTACATCATCACAGTGAGTCTTAGTATTTTGTTAATCTTTATTGTCTCCATTTAACTATGGCTCCAATTTTCATTGGCTGAACTGAAAATAATTGTTTGGTTTTTAAATGAAATTGTTAGTTATGTAATCAAGACATGTATTCAAACAAATCAAATCACTTGGTAATTAGCAAAATGAGACATCGGATTCTCTTGAGAATGTTCTTCTGCTTTGTGTAATAAAAGATACTGCACAAAAGGTTTCAGCAGGAGTCAAGAGGAAATTTAAGCACCATGGTAGGTAGAGTTTTGAGTCAATAAACCTCAGATTTAGGATAAAATATGGACTTCCTCAGTTACTGGATGAATGAGAACCAGGTATGACAAACTAATCAAGTGATGAAATGATCTGGCAGAATATAAAAGACCAGTTTGATGCAGAGTTATCAGTAGGTTGATTCGTGTAGAGTATGACTAACACTATAATAATAGGATGTGTAGAAATGGAAGCAGCAATATAAATTAGCAGCAACTTGTATCTACACTCATCAGTAGCAGTAGATTTATTAGATATCAGTAGCAGCAGCAAAGCAGTACCAAAAAACTTGAAAAATTAAAAATGGTAGCTTGAAATAATTGGAGATGCTCATATCTTTGCTAGTAAAACACAGATTAGGGTAATTTAAATGATTTGCCTAGTTATCATCCGTTATAAATTGTCAGATGAAGTATTAATTAATTAGTTAGCTCTCTTTGGTATTTGATGTTAGGTATGATAGAAGAATGACGTAGTCACTGTTAAAAAATTTCGACATAGTTTTCCTTTGCATATAAAACGAGACGGCAGCGTGAACTCCTCTAGAACAATAATTCAGTAAAAACCGATACGTGCGTCAGTTATTAAATAGTTTTAATAACTGACTCACGTATTACTATATCTAAAAGACAATGAATAATAAATATTTATGACTAACAATTATATATGTGAATGCTTTGATATTGATATCAATATCAACTTACATTGATATTGAAAATTAACTTAGAAGGTATTGTAAATACAATATTAATATAGTAACTACTGGTATGAGTTAGGGATAAATGTATGATATAATTCCTTAACTTACAGCGACTCCATTATTGCTTGATTTATATATGAATTCATATGAATACTTGGCAATTGCAAATAGTTATCTAGCAATGAATGGATTAGCCGTCTTCAGTTTCCCATATTCATCCACAGAAATCCGGCAACATCGGTTTTCACACCTATGTTTGTGGGGTGTCCGGAAAACTACCAGGCGTAAAACTGCGCAAGCGGAAAACTGCCATGCAAAAAGCTGCCATGCAAAAACTTAATGGGAATTTTGTATTTTTATACTTTTAAGAAATATTATTCAGTTGAAAACACATTCAAGGAACATTTTAATTTAGAAAAAAACGGCGTTGAGTTGAGGGGAAATTCATTTTTACAGTAGTAACTATATAGATATTGGATTACTTAATATTCAAAGGGAAATAATATTTCAACAAAGCTACCTTATTAAACACACAGTAAACCAAATTTCAGTACACAGTTTCCCATATTCTTCAGTTTCCCATATTCATCCACAGAAATCCGGCAACATCGGTTTTCGCACCTATGTTTGTGGAACGTTTGGGACGATATTTCAGTTGTCATATCTCCTTCCTACAGTGAGAATCTAACATCTATCTAATCTTCATCAGTCATATAAATTCTTCTATCATCAGAATGCGTTTTTAGCTATAGCTAACCGACTATACTTAATGCTAAGCTACGAAGATTGAGATAATTGACCCTTATTATAAACATGGTGAGTAGAAGTTTATGCTCGAGTAGTGATGAAATGAAACCCTAAACTGACCTGCTACTGAAATAACGCTATGGCAGCGTTTTCCGTGTAGGAGCTACATTATCAAAAGATGTTAGTTTTGAAGATTTATTTTCTTTACTTATTTCATCCACAAAGATATTTAAAGAATGCTGAAACCCTCTTAATTAATCTTATTAAACTTAATTAATCTCATGAAAATTATTGAATTATGAGTTTTTGGTCATTAGGAGAGAACCGGGAGCATTCGGACAGAGGGATGGTTCGGACAACTCGTTTAAACATGTTTATAATTGTTGGAACTACCTCTTATTGCAACTGAATGTGTGCGACGTGTTAGCCGTCAGCTATTTGAAAGATCCAGTGCAGAGATGTAGTATTTCGCCCCCGAGGTGTAATTTACTGTTTTCTTCAATATTGATGTAATTTTTCGTGATTCAATTGGATCGTGTGTGGACTATATGAATACGAAACTGGCTCTAAATCTAAAAGATATGAATTATATCAATATTTTATGTTAGGTTTGGTGTGTTAAAAAAATAATACAAATAAAATAAGAAAAAATGGAGATATTCTTAATTTTGAAGTGTCATTTGGGATGAATCGGACACTTCTGTTGAGGTTGGTTCGGACGGTGTCCGAACCGGGTGTAGGTCGTAAGCCCCCGGTCAAGAGCCCCCCGGTCAAGAGCCCTCCCGTTCATGAGCCCGCCCGGTCATGAGCCCCCCCCCGGTCAAGAGCCCTCCTAGGTCAAGAGCCCCCCGGTCAAGAGCCCCCCGGTCAAGAGCCCCCCGGTCATGAGTCCCCCCGGTCACGAGCCCCCTGTTTTAAAATCCTTATTTACCTATATTATTTAATCCTATTGTCACTTTTGTAGTTCATTACTGATTAGACATAAAATATTTGTATATCGAGGGGCGTACCGCCCCCCTAACCCCCCTGCCAGGTCTTTAAACAATCATGAAGTGTGCAGTACAATAAACTAGCGGATACAACAAACTACATTAGCAACTCTCAGTTATTTCTATCTAAGTAGTTCTTCATTTGTTTAACTAGTTAAATAATGATTAAAAAAACAGGAAATGGGGGCTCGTGACCGGGGGGGGGGCTCATGACCTAGGGGGGCTCGTGACCGGGGGGCTCATGACCGGGGGGGCTCATGACCGGGGGGCTCTTGACCGTACCCCGTCCGAACCTTCCCTCTGTATCCGATTCAGTCCACCATTACAATTTATTGAAGTAATACTTATTAAAAAGGACATTCTGAACTTGAAGTACATTATTTTAATTGACATAGAATTCGTTTATAAGATTAGTTGCAACTTTTAATATTAGTGTCTTTTTTTGACAGTTTGTAGATCGTATTCATGAATACGATGAATACGATGCATGCCTTTTCATTATAAAAGGAAAACTGATAGAGGACGTAATAAAGAAGGTATTCAAAAAACTTTTCATGAATTCCAAAAGGTTTATCTGTCAGAAAAGCTGCTGAAATTGGAGGTGTAGCAAGATCTACACTTATAGATTATACTTTAAACATTTGATGAATTATTTATGATGTAATTTACTAATTTTAGTGAATTCAAAGAAAAAGGAAACAGTTATACCCAAAGTAGAAGGCAATAGTTATACAATTTGCTTGTGATGTATAACTATTAAATATAAGGATAATTTCACATTTATTACTCATGGGCTATCTATATTTTGTTGGAGAAAATGTTCAATCATTACAATAATATTATTATGATAAAATCTCAAATACGATGAATTATTACTGTGAATAACAAGTCATTATGGTTTATTTCAATTAAATTAGTAGATCCGAATTCAATCCTATTGTTTAATTACCCAAATTTCCAATGTTTTAACCATTTTAATGTTGTCCGAATCATCCTCCCAGCTTATACGAAGTCTCCTTCTAGGAAGGAGCATTCGGACACTTGAATCTCTTACATTTTGTCATATAACTTTCGAATGGAGGTTTAAACTGTGAAACAGTTTTAATAAAATTGAAGTAAAATGATTTATCTACATACAGAAATCATTATATAGTTAAATTCGAATTAGTCTGCGAATTATTCATTTTTCTCCAAAAGTGTCCGAATGCTCCCAGTTCCCCCCTATATGGGAATGAATAGAATTAGTATTATACATTGTTTATTTATTACTTACAAATTGAAGCCAGTATTTAAAGGCTATGATTGTAAATCGTGAGTAGTATATGATTAAATGGCTGTGTAGTGGGTATTTGAAGAATTTATTTCTTAAATTTCAGGTATCCAGTCATCACGGGGATAGAGCAGTGATGTGGAGAAATCAACTACTTATGGGGAAACTTCAAAACTTCAAAAGGAACGGATTACAAGTCACCGAAATTATGTAGCATTTATTTTTTCTAAATCATATTTAAATCCTCACTATTTGCGGTTATTGCTTGTGGGGTTATTTCACATATTTTTAAAATAATGAGCTACTCCCCACCTGCTAGTCTGAATCAAATAAATGTATAAATAATGCATGGTGTGAATTTCTTGAAAGCTAATTCTGGTGTGATCAGAAGATTAATGAAAGCAGTCAGAAAACGGGCGAAAAAATGTGTCGTGAAAAAGGGGTAATAATGGTTATTTTCGGTACACAATGTATATATATATATACACTAGATCTTCATAATATGCAATTGTTTCTTTGCTACAACTTAGTAAATACTGGGTAAACAAACTCATTTAGATATTCTTTAATAATTAAATACCTCTCACAAGAGCAATTTCACCACCCTTTTCTTATTAGTTATGGCCACTCTGTAAAGAAACTACAAGGAATATAAAAACAAACTAAATTGGTAGCTGGTACAATCTGCTTTAGTTAAAAAAAAAAGACAAAGATACGATAGTTCTTGCTGAAGTTATGACGCTTTTATATATATACTGCATACGGAATTGAGATTTACCCTTAGTATCCGTAAAAAGAATTTTGGGGGGCTGTAGCTTTTGTCATATCGTCTTTGAAGTTATTATTAATGGATATCACTGTAAATGTATGGAATTAGAATTTGTATATGAGTAATGTAAATGAAGACAAAACCCCGCTTTTATTACACTCAGCTTTTTTCAGGAACTTGAAATGAAATGGTCCTCAATAAATTGTTTTTCCATTTCAAGAACCATACGTTCCAAATTATTTCACTTGCAACTACCAATATCATAGTTTTTAGTTTCAGTTTTGAATTACATATTTTAGTGTAAAAAAAGATGATGTGAATTTTAATTGGTTTGAGTTGCTCATATAATATTGGTGATAATCCTTGAGCATTTCAAATATTTTAACAAATGGTACTCTAGGTAGACTGGATGATTGCCATATCTGGAAGATATTTACTTATTATTGAATAAAAATACTGAGTGATTGATCCTCTCTTAATATGAAGAATATACTTCATAACGGCTTCATTCGTTGGGAGTTGATTACGAGTGAAAATTGCAACTGTTTGAAGATATATAGTATACAATTCACAGCCTTTCTTGCTTTTTTATCTGTCTAAAGTGAGGTAAATAAAGCATAGTTTAATTGGTTGACAACAGCAAACATGTTAATTTGAAGTAACTACTATTAGTAGCTGAATTCCGAATATTAAGAGAACAGATATTAAATTCAGTGTAGGAAGGCAACAGGTTATTATTGAGACAAGTTTCATTGAAACGTCGATGAGCCTTTAGAGTTACTAATTTTATGGATGCTTTTTCCAAGTTTCTGAATAGGTGTTTAATTTCATTAGTTGATATTTTTAGAATAATTTTCGACAACCAGATGGTTGAAAACTTTTGAGTGGGCATTCAAGATTTTTATTAAAAAAAATGACAAGAGTTAAAATGTTGCAACGTTTCGAAAAAATACTTTTTTCATCATCAGGCTAAAAACATTTATCTGAAATAACATGAAGAGTTTAATATATAGTTAATGAATGAATTTACTAAATTATTGAGTTATTGAGTTATTTCAGGATTGAATATGGAAAATAAAAAGTATAAAGTAAAGAAAAAAAAATGATAATATAGATTGTACGGTAATATGAATTGATCGGTAATATGGATTGATCGGTAATATAAATTGATCGGTAATATGAGAGCTGACTTAATGAAAACTATATTATAGAGGAGAAAAGAAAGTGAATCACATACTGTAAAATAGAAAAAATGACAGAGAAAAAAAAAATACTATAATATAAAATGACTAATAAAAAATGCTAACTAAACAATATGGAACTGAGTACAAGGGACACATGTTAACTGTATGATGGTGAAAGTTTAAATGACTGAAAGAGGAGCAAGAAATGACATTTTTAGGATGAGGTAGGCGATGTTTGTTAAAATATATGTAGAATTCTTGTATCGCCTTCGTTCTTGTTATTGATGGGTGGTTTTTCGTTTTTGATGAATAATGCTTCTGCAAGTTGTAGCTCGGATTTGTTGGTGGATCTATGGAGGATGCTCATAAGTGGGAGGATATCTGCAGTTTTTATCTTCTTTTGATGTTCTTCAATATTATGCTTCTTGATGCTGCCGTTTTGAGTGTGTGAAAGTGCACGCTGTTTGAGAGTAGTCGTCGTATATTAAATTAATCAGCATTATTTTAATTACTGGTAGTTATAGACATCTAACAATCATATTTATCACCAATACAACTTCCTATATCACTTTTTATGAGTGTAAATTGCCCCAGGGACTCTATCCTGAAACTGTATGTGGTGAATGGAAGAAGGGGGGGGGGGAGGGGTGACGTCATTTTGGCCCCGAACTGTTGTAATTGGGATTATGGATTTTATTTTTATATTTTTACCATGTTCATCATTTTTTAACGCTACTTGCAGTTTTAGAGCATAGCGCTAGGGTTATGCTCTTCAACTACGAAGTTTTAGATTTTTGTGTTAGGTATAGGCTCGAAGGCTTCATTTACTATCACCTCTTCATTTTCCTTTTCCATCCGTGAGTGCAGCTACCGGTGCTTGTGCCCCTTTTCGTCACATTCCTTGGTTAGTGACTGCATTCACGGAGTAGCTTTAAGAATGTTAAGGCTTTGCTATATATGTACATATATAAAGGATTGTCGTGTTTTTCTGTAATTAAAAACAATCTTCATAACTATATGTTTGTGCGCAAGCATACTTTTGACACCTTTTACTATAATCACTATAGCATCAATAATGATGTATGAATAGTTTTGAATATTTCAGCATTTATGTAAAAAAAAGTAGACGAACACAATAGTAATTTTAGAAAATTCATAACGTAAGTAGTTTCTGAGATATATCAAATCAAAGTTGGTTTCCGCTTTTTTGACCCACCCTGTATATTAGATGTATCGTCACGAAAATTTATATATGTCGTAATCCTTCCAATTAGTTGCGCACCACGCGTTTCTATCACGTCAACACATAATTCTATAAAATTATATAATGCAATTGATATTGTCACGCTAATTTATATTTTCTGTTATATTTTTTCTAAGTTGCGTGACGCACGTTTCTATCACGCAAACGCATAATTCTATTCAAAATTATATTATGCAATTGATATTGTCACGCTAATTTATATTTTCTATTATCTTTTTTCTAAAATGCGTGACGCACGTTTCTATCACTCTAAGATATAATTTCATTCGATATTTTATATCACGATATCGTTATCTTCACACATGACCATATTTCCGGGTACGTTGGCCGAGTGTAGTGTCATGAGGCACATTTTTGTCACACTGACTGATACAGTATATAGTGCTCCTCTAAAGTGAACTTTAACTATATTCACTCAGAGGGTTTAGTTCACTGCAGAGGATATGAGAGATGAATAGAAAACTGGAATTTTCATGGTAGACTATACAAAATATTTTCTTTTTTTCAAATAAATTCATTATTCAATGTATTCCATATTTCTCAGAACTCTCAAAAATCAGAATGGTTCACTACACATGACTTCATTATAGAGGAGTTGTAGGTACTGGTCGAATTCCTGTTTCATGAAATAGAACTAATTTACTACTCAACAAACATATGAATGTCGATTCGATGCCGTTTGCTGTCGAATTCGTAGTGCTAACGGTGGGTATCGACTTAGCAACCATTTCGACTCATAGTAGATATCGGAATGTCTGTTTCTAAATGATATCTGAATTTACACTTCGAGTAGAAACACGAAAACCGATACATGGTTTTAACAGCATCATCTTGAAGTCGGCATGTCTGTTTCAAAACGATTTCTGAATTTATACTTCGACCAGAAGTACGAAAACAGATACGTAGTTTTAAAAAAATCGCTTCAAATTTGAAAATTAATTTTCTTATTTTCCTATTTTATAAAACGTATAGAAATGTAGGAATTATTTCTATTCAATTGGATTGAACCCTTCTATTTGAAGGGATAGTAAAGTTAAAATCAAACAATCGCCAAATTTGTTTTAAATCGATTCAGAATATTTAATTATGTAATATTTGAATGCTCGTTTATTTTTAAGAAGTTCATATAAAAAGTATATAATAAAATTAGCGACACCTAGCGGAAGTATTACCGTACTCATTAGTATGTACGTGAGCATATTTGTTGTTTTCATATTAATTTGTGTATGCAGTAATTAACCTTTTTTTTGCGTTAAAATGGTTGAAAGATTCAAGACAAGAAGGCATAACTTTTTAAAAATAAAGCCATCTCTTCACTTAAGCTAGAATCTAGGTAGAAACTTATCTCCATTTGTTTGTTTACAAGATGGCGACATTGATTGTGGCGCCATCACCGTTAGTATTTGTTAAGAAATTAATTATATATAAATGGATATATTTCCATTATTAGATTTTATTGAACATTACAATTCTACATGAATGCTTTATTCTTACTAAGCAATCGTTTTATTAGAAAAAATGACATTTTTTTACAGAGACATTTTTTTTACAAAATTTAATGCCTCTTTAACGTATGTACCCAACAAACATATGAATGTCGATTCGATGCCGTTTGCTGTCGAATTCGTAGCGCTAACGGTGGGTATCGACTCAGCAACCATTTCGACTCATAGTAGATATCGGAATGTCTGTTTCTAAGTGATATCTGAAATTACACTTCGAGTAGAAACACGAAAACCAATTCATGGTTTTAACAGTATCGTCTTGAAGTCAGCATGTCTGTTTCCAAACGATATCTGAATTTATACTTCGACCAGAAGTGCGAAAACAGATACGTAGTTTTAAAAAAATTGTTTCAAATTTGGAAATTCATTTTCTTATCTTCCTGTTATACAATACGTATAGAAATGTAGGAATTATTTTTATTCAATTGGATTGTACCTTCCTATATAACGAACGTGGTGCTCCCTTTAAACTATACCCAATAATTAATACATTTATAGGGGACTTCGGCAGTTGTCAAGGTATGATCGGGCATTGACACGCTAGTGCGATTGTACAATGGATCATTGTATAGTAAGCGATATTGGAACATCGGTTGTTGAACAGTGTTCCTCCAGTACCGTGAAAATGAAATGGATAACCAATCAAGTGATTTTTAGATGACCAGTGCATTTATTGTTATGAATCTATTCTAAACTGCTTATTGTAAATAAACCGCGAGGGGTTCCTAAAGCTGTCTTTGGTGAATGGAAGAGAAGGGAGGTGGCATCCCTTGGGACTCAAACTGTTGTAATTTGGATTATGTATTGTCTATTTTATGTTTACCATGTGTATAGTTTTTCTAACTCTCCATGCAGTTTTAGAGGATAGCGCTATGGTTACGCTCCACAATTACGTACGAGGTCTTAGATTTTGTGTTATGTAGGCTCGTAGACTTCATTTACTATTACCTCTTCATTTTCATCTTCCATCCTTGAGTGCAGCCACCGGTGCTTGTGACCATTTTTGTCACATTCCTCGGTAAGTGACAGCATTCACATAGTTTTTCAGCATCCATGAGCGTCGTGACTTTGTCCATGGAGCCACTTTCCTTTCTGACTGCTTCTTCCAGTCCCTTCTATTTATTTTCCTTTAGACGTCAGAGACATGGCCTTTGGTTCCGAAGCAGACGTTAAACCTATACTAAACGTAAATAATTAAAAGTTGATGGGACATTTAACATGTTCTATTTTAGAGTACATTCTGTGTTATCGGACGGTTCCACATTTTCGAATATGTAAGATATAAATATATTAATTATCATTATTCAATTCTTACTTAAATTGGTATCCATGATACCAGTACGTAAAATACAAGTTTAGAAATAAAAATCAATACCTAAATAATTTTTCTACGTAAAATGCGGAAACCCATATCCGATAACTTGAACTTTCACCTAGTGCCAAAAGCTGCAAATGAGACGATTAAAATTCAGTGATTCACATTATAGATAATTAAACTTAGAGTTGTAATCGAACTCATTAAATCTATATATAATGATCATTATTTAACTTTTATTTCAATTGGTATCATATACCTTCAGCTATTAAATTAAATTGTAGTTAAATAATAATAATTATATTTTCCTTTATCACGTGTTCGAAAATATAGACCCTATTAATAACTTGGAACATAAACCCTACTGCTAAAAAATATTTCACAGAACACAAAATTCCTGTTTGTTCAATGTAACACAATTATATAAGTCAAAATATCAAACTAATTACTCAACTATTATGACCTATATTTACTGAGTGATAGTTAATCTATGGTCAAATTTTAATTAATGCATTCATTACTTTGAACTTTCATCACACAGCTTTCATCTGTATTCTAAATCGAAGCCTCAAAACATTTTCTTTAATTTGAACTCAAAGAGAACAAAATTTTTAAGGAGTTACAATTATATAAAAATTTGACCAACTCATTACTATTTTTAATAAGAAAAAGTTGTGATTTTGGTTATAAAAGCGGTGGTTGCCTGTATTGTTTTATTCACTCTAAGAATATCTTCAAGTATCTCCGAGTCAGTTAATATCAAATTTTTTTTTAGGTAAGTGCATCCATGGTGGCAAAGCTACAGAGGTACAGGCACGAGGACGGAGGGACCCACGAACGATACCTGGACACATCACTTCATTTCTTCCCATTTAATTTATTTATATCACTATGTAACATTAATCGAATTGATATGCATCTAAACGTACAATACGTTATTTCAATGAAGTAAGAGTTTTCTATTTTAATATATTTATTTATTGGATGCAAGTGGATATCGTTTCGAAGCATATTAGATATATAATTAGGCGTCTGTTCGATGCAGAATCCCTATGTATGTTGTATGTCGTAATTTATCTTTCTATTCAACGCTGTTATAACGGTATCGCTTCGATGCCAAATATACTTAATATGATGCGGTTTAGCGGTGCAAACGGATATCGGATTGATGTCTACTTGATGTCACCATGTCTAATTTGTTACTGGTATTCGATGTCGGAAGAGAGGTTTTACAGAGTCGTTTAGACATCGAATAGATACATTTATGTTTGCTGGGTAGTGCTGCCTTTAAACCATATACCCAATAATTAACAAACTTATAAGGGACTACGGCAGTTATAAAGGTACGATCACGGGCATTGGCACGCTCTTGTGCGATTGTACAATGGATCAAAGTAAAATAAGCGAAATATTGGAACATCGGTTGTTGAACAGTGTTCCTCCAGTACCGTGAAAATGAATGGATAACCAATCAAGTTATTTTTCGATGGCCAGTGCATTTATTGTTATGAATCTATTCTAAACTGCTTATTGTAAATAAGCTCCGAGGGGTTCCTGTAGCTCTCTTTGGTGAATAGAAGAGAAGTGGGGTGGCTGGCGTCCCTTGGGACCCAAACTGTTGTACTTTAAATTATGTATTGTCTATTTTATGTTTACCATGTTTATAGTTTTTTTTAACTCTCCATGCGTTTTAGAGGATAGCACTATGGTTATGCTCTACAATTGCGTATGAATTCTTAGATTTTGTGTTAGGTAGGCTCGTAGACTTCATTTACTATCACCTCTTCATTTCCCTCTTCCATCCTTGAGTGCAGCCACCGGTGCTTATTGTGACCATTTTTGTCACATTCCTCGGTGAGTGACCGCATTCACGGAGTAGCTTTTCAGCATTCATGAGCGTCGTGACTTCGTCCATGGAGCCACTTTCCATTCTCACTGCTTCTTCAAGTCCCTTGTATTTCATTTCCTTTTGACGTCAGCGACATGGCCTTTGGTTCCGAAGCAGACGTTAAACCTCTACTAAACGTAAATAATTATTAAAAGTTGATGGGCATGTTTAACATGTTTCATTTTAGAGTAAATTCTGTGTTATCAGACGGTTCCACATTTTTCGAATATGTAAGAAATAAATAATTCTTACTTAAATTGGCATCCATGATACCAGTACGTAAAATACAAGTTTAGAAATAAAATCAATATCTAAATAATTTTTCTACGTAAAATGCGGAACCCCATATCCGATAACTTGAGCTTTCACAATAGCTATTAAATTGCCCTTTTCCTATGGGATTGATAGTAAATTATCACCTATTTTCTAAGTAGATGAGGCTTGTTAATAAACTTATCCCATAGAGCAAATTAAGTCTCCGGGTTTTTTAACAATTATTTGTATTATCTTAACTTGAAGAGACTTGGAGGTAATTGATTGAATTCTATTAAACTGACAAATGACTAAACGGTAAAAGATTTTAGGAAGTAAATTAAACACAAGGAAGTTTTAAATGGGTGTACGTATATTAAAGTTCGAATAGTACAGAGTTCTAAGACTTACGCACAAGTCTTCAAATAACACAACACAAGTTTTAAATAAACTAGCAGCCGAAATAAACTTAAAAGGGTTTTAAATAAACAAGGGTTTGAGTTGCCAACTCACGAAACCCGTGGATGGACAAGTCCGACCGGATTTGGTCCGACCAACCAGTCTTCAAGAGACCATCGCGAACTATGAACACTTTAGTTAGATGCCAATGGTATTTAAAGGGTGAACTGGAGAGTCCAACCTTCCAGTGAGTGAATAAACTTCTGTTAAGGTACTGATAGTACTTTTCAAAGATGTTTTTCTACTCACTGCAGATAGAAATAACACGCAATGCATTATTCAAATTTAACACGCTAGTGGTAATGGCTTTCTATACGATTAACATATAGATCGATCAGATTTACTAATAGTTCATTTTAGTGAAACCTGATTTGCTAATAAACATCCAAATTTAAGCATACTATTTCAGAGTCCTGTTTAACCTAATACATGATCAGAAATGTTACAAGTTCCTAACTATTAATTAAGTATTTCAATTAGAATAATTGAAATACTTACTTAATTCCTTTTAAATTAATTAAGTATTAATTTCAATTCTATCTATAGAAAAAGAACTCAATATTCTAAGTTGTATAACTGATTTACAAAGTTCATGAAGTTATATAACTTAGTACAAATTATAAAGTTTTATTCTGAATTACAAGTTATAGCTCTGGGTTAAAAGTTATAAAGTTATGTTCTGAAGTTACAAGTTATATTAGCGGCTTACATCAAAGCTATTCGTTTATAATTATATTCGAGCTCCTAGCGAGAATAACATGACCATAAATTTAAATAGCATTTCCTTCTAATGAACAGTGTACAAGATTAAAAAGATTATGTCTGATTAAATGATTATCAAATTATAGAAATTGAAAGATTAAGTAAAGATACAAGTTCAGCGTATTATCAATCTTTCTATTGTTAATAATAGCGCTAAAAGCTGCAAATGAGAAGATTGAAATTCAGTGATTCACATTATAGATAATTAAACTTAAAGTGGTTATCGGACTCAATAAATCTATATATAATAATCATTATTTAACTTTTATTTCATTTGGTTTCATACCTCCAGCTATTATGTTTCTAATTAAATAGTAATTAAATAATAATTATTATATTTTCCTTTATCACGTGTTCGAAAATATAGACCCTATTAATAACTTGGAACATTTACCCTACTGCTAAAAATATTTCACAGAACACAAAATTCCTGTTTGTTCAATGAAACACAATAATTATAAAAATCTAATTATCTATTAATTTTAATTAATGCATCACAGAGCTTTCATCTGTATTCTAAGTCGTGACCTCAAAACATTTTCTTTAATTTGAACTCATAGAGAACGAAATTTTTAAGGAGTTACAATTATATAAAAATTTGACCAACTCATTACTATTTGTGGTAAGAATATGTTGTGATTTTGGTTATAAAAGCGGTGCTTGCCTGTATGCTATATTCACTTTAAAATATCTTTAAGTATTTCCGGGTCGTTTAATATCAAAATTTTTTTTTAGTCAAGTGCATCCACGGTGGCAATGTGACAGAGGTACAGGCACGAGGACGGATGGGCCCACGAACGATACCCGGGCACATCACTTCATTTCTTCCCATTTAATTTACACATAACATTATGTAACATTAATCAAATTGATATGCATGTAAATGTACAGTACGTTATATCAATGAAGTAAGAGTTTTCAATTTTAATTTCTTTATTTTTTGGATGCAAGTGGATATCGTTTCGAAGCATATTAGATATATAATTAGGCGTCTGTTCGATGCAGAATCCCTATGTATGTTAGATGTCGTAATTAATCTTTCTATTCAACGCTGTTATAACGGTATCGCTTCGATGCCAAATATACTTAATATGATGCGGTTTAGCGGTGCAAACGGATATCGGATTGATGTCTACTTGATGTCACCATGTCTAATTTGTTACTGGTATTCGATGTCAGAAGAGAGGTTATACAGAGTCGTTTAGACATCGAATAGATACATTCATGTTTGCTGGGTAGTTAAATAATAACATATACGCTACTGCTAAAAATATTTCACAGAGCACAAAATTCCTGTTTGTTCAATGAAACACAATTATATAAGTTAAAATATCAAACTAATTACTCAACTATTATAACCTTTATTTACTGAGTGAGAGTTAATCTATGGTCAAATTTTTATTAATGCATTCATTACTTTGAACTTTCATTACAGAGCTTTCATCTGTATACTAAGTAGTGGCCTCAAAACATTTTCTTTAATTTGAACTCATAGAGAACAAAATTTTTAAGGAGTTAAAATTACATAAAAATTTGACCAACTCATTACTATTTGTGATTTTGGTTATAAAAGCGGTGCTTGCCTGTATTGTTCTATTCACTTTAAAATTTCTTTAAGTATCTCCGGGTCGGTTAATATAAAAAAAATTATAGTTAAATGAATCCACGGTGGCAAAGAGGCAGAGCTGCTGGCACGAGGACGGATAGACCCACGAACGATACCCGGGCACATCACTTCATTTCTTCCCATTTAATTTATATAAAATATTATGTAGCATAAATCAAATTGATATGCACCTAAACGTACAGTACGTTATATCAATGAGGTAAGAGTTTTCAATTTTTATTTATTTATTGGATGCAAGTGGATATCGTTACGAAGCCTATTAGATATATAATTAGACGTCTGTTCGATGCAGAATCCCTATGTATGTTAGCTAGATGTCGTAATTTACGTTTCTATTCAACGCTGTTTTAACGGTATCGCTTCGATCCCAAATATACTTAATATGATGCGGTTTAGCGGTGCAAACGGATATCGGATTGATGTCTACTTGATGTCACCATGTCTAATTTGTTACTGGAATTCGATGTCGGAAGAGAGGTTATACAGAGTCGTTTAGACATCGAATAGATACATTCATGTTTGCTGGGCTATTAATAACTTGGAACATATACCTTACTGCTAAAATATTTCACAGAGCACAAAATTCCTGTTTGTTCAATGAAACACAATAATATAAGTCAAAATATCAAACTGATTACTCAACTATTATGACCTATATTTAGGTACTGAGTGAGAGTTAATATATGGTCAAATTTTAATTAATTAATGCATTCATTACTTTGAACTTTCATCACAAAGCTTTCATCTGTATTCTAAGTCGTGGCCTCAAAACATTTTCTTTAATTTGAACTCATAGAGAACGAAATTTTTAAGGAGTTACAATTATATAAAAATTTGACTAACTCATCACTATATTTGTAATAAGAATAAGTTGTGATTTTGGTTATAAAAGCGGTGGTGCTTTCCTATATTGTTCTATTCACTTTAAAATATCTTTAAGTATCTCCGGGTCGCTTAATATAAATTTTTTTTCAGTAAAATGCATCCACGGTGGTAAAGTGACAGAGGTGCAGGCACGATGACGGATGGACTCGCGATCCGATACCCACATCTATTTTATTTATATAAAACTTTATTCAACATTAATCAAATGGATATACATCTAAAATACAGTACGTTATATCATTTAAGTAAGAGTTCTAATTTTAATTTAATTATTGGATGCAAGTGGATATAGTTTTGAAGTATATGAGATATATAATTAGGCGTCTGTTCGATGCAGAATCCCTATGTATATGGATGTCGTAATTTATATTTCTATTCAACGCTGTTATAACGGTATCGCTTCGATGGCAAATATACTTGATATGATGTTGTTTAGCGGTGCAAACGGATATCGGATTGATGTCTACTTGATGTCACCATGTCTAATTTGTTACTGGTATTCGATGTCGGAAGAGAGGTTATACAGAGTCGTTTAGACATCGAATAGATACATTCATGTTTGCTGGGGTGATTTAACTGCAGATATCACGGACACTAATTAAAATATTATTAAAGGTCCTCTCCAGGCTCCGGGGAAAAAAATGAGTTTATTACATAATATTATAGAACTAAGGTCTATATGATCATTATTCTGCAAACCGCGTACAATTCGGTTCAGTATATATTTAATTATTTGCTTTTAAAGTTTTTTACTACTCTGTGAGCAACAATCAAGCGAATCTCCAACCTGACGCTGAGAAAGAAGATTGTACACTCTTTGTTATGATTTCAAATTTAGATTTTTTAAACAAACATTGCTTTTTTGGCCTTCTTATGAGATATTAATTGTTTCTAAAAGTATATAAACGTTTCTATAATAAGTTTATCCAAATCTAAACCTTTAAACGAATAATAAATAAATTAATTAAACCAAATAGGTACCTAGATGACAATCAAAACAAATGGTGTAGGGTAGTGTGGGGCAACGCGCCCCCCTTTTTTTCAATAACCTATAAAAATGGAATAGCTACTCTTTAAAGTATTTTGAAAGTCTAGTAATGTTCCCCTAATAGCTTACTACATTCTGTACAGGTTTTATTGAAATATTCAAATTATTAATTGAGATATATGAGTTTTTCTGAAAAATATAAATGGGGCCCATTGCCCCTGCCTTGGGGCAATGGGCCTACCCACTTGGGGCAAGAAGCCTACCTATGGGCCCTTTACCCCACTTCTATTTTATTTATCTAAAAGGGAAGTAAATCAACATAGAAGTATAAATTCCTTTTAATAATACAAAATAAAGACTAAAATAGGATAATATCACAACTTCTTTAGTAAATTAACAAAATAAATCACATTTCCTTTAGTTTTATGAATGAAAATAAATAATAATTACCATATATAACATAGAAGTATAAATTCCTTTTAATAATACAAAATAAAGACTAAAAATAGGATTATAATATCACAATTCCTTTATTAAATTAACATAATATATCACATTTCCTTTGGTTTGTTAAACAAAAATAAACAATAATTACCATATAAAAAATAAAATGTTATAGCTAATTAAGCTGAAAATAAATGACACTTGTAAATAATATTCCTTCAGAATTATTTTAATGAAGTTCATTCACTATCGCAGTTTTGGCAAACATATCCACGATCCCCCGAAGTACACTCTTCATGTGCCCATTTCAAACATGAAACACATTGGATCCATTTTTCTCGTGACCGACTGTTGGCAAATGGTTCACCACAAACAAGACAAGGCCATTCTTCATCTTCTGAACTGTCATTCGAGTAAACTATTTTCAATTGACGAGTAGCCTTCTTCTTTTTCATTCTCTCTGCTTTGTTATCTTTCTCTTGCTTCTTTTCTTCCAATATCTGCTTTGAAGAAGTTGGCGTAAGATGAGAGGCACTTTCACATCGTCTCGTCCTTATTAACATTAACACACTTAGGGACAACCATTATTTGCCTTACAATAGTTTCAGATGTTTCATTCGAAATATCCTGAGTGTTGATGCTCTCATCTACATTTGAGTTCTCTGAATTAGATTGAAGATTTGGAAGGTTACGCAAAGCAAGAGGTTGTCGTCCACTGCTCGTGGAAGGCTCATCTGGTAGAGGTCTTCGTTCACTGCTCGAGGAAGGCTCCTCTGGTAGATGTCTTCGTTCACTGCTCGTGGAATTCTCCTCTGGTAGAGGTCTTCGTTCACTGCTCGTGGAAGGCTCATTGGGGTCTGGAGCATCTATCAAGTCAGTTGCTATGAACTGTTCATTCATAAAGATGTCTTTATTATGAGGCCAAATACCAGTGACATGGAAACCGTTCACAGCTTTTTCTGCCACTGCTGTTCTCAAAAAAGCTTTACCACATATTCCAGCAACATCATATATGGACATTCTCTTGCCAGGATTGCTAAGCATCCAATTGTCGGCACTAGAATTGTAGGCTGATTTCAATGATTTGAAATAAGCGCAATCAAGAGATTGCATCTTATGAGATGAATGGGGCGGTAATGTCAAAAGTTCGATACCATTTTCACGGCAGAAATTAACAGCATCCAGTGTTTTATGACTATGATGTCCATCAAGCACAATGAGATTGGGCGAGTTCTTTGTGCTGTTTGTTAACTTCACAAAGTGTCTTAGCCATTTTATGAAGAGATCTCCATCAGTCCACCCTGAGTCACTTACATCTCCGATTGATTGAGGTGGTGCACCATTCATCAAAGTTTCCCTCATGTTTTTCCTGGGAAAAATGAACATTGGAGGTAGAAAATTACCACTAGCATTCATGCAGCAAATTACAGTGACTAGCTCTCCTCTCTCGCCACTAGTAATTTTTCCAACTTGCTTCTTTCCTCTTGTAGTTACAACTTTAGTTGGATTTTGAACTGTTGTGACACCCGTTTCATCCATATTCCAGATATTATTAGCTGAAAAATCATGTTTCAGCAGTATTTCTGCATAAATTAAGAAAAACTGGTCAACTTTAGGCTTATTGAAACCAACAACTCGAGCTAAACTAGTGGCTTGGGGAATTCTTACACTCAAATGATGCCTTTTCATGAATGAATTCATCCAATCCAGACCAGCCATTCTAGTTTCTCTGTTAAAAGGATGCGGAGAATTTGATTGTTCTGCAACGTCAAAGGCCAATTTCCTAATATCTTTTGTATTCAGTCCGAACATGCGCCTCTCCATGTCTTTAATACAAACTACAATAGCCAGTTCTAATTCATTACTGAGGACGTTATTATAACGTCCTAAACGTGGCGTACCAGGACTTTTTACTTTGTTATCTCTGTGTCGCCGAAGAGTCTTGGCTGATATTTTGAATCGTTTGCTGATTCCTCTCACAGATTCACCACTTCTTATTTCTGCCAAGGCCTCTTGTAAATCACTTGCAGTATACTGCATTTTGTCCGACTTTCGTTTATAGTTACGAACCATTTTGAATCTGGAATAGGAGAGCTAATATATAAGTTTGAAACAATAATTTAACTGTTGGGGCAATGGGCCCCACTAGGCCCATTGCCCCGCATAGCTACTGGGCTCATTGCCCCAACAAGCATCAGAGAGTTTTTATCCAGATAAAATTTCATGTGATCATTCTTAACATCTGTTAATGCATCAAAACATTCCTAATATACTCTATTTATATTATTCAGGCAATATGTATCTGTCAGTTTGTTTATTTAAGTGAAAAAATGATATTAAATTTGTTTGAAAAGTACTTTTTATGAGTAAAAACCAACATATAGATAAAACTTACCTCAACAACCCCACTCGTCAAAGTCTTGTGGCACACTGAGACGCTGTGGTCACATACAATGTTGTCATGCGCGCGCACAAAGTTATTACACATAGTATATGAATAAACAGGGGGAGGCCTTTTACCCCACATGGGCGCGTTGCCCCACGATACCCTACATTCTTCTTCTTCAGGTTGAATATTAGAAAGTCGGAAGTAAAGTAGGTTTTGTAGAGTTTGGATAAATAAAATCTTTAAAAGCATATAAAATTAAAAATATGCTATCAAATTTTATGGGGTTTGCAGTAAAATGATAAGAAACATTAGCCCCGTTGATTTAAAAAATAAAAAATTTGCTTGGAGGGGACCTTCAAATATATGGTTATATAAAAATTATTATATATATATTTTTCTTAAAGGTCCCCTCCAAGCAAATATTTTTATTGCTTTATTTAACGAGGCTAATGTTCCTTATCATTTTGCTGCAAACCGCATCGAATTTGGTAGCGTATTTTTAATTTTATATGCTTTTAAAGATTTTTAAAATCAAAACTCTACAAAACCTATTTTACTTCCGACTTACTAATTTAAGAAATTTTCAGCCTGAAGAAAAAGAATGTACACCATTTGTTTTGATTGTCAACTAGGTATTAGGTTTAATAAATCCATATAATATTCATGTAAAGGTATAAAATTGAATGAGCTTATAATAGAAACGTTTATATACTTTAGGAAAGAATTAATATCTAAAATAATTTAAATAATGGCCGAAAACGAATGGTTTGTTTATAAAATTCAAATTTGTAATCAAAACAAAGAGTGTACAATCTTCTTCTTCAGCATCAGATTAGTGATTCGCTCAATTGTTGCTCACAGAGTATTGAAAAACTTTAAAAACAAATTATAAAATATATACCGAACCGAATTGTATGCGGTTTGCAGAATAATGATCGTAGACCTTAGTTCCATAATATTATGTTATAAACTCATTTTTTTCCCGGAGCCTGGAGAGGACCTTTGATGGTCCGAATATGTGGAACCGTCCGATAGGTAAGTTAGAACTAAATTACTCTTAATATTTTTTTTTCTTCATTTTAGACAATAGCCTGCGTGACCTTGCACGCAAGTTCCTCTTTTCTGCATTCTAGACAGTTGCGTGTGTGAGCGTGCATGCAAATTCCTGTTTCTGCGTTTTACACATTTGTATGTGCGTTAACACAATTTGTTCGCGTTTTAAACAAATTCCTTTTTTCCATATTTTAGGCAGTTACGTGAGCGTGCACGCTAAAATTTCAATTTTTCGCGTTTTAGATAGTTGGGTGAGCGTGCACGCAAATTTTTTTCCGGATCCTAGACAGTGGCGTGAGCGTGAACGCTCACGCCGATAACTTATTCATTTCCGTCTTTTAGATACTGCCCATATTAGGTACCTGTACTAAAAATATATAGCAACTTAGCAAGAGCATTGAGCTTCTTTTTATGTTCAACATTTCATTATGAATAAGATTTAGCAGACTTTAGAGACTTCATTGAGATTGCAACAATGGGAAGTTAAGGGTCGACAATTTACCTGTGTGACCTAAGCAATAATATTCAATTCCTAATTGAAATTTGAACTAGTAGTAGTAATAATTATCAAAACAAACTTCAAAAAATGATGTACCTGAGGCAGTGGACACCAGATCGGCTGTCATAGGTAGGCCAGTCTGTATTTGGTGAACAAAATCCCACTGACTTTTTTTGAAAAGCTGAAAAAATTCATCAACAATTTGGCTGATCCGCCAACAATTTGACTGATCCACGAACATTTTGCCCATTTATCCACTGAAAATTAATGGTAACATAGTAATAACTGAATGAATAGTCAATATTCAACCTACTAGCCACTAGGTAGCCAGTCTGTATTTCGTGGTAAATTCCACCGACATGTCGGTGGAATTTTTTCCTCTTTGAAAATAATATTCTTGCAAAGTCGGTAGAATTTCAGCTATTTATTCCTATGTTACCATTAATTTTCGGTGGATAAATTGGGATAATGTTGGTGGATCAGCTAAATTAATGGAAATTTATGGTGGATTTTTTTCAGCTTTTTGCAAAAGTCAGTGGAATTTTGTGCACCAAATACAGACTGGCTAGGTAGTACTTTGCTAAATTGCTACCAGACTACAGGAACTGGTAAACTGTTCTCAAAGAAATCCAGTCTGCAGAATGTGGAACATTTTTCTAAGACTCTCTGCGGGAGTTTTTAATTGAATTTTAAAAATTGGAGATCTCTGCGGGAGATCTAGAATTAATTCCTATGTTGCCATTAATTTAGCTGCGGGAGTTTTTGAATTAATTCCTATGTTACCATTAATTTAGCTGCGGGAGATTCTGAATCTGCTAGGGTAATCACGTAGTCACCGTACACTTACGGCCGTTCAGAAGTAGCACAAACTAGCGAATGTCAAAATGTAATCAACGCCTGGAAAGTATAAAATATGGATAATAAAATGATGACGGAGATCAAATTTGAAACATTTTGTTGTGAACAGTGACCTCGAAAAAAATTACAGCACTCTGAAATAACCAATATAATATTTTCATTGAATTTGGTAGTCATCGTACAATACACAGTTCGTACAAGTTCGTTCGTACGAATGAACAGACGTACGGAAGGGATACCATACACGTGTTTTTTATATATTAATATGATATTATGACATATTAATAATTCTGATATGATCATAAACAACTAGTTACTTTACTTATTTAGCTATATATATAGTCCCAATAACAAATATTAGTGATGTACGAATAACCTCATAGAAATTTTTTGTACAAAATCACCGTACAATTTGAAAAAAATCATTTATAATATATTTCAGCTCTATACCTATAGGTGTATAACTAAATATATATCCATCACAAACAAATTTTGATGATAATGAAAGTACGAAATGAAATATTTCCTTTATTTAATATCCTTGCAGTAACTATTTAAATAATAATATGAAAAACAAACAAAAATAATATATTTGGCAATAACTAGTCCATTTTTCTCATAGATAAATTATAAAACTATTTAATAGTTTGACTATTCCTTATAAACTAAAACATCACAATAGATTCCTTTCATTACCTACTTATATTCTATACCTACCATTACTGTACGTTTCAGTGGAGAAGAATAAATTGTTCATTGCAACTTCATCTTTTTTGAATTTCCCTTATTCTTTCTGGCGGAAAAACATTTTGGGCAAATAAATTCCAATTCCTGAAGTTGTTCATTGGATAACCTTTCTATATCTCCTGATAAGCAGGATTTGTGATACCACAAAATACACTCGTTACAGCCTATCCACTTTGTGCCATCATCCCAATGCTCTTCGCCTTCACATGCTCCACATACATTCTTTGCAACTTCGAAATCCAATAATTCGTCATCACTCGAACCATAAACAATGTCGTAATGTACAAACATTTCTTCATCTTTGTCACTATCTATCTTTTCATTTACTTCTTTCCGACAACCTTGGCTCTTCTTGCTTACTGCTGGCTTCTTTACATTTATTTTCTTAAGCTTCTTATCTTCTCGCTCCTGTTTTCTTTGTTCCTTCTCTTCAATTTCTTTTCGTTTCTTATCCTGTTCTCGTTTCAGATCAGCTACGAATAAAGAACCACTAAGTGCCAAGGGTGTTTTGGGTTTAGTCTTGGGACATTTACGTGTTACGACAGTTTTATCTGATATTTTGAACAGATTCTTGAAAGGAGAAGACTCCCAATGACCGTAAGATTGCTCTAATACGTTGTCATCAATAACATGTGATGGCGAAGACATGAGAGTTAAGGGACTCGAAGTACTGGGAGCATTTGCTGGACATGAAGCTGGAGCTGGAGTGACAGGAGTCTTCGATGTTGAAGCTACAACTGCATCTTGCGATGTGGATGCAACATCTCTTATCAACTGTACTGAACAAGAAGAAACAGGAGTAAGAGAATCAGATTCACCTGCATGACCAATTGAATTGTTCTCTGGGTTAACCGTAATCTCAGTTTCTTCACTCAATTCAATAGTTGCCAAATTGTTCAAAACATTGTCATCTGCAAGAGCATTTTCATTCAATGCAACATAATTATTATCGTCAGAAACTCCTTGTTCGACCATCATCTTAACGTCCCTGTAAACTCACCAGAGCTTGTTCAAAGGTGAGTCATCAACAATATCAAAATTTTCCCTGCATCTTGTATCAAATTGATCAATATCTTGTTCAGATAATATATTCTTTATCTTGTTCATTGTCATTTGAATACCGACTCTTTGGTGAAGGTTTATTTCAGTCTTGTTATTCTTTGGAGGCTCTGCAGGTTTGCGGTGTACAAGTTTTGAAAAATTGACATGATCAGGATTAAAGGGCTGTAGACCGGCAGCTCTGAAACCAGAGGCCAAGTGTTTCTTTTCAGTTGCAACCTTCCAAGGGGCGTCGAACACTTGCAAGAAGCTTTGCTTCGTCATTTGAATGTGATACTTATCTCTGAAGCTATCTAGTGAACTGTTCCAAAGTTTCTTCAAAGGCCCAAATACGCTTATATCCAACAGTTGAAGAATATGACTAGCGTGTGGTGGGAAACAGTACAATATAATGCCATGGTCCTTGCAAAATTCTACTACTGGCAAGTTGATATGGGATGTATGCCCATCTAAGAAGAGTATGACAGGAAAAGAAACTTTATCTTTTATTTCTTTATATAAACAATTTGCTGTCCATTGAAAAAAACAATCAGAATCTATCCAGCCGTTATCTGTGTAACCAATGTCGAAGTTGTCTTCATTTACCCCATTAAAATTCACTTTTGGTTTCTTCTTTGCAGCATAAATTACCAAGGGCTTCAACAACTCTCCATTTGCAGCTCCACAAGCCAATACAGTAATCTGACCTTTTCTGTCTCCTGAGAGCGTGTAGACATTGTTTGATCCTTTTTGGGATATTATCTTCATTCTCCCGTTGGTTCCATTGAAGGGGAAACCACTTTCGTCACAGTTGAAGATTCTTTGTGCGTTTTCTTCAACGAAAAAATCCTTAGCTACAATTCCATGCTCCTGTAGAAGGAAATCCTCGAGACCTTTGAACCAACTCCGTACACCATCTTCTGTCACATATGATCTCTGAAAGCCGAGGTTCTCGGGCGTCCTCGTCGAAATATTCGGGTGACGATTCAGAAAGCCATATATCCAGTTATTGCTTGGTTTAATATTTGGGAATTTCTTCCCTTCTGGTACAATGTAACCATTTTTTTCGGCTTCGTCCAAGATTTTCTTAACCACTGATGGAATCTCATTACGTCTGACGCCATAACCAATCCGTGCCATATGTAAGAGCCAATAGAAGAGCCAATTCTCTTGGTCTTCAGATAAGAAGCTGCAAGGACCTGGTCGGCGAGGAACTAAAGGAACTCGCCCTCCCACCTTATCATTCAGAGTCATAACCGGGATATTGTACTTGGCAGATACGCTTCTTAAAGTTTCACCGTTCTGCACATCAGCAACTGCCTTTATAAGATCTTCATGTGTATAATTATTAGTATTTTTTTCGCTTGGGAGGCATCTGGAATACGGTTTAATATTAATTTAAATAGTTTGTACGAATAACTCCATAAGAATAATTATGAAGAGATGTCGTACAAATCTGTACAAATAACTATGTAAATCCTATAAAATTATACAGAGATATCGTACATGGTATATAGAATTAAATACTTTATCTATTAGATGTAATAGACACAATGAATCATAAGTAACATGAGGTACAATCGTATTGGCGGTTTGTTTACATTCGTGCTCACCGTAGTTTTGATGTAATGGCTCATAATTTAGGGTTGATTATTGCTGGTCTTGTTCCAATATAAAACGAATATTTGGTACTGCTCAACAAAGTGTTTATTATTTCTTTATATGATATGATTCTTACCTTAACTGGAAAATACGTCGATAGTTGAAGGGTAACTGCAGCGAGATGTTTTCTCTCTGATGAGTTTCGATGCTTACTAATTGAATTATAGCGGTTTATCTGGAAATGTACGGTTACTGTGTATGTACGGCTACTCCTATAATACCCTACTGAGAGTCAGAGAGTAACTGTGTCTCAAATTAAAATCTCTGCGGGGCAGCGGGAGAAGAGACGCATTCTGCAGACTGGCAAGAAATCCTCTATTTTAGCCCAGTCTGGAAAGTAGGGCAGAACGTCGTTAATGTTTCTGTTTAATTTTAAACCGTCGTTAAAAATAATATAGGAAATCGTCGTTTCGTAAATCTTAACCAATAATCTTGGTCGTAAAATTAAATCAGATTAACTAATTTCTTGTACTATTATTCCACAGAGTACAGACCAATGAATAGGAAGATATTTAACTGCCTTCTATTGGCCAAATATCAACCAATCAGAGAGAGGCATACCCTAACGACGGTGACGTCACACATTACAAACGTATACCTAATGGCTAATACGGGTAGTTATATAATTATGTAATGGTTAGAGCAAAATTTTCATTCACTAGCTATCAATTAGAAGTGACTAAAGCAGATATGAAAAAAAAGTGTAGGTAATTAAAGTATAAAGGTATATTTATCATATATTAGAAAGAAGGGGGTTTAGGGGGGGGGGGGGGGGGGCTCTCCTATCCCTCTCCCTCGCACAGAAACCCTGAATAGCATCTTTGGTTAAAGAAGCAAAAACAAAAAGAAATAGGCTACCTAATAATTATTATTTTAATTATCAATGGCATTCATTCATGATACCAATTAAAATAATAATAATTATGATATGGCTAGTTTCTTTCTTAGGAATGTATAAGACCGAGGATGTGAAACTGATTGATAATTCATAAGTTACCCAAGTACCTATGTACATTCTTTCAGTTTAATATATTTACTCAAAATACCTAATTAAACTAACAGTAATGTTTAAACTAGTGCTTTATAATTTATCAAATTCAAATCTAAATTTTCCGATCGTATTATTTCTTAAATAATAGGCTAATATTGTAAATACTTAAAACATGTACAAGTCCAGACAGTTGTCCGGTACATGTCTAGAACCGAAAATCCTAAATTCAAACATTTAGCTGTACTTATAATAGAAATGTATTTAGTGTTAATTAGGTATACTGTATAACTTGATTAACCATTATTCTTAATACTCTGCTTATATTCATTGAATAGCTATAACTTTTTCTACATTTAACAAGTTCAAGACATGTTCGAGTCTGTTAAGAATAGCGCATCATACTGACAGCCATTTTGTTTATTAATTTATGTATATGATGGTACGTGAACTTCTGATTCAAATATTTTAGTCATAGGTTTTTTAAATTTTATAATTTCCTACTTACCTAATAATGATTATGTAATTTCTTTTTAAATTGCTATCCATGATACTTGCACTCTTATACCTCCAGGTATATCATGGATACCAATCGAAATAAAGAGTTAAAATAGGTAGGTTTATAGGTTTATATTTCTGTGATCGAAATGTGGAACCGTACAATAATTCAAAGTACCTACTTCCAGTAATTACGCTGTTCCCTTCCCACGATTTAAATACGCTGTATATTAATAAACTTTATTAATGTACAGTGTATTTAAACCTTAGAAATAGCGTAAATCACTGGAAGTAGCCAAGTAGGTAGTTTGAATTATTGTACGCTTCCACATTTTCGATCATAGAAATATAAACCTATATAGCGTCTGACGGCTTTGCGCATTTTCCGCAAACTTTGATTTTACAAAAAAACTAGAGCAGTCAGCAATCTGATTTTTTGTGTGCAGATAGATGAAGGGTAGACCTAGGTGCTCACCAAGTTTCAACTCTTTAAGTTCAATAGAAAAAAAGTTATCATCGAAAAACTGTGCGCAAAGATCGTGGGGATAAACCGGGTGAATTTTGCGCAATTACCGGGTGTACTTGCGCACTGCGCAAATTCACCCAATGTGAAACTGCGCAGTGCGCAAGTTCATCCTATGTATAAACTGTGCATAAACCCCGATATGCTATGCAACTGCCTTGAATCTGCCCGAATCTTCTGTGCAACTGCCCCTATCTGCTGTGCAATTGCAGAGAGGCTGCTGTGGAATTGCCGTGAGTCTGCTGTGGAATTGCCGTGAGTCTGCTGTGGAATTGCCGTGAATCTGCTGTGGAATTGCCGTGAGTCTGCTGTGGAATTGCCGTGAGTCTGCTGTGGAATTGCCGTGAGTCTGCTGTGCAATTGCTGTGAGTCTGCTGTGGAATTGCTGTGAGTCTGCTGTGGAATTGCTGTGAGGCTGCTGTGGAATTGACGTGAGTCTGCTGTGGAATTAACGTGAGGCTGCTGTGCAATTGCTGTGAGGCTGCTGTGCAATTGCTGTGAGTCTGCTGTGCAATTAATGTGAGTCTGCTGTGCAATTGATGTGAGTCTGCTGTGCAATTGCTGTGAGTCTGCTGTGCAATTGCTGTGAGTCTGCTGTGCAATTGCTGTGAGTCTGCTGTGCAATTGCTGTGAGTCTGCTGTGCAATTGCCGTGTGTCTGCTGTGCAATTGCCGTGTGTCTGCTGTGCAATTGCCGTGAGTCTGCTGTGCAATTGCCGTGAGTCTGCTGTGCAATTGCCGTGAGTCTGCTGTGCAATTGCCGTGAGACTACTGTGGAATTGTCGTGAGACTGCTGTGCAATTGCCGTGAGACTGCTGTGCAATTGCCGTGAGGGCGAGGCTGCTGTGCAATTGCCGTGAGGGCGAGGCTGCTGTGCAATTGCCGTGAGGGCGAGGCTGCTGTGCAATTGCCGTGAGGGCGAGGCTGCTGTGCAATTGCCGTGAGGGCGAGGCTGCTGTGCAATTGCCGTGAGGGCGAGGCTGCTGTGCAATTGCCGTGAAGGCGAGGCTGCTGTGAAATTGCCGTGATATAGGAGTATCGGGGATGAATATCACAGGTTTAATAATGAATAAAAGCTCTTTAACTTTATTAATAAATGTGCGCAAGTCCACCCGTGAATTAAAATATTTCCAGGGTGATCTTGCGCATCTAGTATATTGGTCATATCTCAATAATTTATAATTATTATTAAAATCATCTTACATGACGTTAATCTGCAGTAAATTATGAGTATCTACGGTAAATTGCAATCAAATTGGAGCATAATTATCAACACTACAGCATAGTTCGCGGAGATTCGATTCTAGTCCAAAATAATTATTTTGCAATAAAAAATATAGGTCTCTGTTTGAACACTTAGTATCTATAATCAATCTCTTACGATTTTCGTGAAATTTATGGACTAGGGGGTTTAAGAGCTGCTCTTTCCAATGGTGTTGTCAGATTTGAAATATTTTCAAGCATTCGCCGTCAATTGCCGATGCGCAACTCCACCCGGAATGTTGAAGTGCGCAAAGCCACCCGGTCTGACGCTACCTACCTATTTTAACTCGTTATTTTGATTGGTACTATCTATGATACCTGGAGGTATCATGGATACCTATCGATATAAGAGTGCAAGTATCATGGATAACAATATAAATAGAAATTACATAATCATTATTAGGTAAGTAGGAAATTATAAAGTTATGAAACGTATGATTAAAATATTTAAATCAGAAGTTCACGTACCATCAGGTTCATAAGTTAATAAACTAGAGTATTGGGTACCAGTCTACCTAGGGTAAGTTTCAAGTTATCAGACTTTTCCATATATCCGACCACACAAACATTGTATAATTTACTAACTACTTTAACAGGTTATTTAATTATAGCAAGCCTATATTAAAATAACCATTAAAAGTGTTAGTTAAATTCCTTAACTTTTTCTTATATCTAAGGCAAGTTCTAAGTTATCATACGATAACACATTTTTGGCCCTAGAATAGAAATCCTATACATAGGGGAACTTGGTAAGTTACGAATTAGCGGTCAATTTCACATTTTTGGTCATATGTAAATGTAGGTATGAGAACACACGATAGGTGAAATAATAACTATTTTTTAAAATAGGTAGTGTTACCTATTGCGGTATTAAACATGTAGGCAATGGTTTAATAGGTAATTATCTATCAGACAAGTAACGAACTGGGCAATTGGGGTATGTGTTGTGGTGGGTGGGGGTTATGTGTTAGCATGAGGAGGAATTTACGTACGTATTATTAGGTTATTGAGTCCAATGGAGATGGCCACCCTAGTATCATGCATACCAATAAAAATTAAATAAATATTAATAGGTAGATATCTATAGCCTCATAGGTATCATTGTATCTTATCATCTTATGTGACCGATGATGTGGAACTGACTGATAATTTGTAACTTACCAGTTACCCTAATATGCCTACCTAGTTACTTTCGTTCATTACTTCAGAATACCAAGTTACCAACAGACTAGTGACTACGGTGATATACCTAAGCTGCCCTGAGGTATCTGTCTGGTATCATGAATAATATCAATTACAATAACTAATTAATATGTAAATTAGTTGAGATAATCTCTTTATATGATACTCTATCTGGTTTACCGTTTACTCTAATAATTACCTAGATTATTAATTTAGATAGGTAACCTACCTACCGAAAATAGAGATATTATGATCAATGTTATGAAAACATTACATTCTAAACGTAGTTTGATATCTGAGAGCTGTGATTGGTGCTTCACACCATCAAATGATGTGACGTCGTTAAAAACTCTTCACTCTATTGGTCAAGAAGTTCAGTGCAATCTTTTCGGTAATGATGTAGATGTTATGTAAACAAAATATGGTCACATTTTAGTTACCATTTAGTTTATATAATGAGTCGTAACAGCTGTTTTTTTATGATAAATTGTTGTCGTAAATATATTTAATATAAAACTTTATAACAAATTTCCGTCGTTAATATCTTGAATAGAATATTTTTCTCCATAAAAACTTCGTTAAATTTATTTATTGAAGTGCATCTTCTTTCCAGACTGGATTTTAGCTTTTGTTCTCAGTAAAATACATGTAGATATAGGAAGAAATTAAGGATTGTTCGCACAGAAAATGTTATAAATGTCCCATTTTCTGCAGACTGCCTTTGCTAGAATATTAATTTCAAATAGGAAAAATTCCACCAACAAATCAGTGGATTCAGGTACATGTGCAATTTATTTCTGATAAATATACTGATATACAGAAAATGCATGCACATTGCATGAATGTCAGTCTGTGCTTCGTGGTTTTCCTCTCAAAATTAATATTCTGGCAAAGTCGGTGGATTTTTAGCTATTTATTCCTATGTTACCATTAATTGTTGGTGGATAAATTGGGAAAATGTTGGTGGATTAGCCTAATTAGTAATTACTGGAAATTTATCGTTGATTTTTTCAGCTTTTTGAAAAAGTCAGTGGTATTTTGTGCACCAAATACAGACTGGCATGAATGCCACAGACTTTGGCATCTTGCACCCGCATGGCACATTTTAGTGCACGGCACATTGGAAGTGGGGTACTTGGTGATCAGGGGAGGTTCACGTCCCCCCCCCCCCGCTCCAGAGAACAGGGGAGGTGGGGTGCACGCCCTCCCCCCTCCAGTGATGCAAGGGGGGGGCATATACAGTGTGTCCGCAAAAAATGTATCCACTGCCGTTGAGTACCTATAAGTATATCTTATATGGACCGTTCAGTGTGTTTCAGAAGTAATTTAATAACAATTAAGTGTGAGTATCTAAGTATAAGCGCATCCTGCACATATCTGAAGACTGAAGTTATGTGAAAATTCGCACGTCTGTGATGAATATATCATTTCAGGGAACTTCTAGCGCACGCCATCAAATAGTTTATGTGGTTTTGAGCATTCATGGCGCACGGCAGATATTACATCTTTTGCCAAAGATTCCAGTGAGGCATGAATGTAGCATACTTTCAAGAATAAGTGCATGAGGGATGCATGCACAGTGCACCATCATACCATGCATTTAAGAATAAGTGCATGCATTCCAGTCTGTCTTTGGTGCTCTAAATTCCACTGACTTTTCAAAAAAGCTGAAAAAATCCACCATAAATTTCCAGTAATTTGGCTGATCCACCAACATTTTAATGATTTTACCCATTTTTTCCACTGTAAATTAATGGTATCATAGGAATAAATAGCTAAAAATCCACTGCCTTAAGCCTTTGATGGAATATTATTTTCAATAGAGAAAAATTCCACCAACAAGTCGGTGGAATTTACCATTAAATACAGACTGGGATATACTAACCCCCTGCCAAGTAAAATAGTATGACTCATAAACTCTCCATTTGTCTCTCCAGCTCTATACAAAATTCACCAAATTTCTCTCCAAAAATCAAAATGATCAAACTATCATAAATTCTTTCCTAAATAACATTGTAACTAGGCTACAATGTTATTTTTACAATGCTCAGAATTTTTGTGAAAATTAGATATTTCTAACCATTGGCAATTGAAGGGCTCAAAAATAACTATAGCAAACTCGCCACTAAAAGGGTGAGTTTGGACATGCTTTAATACCTGTAACCTGGCCCCCCTGCCAGTATGGTTCCAGACTGTATTTCATGGTATTTTAATCCCAGACTGCAGGATCTAGTAAAGTGTTCTAGAAATCCTCTATTTTGACTTCTGTTCTCACTTCTCAGTAAAAAACATGTAAATATAGGAGGAAATTAAGGTTTGTTCGCACAGAAAATGTTAAAAATGTCCCGTTCTGCAGACTGGTTTTAATCTATTGAAAATAATGTTTTGGCAAAGTCGGTGGATTTTTAGCTATTTATTCCTGTTACCATAAATTTTTGGTGGAGAAATGGGTAAAATGTTGGTGGATCAGCCAAATTACTGGAAATTATGGTGGATTTTTTTCAGCTTTTTCTAAAAGTCAGTGGAATTTTGTGCACCAAATACAGACTGGCCAGTGCCAACTGCCAGGTCATTAAACAATCATGAAGTTAACATACCTAACAATAGACTGCAGGAACTGGTAAACTGTTCTCCAAGAAATCCTATATTTTGGCTTCTGTTCTCAGTAAAATACTACTACATGTAAATATAGGAAGAAATTAAGGATTGTTCACACAAAAAATGTTAAAAATGTCCCATGATCTGCAAACTGGACATAACAGAACCATAGTGGAACAAAAATCTTAGTAACAAAATTTTAAAAGCTGGAAATATTACAGCATAAATTTCCAGTAATTTGGCTGATCCACCAACATTTTCCCAATTTATCCACCAAAAATTAATGATAACACCAAGTAAAATAGTATGGCTCATAAACTTGCCATTTTTCATTCCAGCTCTCTCCAAAAATCACCAAATTTCTCTCCAAAATGATCAAATAGTCATAAATTCTCTCCAAAATAACATTGTAGCATAGGAGAAAATTAGATATTTCTCACCATTTGCAATTATAGGGCTCAAAAACAAAAAGACTGTCACAAACTTGCCATTAATATGGCAAGTTTGGACATGCTTTATTACCTGGTGGTAACATAGGAATAACTCAATAATTAGCTAAAGATCCACCAACTTTGCCAGAATATTATATTCAAAAGGGAAAAAATTCCACTGACATGTCTGTAGAATTTACCATGAAATACAGACTGGCATACAATTTTTATGACATAAAAATGATTCAATTAATATCAACAATTTTATGTAAAGAAAAGCTAGAACAAAGCATTGTAAATTTGTAGATGCCAGGAATGTGGCATTTAGCTTGTATTTCTAAAATATATTTATATTTTTCTATCCTAAGTGGAAAAAGGTATTCAATACTCAATAATGAGATAATATAATGCTTTAGTAAGGAATGGAAACAATTATAATTATAATGATCAAATATTTCGAAAAACGCTATTTTGCTTACGTTACTGCCGATTGGCTACTATAGTTGCACGGCCATATTTTCATAAATGCAAATCAATTTTTCAAATGTGTAACTTAATGTGTTTAAATCAATCCTATATAACTATTTTAAAGTATAAAATTAAAAAAATGCTGCACAATAATTATTGGCATCAATGGGAAGAAAGAAGAAATTTGACCTGCTTGTGAAGATTTTGCACTTAAAAATATCCCTCAAAAATATACTTCATGTCTGATGCATGTGCATCTCTTGAGACTATTTGCGAGTGATTTACTTGTTACTTAGCTACATGTTTTTCAACTTATTTCACCCCTCAAAATTTGCCAATATACTGGTGACTTTGTCCATACTTTGAAACATGGATTGAGTATGTCATATAACGCCAATTAATTGGTGCGAGATCTAAATTCACTAAATACATTTATTTGTAATTGGCGTACATATATAATGAATTAGGTTCAGACCAGTCTGAAAAAGATGCATGAAGTTGTGAACCATGTTAGAGAGTATGTCAGTTAAAGCCAATTAATTGTCTTAGATTTCAAAAGGTCAAAACTCATATATGTCTAATTGACTTAAAATTTTGGCTTGAAATCTGCCAAAAATGAGCCAAATTAGCTTGGCTTGGAATTTTTGTGAAATTTTGACTCTAAAATTAGATTGTTTTTCCAACCTCTATGCCCTCTGAAACATGGGTTGTGAAGTTTATCCGATGACCATTTAAGCCTTGAAATTAGTCTCCTGAATTATCCGGTGATAATTTTCTAATTAATTCTTATGTTTACGTGTAATTATTGAAGAGTATTTTGAGATTTTTGGCCATTTTGGAGAGAAATTTGAAAATCTTGGGAGACAAATTGTCCCAAAAATTAAATATCTGGAGACTGATTGTGCATGCTTTGCAGACTGGGGTTCAGATATACATGGACTTATTGGCATAGTAGCGTTACTGCGCCAACCTGGCGCAGCTAATACGTTACACCAGATGCAGTCACGTCAAGCTATATGTAAATTTATACGTTTAATTTTATTCATTGTTAAAACTAGCTTGGCTGCCAAGCTAGTTAGGAATGCCAAGCCTTGGCATTCCGCTCTTTAGGAATTGTTATGGAATGTTTAATTGATCACCAATTTAAACATTCCATAGCAATTCTTAAATAGCGAAATGCCAAGTTAGTTTGAATAATGAATAAAAATTGATGAATAATTTTACCTATTGTTTAAAGTGACCGCATCTAATGCCTAATGCCCTAGGCATAGAGAATCAAAACAGATATTTCAATTTACATATAGTTTGATGTGACTGCATCAAATCAAATCTATCATAATTGATTTTGGCATGGCCTATAATTGATCAAATCGATTTTGGCTTGTTGTGATTTCATATTAAACTGAGCTAATTGGCGTGGGTTTGGACGAACTATTACACATGGAATTAATGTAAATATAGGGATTAATTCAGAAGTGTTCATAGGAAAATTAATGTAAATATAGGAATTGATTCAAAATTGTTCGGAGAGAATATCCCAAATATCAAAGGTCAAGGTCATTTATTCCTCAATAGCTAACTCAAAAAGTATATAACCATATGGCATGAAACTTGGTGAAACCAGTTTGCAGTTTATTAAATTTTGAAAGAGAATGGGTCAAAGCGGCGGCGAAGGTATTGCTCTCTACCGAGTGCACATAATCTAGTTTAAATTGTATCTCTAGTGCTTGAGATTTGTCATTCTCTTTCTCATTTTACATTACTGCCTGTTTCTCCTATGAGACCCGATTCATTGCGTGTATGTGTTATCTGTGTAGTTTGTTCTATTCTTTGTATTCTGAAATGTTTGAAAAGAAAGTTTTGCATCTAGTCATAGATTTTAACCTTTCTGTCAACCATTTGATTGTTTAGGGTCTTAAATATAAAATAAAATGATTTAACAAAAAAAAAAAAAAAAAAAAAAAAAAAAAAAAGAAATGAACTTAGTATAGCTAATTCAACTTTAAATTCTGAATCTACTGTCAAGGTAAATTTTAAATTTTTTTAAATTCATACAAAATTTCGGACGAGATGATGAAACTGAAAATAGATTACGATAAAAGGAAATGCAAAGGAGAGTTTGTTAAGCTGAAAGTTGGAGACATGGTAGCTACTAATGAAAAGAAAGATGAAGAGAAAGGCGGAGACGATCTATTTTCAGGATTTATATGAAGTTATCCAGATCATCGGAACAAAAGTGATTGCGAAAAACACTTAAAGCGGAAGAATTGTTACCAGGAATATTTCTTTTATCAAATTATTTAAATAACAATAGATAAAATTAGGATTAGTCAGACACGTAATTAGGATACAAGGCTGTATAAATATAGTCATTTTGTCTGTTTCTATTAGAAAATCTTAACCAGCTTTTTCTCTGTGTTTAATTGAAAAACAGAAACATCACAAAATGTTGGTGGATCAGCCAAATTTATGGTCTATTTTTTCAGTTTTTTTCAGTTTTTCAAAAAGTCATTGGAATTTTGAGCACCAAATACAGACAGGCATCTGTGTTTTAGCTGTCATTGGAATTTGTAAATGTTTATGTTTCTATGTGTGATTTGTTTCTTTAGTGTTTAAAGAATAATTAAAAAAAAAGAATAATTTGATTATGATTTTATTGTGGAAAAAGAAGCTGATACAAAAGCTTTTCTGCAAATTTTAACTTGAACTCTAACCGGAACTCAGTTCGGACATAAGTAACATAGTAGCTATGGCTCGCAGCGGAGTTCATAAGATCAACAGACAGATGGCATGAGCTGTGAATAGGATAAGTAAACTAGTGGACTGTGGGTACACATCATATCAATAGGTACCCATCTTATATAGCTACCAGTCTGTATTTTGTGCACCAAAACTCATCGACTTATTGAAAATCCACCAACATATTTGGCTGATCCACCAAAATTTTCCCCATTTAGCCACTGAAAATTAATGGTAACATTTAGCCACTGAAAATCCACCAATTTGATGAATATTATTTTCAAATGAGAAAAATCCCACAGTCAAGTCGGTGGAATTTACTATGAAATATAGTCTGGCTTGAATAAAACGCTTCCTCCAGCTGAACAGCTGAGTGTATCCCAATCTGTATTTCATGGTAGTGGAATTTTTCCCCTTTTGAAAATAATATTCTGACAAAGTCGGTTGGTTTTCAGCTATTTTTTCCTATGTTCTATTAATTAATTTAATTTTCGGTGGATAATCAGCAAAATTATTTGAAATTATTAGTGAATTTTTTCAGCTTTTTGAAAAGTAAGTGGAATTTTGTGCACCAAATACAGACTGGAGTGTATCTACTTTATTGATTAGTTGCAAAATAAACTTCAAACATCCATGTATACTTGGTATAATGTTCAAAAGAAACGGACCACTTTGTGAGATACAGTAATGTGTTCATTTTGAAATCAATAACTCTCAAATCTTGTAAGTTTCTAAGAAAAACATTTAATTTTCCTTTTTTTGGATGTAGGTAAACGTGCAGTTGTGATTGTTCAACGCACTGTTTATGTTTCAGGAAATAAAGAGTAAGTTCTGAACTGCTAAAAAACACTATATATAGACAGTATTTTAATGTGCTCCATTAGGAGCAGACTTGGGTGCTGCAGTGCTCACCAATTGGTCTGAAAAGTAAAAATGCTGTCAGACCAATGGGTACGTGATATTTAGAATAGGGTTGTACCGATACTATCGGTAGCTACTCAATATATTGTCTATTTTTAGGTATCGGTACTCTGTATCGGATTGGCAAATATTATTTTAAAAATGCAGATACCACAGATACTATTAAATAGTCTTATTTAAGTATTTTATCACACATTTACTAATAGTTAGCTATTTTTTAGTGAGATACAAATTCTTATTCCACATTTTCTATTCCAGATTTAATTGATTCTTCACTTCTTGAAATGTCTGATGATCAGTTGATATGTGATCTATGTCAAAAGATCTTCAATTCTAGAAGAGGTTACTTAGTCCACTTCAAAAAAGTTCATTCAATAAAGAGAAGAGGTATGATTTTCTTCATTGGTTTCTAAGTGAAATTTAGATTAATAATTTTCTTTCTTCTTTCACAATTAATTTGTAGTTTATCTAGTTGACTAGCTAGTTTTTTTTTTAATATTATTCCTTTTTTTTCAATTTCAATAGTTGGAAAGATCACTGACATCCTAAATTCTAATTAATTATTTCGATTTTTGAATGTAGCTATTGTGAATAATTTCCTTGGGTAGCTACGTCTAATTAATAACTATTAGAAATGAGGGGAGGGGTGGGGTGGAATTTCCATCTGAAATGCTTTAAATTATAGTTGAGCACACTCGCACTATTCAATAGTTATAGAAACAAAGGAATTTTGTCAAACTTCAAGAATTATTAAATGACATTTCCTCCTTGGTACAAAATGCAACCAAAATAGTTAGTTAATTAGTAACAACTATTATAATTGAATTTGTTCAATTTATTCTAGCTAAGCTACCTGATTATAGAATTAATGATCCATTTTTTATTTGAAGTTTTTGTCAAAAGAATTTACTTATTACTATACCTAGCTACTCTAATTATGAAACTTTAATTGACATAGCTAATAATATAACTACAGTCAATATTTCTGATTCTTTTCCCTTTATTTCAGATTATCGGTTGAAGAAAAAGCATATTTCATGTCAAGAGTATGATTGCAACTTTTCCTGTCGCACTTTGAAAGGTTTGAGGGAGCACTTGTCTGACAACCATGGTCATTCATTCACTGAAATGATCAAATATTTTGATAACTACAGTGAATTTGCTTTATGGCTTAGGAACTTTGAAAAGCATAATGATGTTGAATTTTACAAAGACTCTCAAAATTTGAATGTTAAGTCAAAAGTGGTCTATTATAAATGCAATAGATCTGGCTTCTATAAACGGAAGAGTAAAAATAAAAGAATACCAAAAGCTCAAGGTTCATGCAAAATAAATGGCTATTGTACAGCCTATATCAGAGCAAAGGAGGACTTCAGAACAGGTTTTGTGACTATGAATATTTGCAACACTCACTATGGTCATATGCTTGACTTGAAGCATCTACGTGTGCCTAAAGAGGATAGAAATACTATGGCTTTGAAGTTCAAAGAGGGCCTAACCCATGATTTAATACTGAGTGAAGTTAAGAGCACGAGATCACCCAATGCTCATCGCACAAACTTCATTAAGAAAAAAGATATTCATAACCTAAATTTAAAATTGAATTGCAAGCCTGATCATAAAATAGATAATATTAAACAAAAGTCTACAGATTCAAAAGGTTTTTCCTCTGAAAAAATTATAGAAGAAATAGACACTAAATATTCTGATTCAATAAAAGAGGATAAAAGAAAGGTAAATGAAATCAAAGAGATTATTAAAATTAATGCAGTAAATTTAATAGAGAAACTGGAAAATATTAAAGATATCAACATTTTATTAAACTTGGCTGAGCAAATGAAATCCTTATGCTCATCTGTAGATAATTTAGTCATTGATGAACTAAATAGAAATATGATCCAAATAAAAAATACAGTTGATGAGAGAGAAAGAAGTTTCTATTCAAATGAAACTTGTTTGTCTCCTGAAAGAGACCCCATAATTTCTGAAGGATGTTTTATAAACGCAAAGGAAGATAATCATTCTATAGAAATATCTGCCGTAGACTCCTTGGAAACAAATTTTCACAATCAAATGACAGAAAATCCTGTAGTTTTACATCTCTCGTCTGATAATTGCCTGTCAAATGGTTCAGAGGAGAAGAAATTCTCGTTTCCCAGTGATTTTTTAGATCCTTCAAAGAGTGAACACTTTCCGTTACACTCCAACACCTCTGCTTTCGTTAATTTGCTATCGGATATGCCATACGAAGAAGAAAATTACCGTTTGAATGACACTATATTACATCAAATACTCGCTCCACCTTTTAACGATCAATTTTGATGGTTTTAGGAAACCTTTGTCTCGGAAAACTCGGTCTCATTTTGCAATGATTTTATTGAAGAACAATAGTAGCTATAGCTAATAGAAAAAGTTGAAATTATTGATACCAAAATATGTAACTAGTTCATTTATTAAAAGCGGATAACATCATTAACGGTTGTAAAATGATACGTAACATTAGTAATTTTGACTTTTATTTAACTTGAGATTTGAGCAGAAAATTTTGTCTCGGAATATTCAGTCTCGGGTATAAATAAAACTTATGAATTAGATGTATTGGGGGGGGGGGGGGCGTGTCATCCCCCCATACCTCCCTGCCAGGTAATTAAACAATCATAAAGTGTGCAGTACAACAAACTAGCGAATACAAAAAACTACATAACGTCCATTTATGTTGAGAGTTCATTTATAATTCTGAGAACGAAATTTGAAGACCGAAATTTCCGGCCACCCACTTTTGATACTTAGAAATAAGAAATTAGTCATCAGGTTCACCAACAAGTAATGAAATGGGAGGAAGATTTTTGAGAATTACATTGAAAGATGGTCGTAATTGTGATATAACCACAAACTAATGTCACAAGGTTTTCCGTCTCATGTGAGATGCAATGTTAAAAATTCTCTATTTTACAGTCCTACTTTTTGTATGGAATATCATGTGTTTGCATATTATTAACGATTATATGCGAATTAAATCAAAAGGAAAATAGAGCATAACCAAAGAAAAAAAAAAGACAATAAGCTATTAAACTGTGAGAAAGTTATATAGTGATTAATTGCCCCCAGGGGCTCTATCCTGAAGCTGTCTGTGGTGAATGGAAGGAAAGGGGGTGGCGTCCCTTGGGCACCGAACTATTGTAATTTGGATTATAGATTGTTTTTTTTTTCATTTTTACCATGTTATCATTTTTTTAACGCTACTTGCAGTTTTAGAGGATAGCGCTAGGGTTATGCTCTATAACTACGAGGTCTTAGATTTTGTGTTAGGTAGGCTCGTAGGCTTCATTTACTATCACCTCTTCATTTTCCTCTTCCATCCGTGAGTGCAGCCACCGGTGCTTGTGTCCCGTTTCGTCACATTCCTTGGTAAGTGACTTTGTTCATGGAGCCACTTTCCTTTCTGACTGCTTCTTCTACTCCCTTGTATTAAATTTCCTTTTGACGTCAGCGATATGGCCTTTGGTTCCGAAGCAGACGTTAAACCCCTACTAAATTTATTATATTGATTAATTTTAGCTAGCTATTCTAAGTTTTGGCTATTCATTGATTATTATTGTCGGAGTAAATTTTTTAGTTTGATTAACCTTATTCGACTAAAGTTTCTAAACTATTGTTCAATCTAGTATTTCAGTTTGAAGGTTCTCTCCACTCTAAATTGAAAAAAATCTGAGATTGTTTGTAGAGCTATGGTTATACAAGATATAGCTGTAAATTCCTAGATAATGACATGCCTGTCATTATCTAGGAAGTTGGTAATATACTATCTTCCTAGTTAAAGACTGCATTCTATACCAGCTTTAACGACAGCATTCTGTAGAATATACAAATTTTTGTTCAAGATTAGGTTGATAGCTAATTAATAACCCCCCCCCCAAAAAAAATTAATGCTGTGAAAAGTAAAAAACATAACTTATGAGAGTTTTTTCACTTTTCTATAGCTTTCACATTTTTCCTAAAAACATTAATAGCACTGTTTCAATTCCTAAATCTTTTGATGAACGAAATCCTGTGGAAATGACCATCATAGTTTATTTTCCGACCCATTTTCTTCACTTTTTGGAGGTACATTTTTAAAGATATAGTATCCTGTCTCAATTTGGATAATGCAGTGTATAGAAAGATTCTGTAGTTGACAAGGAAGCTAGACTAGCTAGTATATTAATCTGTCATTATCTAGTAATTTACTGATATAAAAGTTTGTTAACTGAAAAGAAATCTATCAAGTATTCTGTTCATAATTATTTATATAACAATCATTCCACTTTCATCCTTTCTAAGATTCAATAGAAGAGAAAGTACTGCAGTCTAACTTTCACGCATTATCGTAAATTTATTGATAATTAGTAGGGTTGTCACAATATGTGTTTAAAATCATAGATCTTAAGAATATCATAAACGAAATGAAATTGTATTGAATACTATATACCGCTGGTGTAAGGCTATTTAATTCTCTCAGTCTATAAAATTTTCAGGATCTCAGGGTAATGGCATTTGGATAGCGGTATAGGTAGCCATTTATGTGTCTAAAAATTTTATTATAGTTTGAATTTTTTCAGATATAATGGATTCTTTTTATTCGCTTGAAATTCTGAGGGTAGAAATGAAATCACAAGAATAACTTGAATTGCATATGATAAAAATATAGAACCAAATTTGAAATGATATACAGTTTTGTAATCAGTAGTTTAGCTCTAATGAATAGAGTAATAACAAATAGAGTGGAGGAGACATTTATCGTAAGTTATTTGCCTATTCAGCTAAAAATAAATAGTATTTTAAAATCTACGGAGTAGCTCCATACGAGAATAACTAGAATTCTTAACAAAGTTTGAAGAATTTAAATTATTATTATTAAAATTATTGGAGGAGTTTAGAAAGATAACTCTAACTCCTGGATCTAAGAATTCAAAGGGAACGTTAATTACTCTTGTTAATGACATTGAAGAACTTAAAGATATAAATTGGAATCTTCACCAAATATTATCAGATTAGGAAGTTACTGAAGAATTGATTCATCTTTGAACTTTTTGAGATCAGTTAACGATGTGAATCTTAACAGAAAACCAATAAATGGCGATGAATTTCATAGCTTGAATAAAGTAAAGTTAAACCTAGATTTTCTAACGACAAATCAGAGAGTCTTGAACAGTTTTTTCATCCTACATTTGAGTCAAATACAGACAAACACATGGTCTCTGATTATGAGAAATTCTAAGGGATCCGTTAGTTAGACAGTGGACCAAAGGCATTGAAATTATCTGGACTCAGGTGCACAAAATTAGGGCATTGCAAAAGACCTTTTTTTACAGAAACATTCGCTTCTTCTTTAAAGGTAGGATACGTTTTGCATGCGGCGATTGTTGTGATCATTGCAGAGTGATTATCGCTGAACACTAGTACAATGCTATTCCTATGAGGCTGTTTTGCAACGAACTATCGCTGTGCACTATTTCAATGTACTCCTATTGTTGGGCGATCATTTGCTGAGTAATGATCGCAATAATCGTTCCATGCAAATCGTACCTTTAGATATGATTGCAATAATAATCGTCCAGCAATAGGAATACATTGAATTATAGCTCGGTGGTAATCGCTCGTTGAAAAACATTCACATAGGAATAGCATTGAACTAATGTTCAGCGATGATCGCAACTAACAATCGCTGCATGCAAAACATACCTTAACTCAGAAGAACAATTATTTTAGAAGACTCACGCAGTATAAGTTATCTCATTCTTCTGATGTATAATCAGTTCATTAGTGAATGATAAATTTACCAATTGGTGGGGCAAACTTACAGGAGATATGAAATCAGCTTGAAGTAGAGTTATCAGTTATGTACAATAGGGCAAATCATATACTATATATATATATAGCTAGTAGGAATTGAAGTTAGTAATATTAAACATTATGCAAGTAGTGGATGGGATGTAAAATGGAAACCTGTTTTTGTTTTTGTCGAATTGACAACAAACAAAACAGTCGAATTGAATTTGTAGCGTTCTCATAACTCTCATCTTGTAATGAATGCTATAGTTCAATTAATATTTGTCATAGAGTCAAAGTAATATTCAAACACTAATATTATTCTTTTCATATATTAAATCTAATATTGTCAATATACATTTCTTGAATTATTCTATATCTACTGTTCTTCTAAAATTCATTTTTAATATTAAATATTTTTACAGGCCCCTAGTCAATCATTCACTATCGTAAATCATGTAAACTTTTATTTTCTCTTAAATAACCTTAATTAGTAGCAAAAATTTATTTACGAACCTAAACTCATATTAATTATAATTAAACGATTTTAGTGCAGTAGCTAAATGAAAAAAATTTATGAAGGAGTTTACCCATTAATAGCTTTCTATGAAGAACAACTAATAGAAAACTATTATCAGAGTAACTATTTCAAGTCTGAGAAACTCAATCTACTTCTAGAATTTACATAAAACCGGTTTATATCATTCTTAAATAATAAAATTGATGTGAAATTAAACTGCTCATGAAGTTTTATAAGTAAATTAAAGCAAAATACATAATGATATCAACATAATTGTTCAAAGAAAAGAACAGAAATATCTCTCGAACAGACGATAGATTTAATAAACCGTGTCGGATGTGGTGAATCTCCGAATGAAGTTGCCTGAGAATTATGCATTTTTAAGCAGAGGTAAATATAAAGAATTACTAAATACAACTCTAGGTATCTACTATTGGCACGAGTGCTACAAATAATTATATCATATCGATGTGCTAATTTAATTGTGGAGATGGAGAGGAAAATAGTAGGTACTACCTAGAATGGCTGAAATGTTAAAATTTAATTTTTCTTCTGTTATAACTTATAAAGACTAATTTCTGAACCAATAGCTTCTAATAACCGCATATGAATAATAATGTTGATGTTTATTGTACTTAATATGTCTACTTACGGTACCTAATAACATCGAGACATGTGTCGCAATTATTAACACTTTTATAAAAGCGGAGCCAGCGACTAACGCAGCTTATCACCAACAATAATTTTCCTCAATCCATAACACAGCAAGAAATTTCATCATTCTTGAACAGGAAATCTAACAAAATCACATCTTCCACTGACCAAGAACCGTTGAGCAACGTGCCCATTCACATACTCAAAACGGCAGTATCAAGAAACATAATATTGAAGAATATTAAAACCGCAGATATCCTCCCTCATATCCCTAAGTATTATCCATGGATCCGCTACCATAGCACTATTTATCACAAATGAAGAACCATCCAATAACAACCAGTACGAAGACGATATATATATTTTCTCTATTAACAATATATAGTTTATTTTAAATTCTCTTGAATAATATAGTTTCCGTTAAGTATACTACTTATTAGCTCTTACATCAACGATCAATGCATATTATCGTACAGTTCTAGAAAATGAGAAATCACTATCCATGATAGTTTTTCTTTTTTCATACCATTTGCCTGGCCGTTGTAGCCTCGAGTGTGTCGAGAACGTGATCTATTCCAGAATGCTGAACGCAGTACCTATAGTAAATTCAAATTTCTCCATAAAAATTCACACGAAGGACGCAGAGGGTAGTTATATACCTCTCCTCTGGTTCCATAGCCTGGACGTAAAGCTGAACCATTAGGATTAGGAACAACCCTGGGACCAACACTCAATCTGGGGCTTACCACTTACTTTGGTAGAGTTTGTTTACGAGAAGAGGTTGAGCTCAAATAATTGAACATAATTAATTTTCATGTTATTTGAGAAGGAAGAAAATGCTGAATTGAATGACATACAGGTGATTTTATTTCGTTGCTTCACTTTAATGTAATCTAGCTGTGTGAAAATCAATGCACTAGATTGAAGATCTTCTGGTGTACTTCTGTATCACCATTGGAATATTTTATGGTTGACTCTTCTTTGTGTATATCTTTTAGATAAAGGCCAGGACTGGGAGGATAGAGAAGGTGACATCTCTTTGGGTTTGTTCCAACCAACAGAAAATTATTTTGAAGTGGAAAATATTTCATGCAAGAATTAGATCTACATCCTTATGTTTGTTTTACTGATTGGTTTATCATATTCATGAAGGAATTTTTTAACCTGCACGATGTTTGAGTAATGAGTTTGATGTTATCGATGTATGAGTTATAAGTTTGATGTTACCGATGTATGAGTTATAAGTTTGATGTTATCGATGTGTGAGTTATAATTTTGATGTTATCGATGTGTGAGTTATAAGTTTGATGTTATCGATGTGTCAGTTATAAGTTTGATGTTATCGATGTGTGAGTTATAAGTTTGATGTTATCGATGTGTGAGTTATAAGTTTAATGTTATCGATGTGTCAGTTATAAGTTTGATGTTATCGATGTGTCAGTTATAAGTTTGATGTTATCGATGTGTGAGTTATAAGTTTGATGTTATCGATGTGTGAGTTATAAGTTTGATGTTATCGATGTGTGAGTTATAAGTTTGATGTTATCGATGTGTCAGTTATAAGTTTGATGTTATCGATGTGTGAGTTATAAGTTTGATGTTATCGATGTGTGAGTTATAAGTTTGATGTTATCGATGTGTCAGTTATAAGTTTGATGTTATCGATGTGTGAGTTATAAGTTTGATGTTACCGATGTGTGAGTTATAAGTTTGATGTTATCGATGTGTGAGTTATAAGTTTGATGTTATCGATGTGTGAGTTATAAGTTTGATGTTATCGATGTGTCAGTTATAAGTTTGATGTTATCGATGTGTGAGTTATAAGTTTGATGTTACCGATGTGTGAGTTATAAGTTTGATGTTACCGATGTATGAGTTATAAGTTTGATGTTATCGATGTGTGAGTTATAATTTTGATGTTATCGATGTATGAGTTATAAGTTTGATGTTATCGATGTGTGAGTTATAAGTTTGATGTTATCGATGTGTGAGTTATAAGTTTGATGTTATCGATGTGTGAGTTATAAGTTTGATGTTATCGATGTGTGAGTTATAAGTTTGATGTTATCGATGTGTGAGTTATAAGTTTGATGTTATCGATGTGTGAGTTATAAGTTTGATGTTATCGATGTGTCAGTTATAAGTTTGATGTTATCGATGTGTGAGTTATAAGTTTGATTTTATCGATGTGTGAGTTATAAGTTTGATGTTATCGATGTGTGAGTTATAAGTTTGATGTTATCGATGTGTCAGTTATAAGTTTGATGTTATCGATGTATGAGTTATAAGTTTGATGTTATCGATGTGTGAGTTATAAGTTTGATGTTACCGATGTGTGAGTTATAATTTTGATGTTATCGATGTATGAGTTATAAGTTTGATGTTACCGATGTGTGAGTTATAAGTTTGATGTTACCGATGTGTGAGTTATAAGTTTGATGTTATCGATGTGTGAGTTATAAGTTTGATGTTATCGATGTGTGAGTTATAAGTTTGATGTTATCGATGTGTGAGTTATAAGTTTGATGTTATCGATGTGTGAGTTATAAGTTTGATGTTATCGATGTGTGAGTTATAAGTTTGATGTTATCGATGTATGAGTTATAAGTTTGATGTTATCGATGTGTGAGTTATAAGTTTGATGTTATCGATGTATGAGTTATAAGTTTGATGTTATCGATGTGTGAGTTATAAGTTTGATGTTATCGATGTATGAGTTATAACTTTGATGTTATCGATGTGTGAGTTATAAGTTTGATGTTATCGATGTGTGAGTTATAAGTTTGATGTTACCGATGTGTGAGTTATAAGTTTGATGTTATCGATGTATGAGTTATAAGTTTGATGTTATCGATGTGTGAGTTATAAGTTTGATGTTATCGATGTATGAGTTATAAGTTTGATGTTATCGATGTGTGAGTTATAAGTTTGATGTTATCGATGTGTGAGTTATAAGTTTGATGTTACCGATGTGTGAGTTATAAGTTTGATGTTATCCATGTGTGAGTTATAAGTTTGATGTTACCGATGTGTGAGTTATAAGTTTGATGTTACCGATGTATGAGTTATAAGTTTGATGTTATCGATGTGTGAGTTATAAGTTTGATGTTATCGATGTATGAGTTATAAGTTTGATGTTATCGATGTGTGAGTTATAAGTTTGATGTTATCGATGTGTGAGTTATAAGTTTGATGTTATCGATGTATGAGTTATAAGTTTGATGTTATCGATGTGTGAGTTATAAGTTTGATGTTATCGATGTGTGAGTTATAAGTTTGATGTTATCGATGTGTGAGTTATAAGTTTGATGTTACCGATGTGTGAGTTATAAGTTTGATGTTATCGATGTATGAGTTATAAGTTTGATGTTATCGATGTGTGAGTTATAAGTTTGATGTTATCGATGTGTCAGTTATAAGTTTGATGTTACCGATGTGTGAGTTATAAGTTTGATGTTACCGATGTGTGAGTTATAAGTTTGATGTTATCGATGTGTGAGTTATAAGTTTGATGTTATCGATGTGTGAGTTATAAGTTTGATGTTACCGATGTGTGAGTTATAAGTTTGATGTTATCGATGTATGAGTTATAAGTTTGATGTTATCGATGTGTGAGTTATAAGTTTGATGTTATCGATGTGTGAGTTATAAGTTTGATGTTACCGTTGTATGAGATATAAGTTTGATGTTATCGATGTGTCAGTTATAAGTTTGATGTTATCGATGTGTGAGTTATAAGTTTGATGTTATCGATGTATGAGTTATAAGTTTGATGTTATCGATGTGTGAGTTATAAGTTTGATGTTACCGATGTGTGAGTTATAAGTTTGATGTTTTCGATGTGTGAGTTATAAGTTTGATGTTATCGATGTGTGAGTTATAAGTTCGATGTTATCGATGTGTGAGTTATAAGTTTGATGTTACCGATGTGTGAGTTATAAGTTTGATGTTATCGATGTGTGAGTTATAAGTTTGATGTTACCGATGTGTGAGTTATAAGTTTGTTGTTTTCGATGTGTGAGTTATAAGTTTGATGTTATCGATGTGTGAGTTATAAGTTTGATGTTACCGATGTGTGAGTTATAAGTTTGATGTTATCGATGTGTGAGTTATAAGTTTGATGTTATCGATGTGTGAGTTATAAGTTTGATGTTATTCATGTGTGAGTTATAAGTTTGATGTTACCGATGTGTGAGTTATAAGTTTGATGTTATCGATGTATGAGTTATAAGTTTGATGTTATCGATGTGTGAGTTATAAGTTTGATGTTATCGATGTATGAGTTATAAGTTTGATGTTATCGATGTGTGAGTTATAAGTTTGATGTTACCGATGTTATAAGTTTATCTTATAGCCACACTTGGCAGACATATATTATAATTTCTGTATTTCATATTATTAAAAGATTTATAATTTATTTAATACGGAAGGTTTAATATTCTGTGAGTTCAAACAATGGCCAAACAGATGCTAGTTCTTTATTTCAAATAGAATTATTTTCTTCCTGAGAGAATTTCTCTTTCCTGACAAGTCTTGAAGTTTTGGGCGAAAGTTTTTAATCTCATGTAGTACGTCAGGAAAGAATTTCCTATTGGGACATGCCTAAATAATTATCTAACAATTAATGAAATATTTCATTATTAATCATATTGCATTCATAGAGTCAATTTGGTGAAGATGATTATGAATATTTGTATATTATATATCTTCTGAAAATATAATTTTAGATGAAACTGTTCATAAGAATTTTTTTAGATTGAAGAAAGAAACATTTTGCTGAGAGTACATTTTGCTCAACATTTTCCGTTCAGGGTTTGACATTCAACAATTTCTTCTTTTATTTATAATATAAATAATAATTTGATGTTGAGATAAATTAAACATGTTTGAATGTTTATGTTAATCAAAATATCAATAAAAACACAGCTGTGATAGGTAGGCATGGAGCTATGTAATGGCTACTGATTATTGCAATTATGTATTTTGCGACTCTCTTCCACTATATCTGATATTTTCACTGCGTCATAAATCACATACAATGAGTGTTTAGTTCCGAAGACACGCTACACATCTTGAAATAAAGTCACAAGACAGAGAGAGGAAAATCTTAGGAGCATTTGGTGTGTAACACAGTAAGACATGTGTCAATGTGACGCACATTTCGAGTGCAATGTGCCTCAGTGACACATCTATATAAGGTATAAGATTTTATAGTTTATGAAGTAAATTTTCTATAAAGTGCCCCTTTTATTAAGTATCTAAATATAGGAATGGCAAATGAAATATGAATGGAAGCAGCTATTTATTGAAGTCAACATAGAATGAAAAGTAACTTATTAGTTACATGGCGGAGAAAATTTATTAAAATTCAATGCTTCTTCACTCAAGCTAGAGGAACTTACACAAGTTCTAAATTTTATATAACTACATATGTATATACTTACAAGTACCTATTATAAAAAGAATTCGAATGGTTTTTATAAACATTTAGTAACTATTATAAGTTAAATAGTTACGAAAAAAAAGGTGGTACAAGTGGTGGCTGCACCGACAATTGGGCCCCACGAAAATTGCCCTTTACTGTATTGACTAATTTGTTTACTCTATTATATAACCTTGCTACTGTAATAACTAGGGTTATGACAATATGTGTTTTGTATAAAAAATATAGTCTTGAGCATATTTAAAATAAAGAATATTCCTTTCATGAAAAAAAAATCTCGTTTTGAAAAAATACCTATTTTTAATAGAACGTATTCTTTTCATGAATAAATACTATTATTCTTTTAAAAAACAATAATTATCTGTTCAGAGATGTGTTATGTAAGTAACAAATTTCCTAGTTACAGTACCTATATAGTCTACAGTATGGTGAACTCCTGTGAAGTAAATGAATTAGGATGTAGCCAATAGAAAATAATAATGTAGCTATTTAAGATGAAGAAACAATAGAAATAAGATCGTAGGTATTTCAGACATGCCGAAATTATTGGAACATACAAATTGAATTAAAGTTAATGTGAATTTTTTTGAAGCATATTCAGTGTTCAATATTGAAGAGTTTTATGAATTATTATTACAAAATGTATTCTTATAATCTTATAATATCACAATCGGGATATAATATCATAATCATATTTTATCTTATCTTATTTCTTATGAATTATTATTACAAAATGTATTCTCATAATTTTATTTTATTCAAACAACTGTTCAACCTTTGAAATTTACCAATTTTTTCTAAATATTGGTTTTTGTCAGATGATTTACACTACACATTGGATCTACTTGACATGATTCAAAATAGTACGATTTATTTAAATACTTCAAAGATTTTCATTACATTGAAACGTGAGATTAGCATAAAAATATGATTTAAGGGGCTTGCTAATATATACCTTATCAAGTACATCAATCGAATTAAAAAATATGAACATATTTTTATAGAGTATAAAGCATATTTCAAAGAAAATATTGTCACTTCCCTAGTAATAACAAAGTGTCATTTCTTTATTGTGTCTTTTGCCCAATTTTTATCTGGGCTTAATCATTTTGGGGCCGCCCAATTGTCGGGGCCCAATTGTCCGGTGCCCAATTGTCGTTGGGCCCAAAAAATTCCCTAAGCCCAGAAAGAGATTGTGCAGAGTACTCAATGATGAAGGGTTACTTTGTTATTACTATGGAAGTGACAATAGTATCTTTGAAATATGTTTTATATTCTCTTAAAATATGTTTGTAATTTTACTCGATCGTATGAGTATTTAAAAGAAGTATTCAAATAAGACGTATCATTTTGAATCATGTCACATGGATCCAATATGTGTAGTGTACATCGTCTGACAAAGATAAATATTTAGTAAAAATGGGTAAATTTTAACGGTTATATGTTACATAAGATGAGATTATGAAAATATATTTTGTAATGATAATTCATTAAACTATTTCATATTGATCATTGAACAGACTTAAAAAAATTCACATTAACTTTAATTCAATTTGTTTGTTCCAATAATTTCGGCATGTCTAAAATACCTACATTCTTATTTTCTATTGTCACTTCATCTAAAATTGCTACATTTCTTATTTTCTATTGGCTACATCCTAACTCATTCACTTCACAGGAGTTCACTATATAGACGTACTGTAACTAGGAAATTTAATGCTTATCATGATCTATCTCAGAACAGTAAATTATTGTAGCTTGAAAGAATAATAGTATTTATTCATGAAAAGAATATGTTCTATTAAAAAAAAGATTTTTCCATAACGAGAATATTTTTTTCATGTAAGGAATATTTTATGTAATAATTTGCTATAATTTGCTTAAGACTACATTTTTATACAAAACGCATATTGTAACATTACTAGTTATTACGGTAGCAAGGGTCTTTAAATAATTAATACAGTAAACTCTGAAAAATGAGCAAATAATATAATTGTCTTGGGCCCAATTGTCTTGCGCCCAATTGTCAGGGGCCCAATTGTCTTGGGGCCAAATTGTCCGGGCCGAATTGTCGGCGTGCCCAATTGTCGGAGCCCAATTGTCCTGGGCTCAATTGTAGGTCCACGCAAGTGGTGGTACCTACAAGTAGCGTCAAGGGTTCAGCTGTGGTGGTAAGAATGATAAATTGAGATAAATATACATTCTGATTTAAGGGGATGGTTCACGCTTTTTGTTAGCTACCAATAATACTTGTCCGATTGAGCTGAGATTTTGACATAAGGTGTAGAATGCTCCAAATCTTTGAAGCTGCTCTAGTAAATTTTTCATTTTGGGGCCCATCTCCCCCGTGGGGGACGAAAAACCTGTTTTTGGAACCCGACCCCCCCCCCCCCCCACCAAAAAAAGCGCCCATCGTTGGGTGTTGGTCCTATAGAAAAATTTATAGAAGCTACTCTGTTCAGAACGAAATTCCTAAGGCCGTCTAGAAGCCCTTTTTTTGAATTTCGATCTCAAAATTTTTTTTTTTCACTTTTCACTTTTTTTTTCTTTTCGAAATAAAAATAGTTAGAGATTGAAATTAAAAAAAAATACTTTTAGTACGACCTTAGGAATTTCGCTGTGAACAGATTATCTTCTATACATTTTTCTGTAGGAGCAACCCCCAACCCTGGGCGCTATTTTGAACGAGAGAATTTGAGTAAAAAAAGTTACTGAAAATTTCAATTTTTTTAAGCACAAAAAATTAGGCTTTTCGTCCCGGCCAGGGAACTCGTCAGGTCGCTTCGGGGGACCAAAGGTCCACCCTGGCAGCGACGAAGCCATCAACCAAAAATGGGAGGCTTATAGGTACACAAAGGTACAGAAGAACAAACAAACATCAAAACAAACTCTCACCTCAGCACCCGCCCTCCCTATACATTACATCATAATTGACGCACTTAGAGTCATCCGATCGCTATGGAAATTTCCACAAGTTTTCTATGGACTATTTTAGGGGTAACTAAAGAAGGAAAAAATTTCGGGAAAAAATGTCAAAAAAGCGTGAACCATCCCCTTAAAAAAATGATAACTTTTCAATTGAATGTATTTTCATCAATAAACAATTTATACATAACGAAAAAAAAAAATCAAACTATTTTCAATTATTTCACTGCTTTTCAATGTTGATATTGAACAACTGTTATCAGATGTGTTTTCTTAAACTTTTTTTTTTGAGATAATAACTAACTAGCGTTTACTATTAATAAGATTTTGTTAATGGAAGACATTTTTCAGCTATGTCACGATAAATATTCCCTTGTTATCTTTTACTTATCTATAAGCTTATCTGTAACCTTATCTATAACCTTATCTATAACCTTTTCAATAACCTTATCTAGAACCTTATCAATAACCTTATCTAGAACCTTATCTATAACCTTATCTATAACCTCATCAATAACCTTATCTATAATCTTATCTCAAACCTTATCTATAATCTTTTCTTTCAATTCCTAATTCCTTCTCAAAATCATATATAAGAAAAATGAAATTATTTTTCACACAAATCTTCATATCAAATTTCCAAGTTATGCGCTCATTTTAAGTTTTTTCTTGAAATGATATCAAAGAATAAGTATATCTGATAGAAATATATAGAACACGAAAAATAGATTTCTTGCAGCAATCCAATACTTTTCTCTTTTTCAAGCAAAATATCATCTCGCTAAAAAGGAAGATGTTTCATCAAAAAATAATCCGATTATTGCGCCTTGTGCCGAGTGTGATATGTTCTTTTTCTTTCTGTTCAAACAGAAATGTAGATGATTGAGTTTGCTGAACGCTTCAACCTTAAAATGCAATATCCAGCACTTTTTCGGGTCAATTCAATGCGCTGAATATCCTATATTGCTCTCTGGAAATGAATTCTCTGAAGTTTATGTTTATATTTTCTCTCTAAGTGTCTCAAAAATTTGATTTCTTTCATCAAATATTTTAACATTTCTGACAGTGTAATTATAGGATTAAATTTAAATAGAATCTGTAATAATTGTTCATATTCCTATTTATTACTACTTAATGTGTCCTAGACTCCTAACTATATATTGCAAAGTCTTTTATCTCTATCAATTGCCTTACATAGAATGAAATAAATGAGAATAAATTTGAGTTCTATTAGAGGCCTTTCAAGATCACTAAACCAATTATCTTTAATGAATTAACGAGGAGATACACAGTTGTTAATCCTGTAGCTCGTTATCAAAGTATTTGTACTCAATTAAAGGTATGGAGTGATTAATTAACCGCTCAACTTCTTTAGAACGATTTGGTTTACAGACTTTAACCATAATGTGGGATTTTGTCATCTTAAATTAGATTCTAAATAAACTTATAATTCGAGGCTATTTTATAGGACATTAAATATAAAGAGAAGATAACTAAAAAAGCCTAATTCGCATCAGTCTATTGCAATTAAGTAGATTTCCATTAGTCTCTTCCTAGATCATCCTAATTTGGCCCGAAATAACTCAATTTGACGATCTCTCCACCGGTCTCGAATATAATTTCTTTGATCTACCACCTGAAATTTAATCCAAGTCGATTGCCTCAAAAAGAAAGCGGGGGCTGTAATTCTTTTATACCCGAAACAAAGGGGACTTTTTTTGTGGAGATTTTGTGAATTCTAAATTGCAGTCTATTGATCGTACTTCAAGAGAGAGAATTCTCTGATTTAAGATTTTCTGGTTCTGTTACGTATGCAGAAACATAAACAAAAGCTATCAGGAGACGTGACAAGAGTTTCTTTTTGACAGATGAAGCTTTTGTGGTCACGTCATCTCTTCTCAAAAACCTGTTCTCTTTGTTTTACTTCTGAATGACTGAATTTTTTCTTCCAAAGCAAACAGATTGGGGGATTTGTCCTTTGAAGGAAGGATTTTCTCTTCGGACAAATGATCGAGAGGATAAAAAGTACATTTTTCGTGTGACTCACTTTGCAGTGATGTTAGTAACTGATTCTCTTATTAGCATAAGAACGTGAATGCTACACACGTTTATACCTCATATTATACATTATTTGTACACATTCTAGAAAAAGGAACCTCTGATAAATAAGGGTTTGAATTTTAAAGATCTAGATTAATAGTCAAATATTAGGAACAAAATTCAAGCACAGATGTTCAGATTTTCTCCGCTTGATGGCACGATTATATAATTAACATAGTTTTTTAGAGAAACAAAAAAAAAATATATTATTGATGTTCTCGAATAAGTTTATTCACTTTTCAGTTAAAGTATAGCCCATTATTTAAATAAAATTTTATTTCTATTTACTATTGTTTGATTAACTTGTAGGGCTTTTTCTTTGTCACCATTAATTATTGCTTGCTGGTAGGGCGATTCTCAATTTGTATTTATTTTATGATAGTTTGTATTAGTTCAGTATTCAATTTTCACAATTATTTGAAGAAGGTCTTCCTTTATAAAAAAAAATATATCACAATCACTCTGCCGGTATTATTTTTCACCGCCTCGGTGAGTTCAACCCTATTCACTTACACAGTGTATTTTCCATTGTAACTTTCGCTGCTTAGTCACCAGTCTTGATTGAGACACTTGATGGCACTACAGTTTATTGTTCCTCTCAGAGACTAATCGAGTATGATATTTCCGCAAACAAGACTTACAACATCTGTGAGATGTCTGACTTACTCCTGAAATATGCCACCACCCGTGCACGTACATTTCGTCCACAGACATTTCGTCCAACGGACATTTCGTCCACGGACATTTCGTCCACGGGCATTTCATCAACGGACATTTCGTCCACGGACATTTCGTCCACGGACAATTCGTCCTCGAATTGCTCAATTTTGTTTCATAATTATTATCTATAATGTGTAAATATTGTACTTATATTATTTATTTATATTCTGCAATATAGAAGTAAAAAAACACCTTTTGTTTATGATGATTTGAAATTTAGGGTATTTGCTTAAATTCTAATTGCAATCTCTTTCTCCTACTGGCCGGCATCAGTAAAATAATGAGGCTGCATACTATTTAATGATATACAGGCAGGCCCGCTTTTATTTCACCCCAGTCAAATAAAATTTGTATTAATTGTGAGGCATGTCTCAATGCTATTACAGTACATAAATATAGAAAACGGGAAAACGGAGACATTTGTAGTGGTGTTTATTTCATAGTACGTTTAATTATTTAAACGTAAAAACGTCCGTGTAATTGAACTGTTTCATATTTTCAGACTTATAATAAAAGCATATGTAATAATTATTATTTACCTATATTGTTATTACTTTAATTCTTACGTATCCACACATTTATTCTTGTTAGTACCTTTATTTCAGTTTTAGATACTCATAACTCATGAATTAATGCAAAATATTAAACGAGGTAAAACAGTCAACCCGTGCAGCATACCCAATTTTACAACTGTTGCCGATATATAAACATTCTTTATGTGTTCATATAAAATGTTTCGGCTTAAGTCACTATTATATCATTGTATATCTACACCTGGTTAGTAATGTAATAGTGGAAAATAATATGAAATATATCCCATAAACACTTTAAAATACAAAATAAAGAAATTCGTGGATGAAATGTCCGTGGACGAGATATCCTAGACCCACCACCACCACCCTGAGGTGAAAAACATTTGTGCTAACCCTAATCTCGTTCCCGGAGTATCCTGCCACTTTCCTGAGTTAAGTATGGAAGGCAAAGTATGTCCCAGTGGACATTTCGAGAGAGTAATCCCCTGTAATTAGCTATTTTATGAATTCAAAACCATCCCATGAATTCCAAATTAAAATTTCGTATACCGTTCTTTTTCTTCTGGTAAATCTATTTAATATAATAGAAATGTCGGACAGTGATGGTTGAGTGTGAATATTTCTTATATAAATAATTAATTACGAAGCGAATTTATTGATCACTTCCCTTTCTGTTAATTGTGATATGTTATGTAACCTTATAGTTCTACAGATTTACTTTTACGAAAAGATTATATTTAAAATATAACAGTAAAGAAACTTATGAGGGGACGCGTGAGATAATCTTACATGACAACCAAATCTTAAAACGCAGAAATCACCAGAACCGTGGACCGACAGTTTGGTCCAAGACAATTGGGCCCCGACAATTAGGCCCGCCGACAATTGGTCCCCACCATAATTGGGCCCACGACAATTGGACCCCAAAACAATTATATTATTTGCCCATTTTCTCAGAGTTTACTGTGTTAACTTAATTAAATACCCTTGCTACTGTAATAACTAGGGTTGTGACAATATGCGTTTTGCATAAAAATATAGTCTTGAGCATAATTAAAATAAAAAATATTCCTTTTATGAAAAAAATGTTCTCGTTATGAAATTTTTTTAATAGAACATATTCTTTTCATGAATAATATTATTTTTTTTTTAAACTACTATAATTTTTTGTTCTGAGATAAGTCTTTAAAGCAACAAATTTCAAAGTTACCGTACCTCTATGAGTCTATATAGTGAACTCCTGTGAAGTGAATGAGTTAGGATGTAGCCAATAGAAAATAAGAATGTTGCTATTTTAGATGAAGAGGCAATAGGAAATAAGAATGTAGGTATTTGAAGAAGGCCGTGGCCCACCAAGACATACTGAAATTATTAGAACATACAAGTCGAATTAAAGTTAAATGTGAATTTGTTGAAACCTGTTCACTGTTCAATATAGAAGAGTTTTAGAAATTATTTTTACAAAATGTATTCTCATAATCTCATTTTATCCGTACAACTGATCATTTTTTCTTAGTTCAATGTAACGAAAAAATGAATTCATATGACATGATTCAAGTTAATACGACTTATTTAAATACTTCAAAGATTTTCATTACACCGAAACATGAGATTAATATTCAAATTAGATTTAAGGGCTTGCCATTATATACCTTATTAAGTGTATCACTCGAATTAAAAAGTTATAGACATATTTATAGAGCATATAAAGCATATTTCAAAGAAAATATTGTCAACCAAGTAACACTTCTTCATTGTGTCTTCTGCTCAATTGTTTTCTGGGCTCAATTGTTTTGGGGCCCAATTGTCGTGGGCCTGATTGTCTGGGGCCCAAATGTCGTGAGGCCCAATTGTCAACTGGCCCAATTGTCAGCGGGTCATTAGAACAAACTAGGCCCTAAGGTTTGCAATTGAAGACCCAAAGAGGCAAATCAATAAACATATTCGTGTCAAATTCGATGTTATTTTTAGTTTTCGCTAATACAATAATAAGAGAATGAAATTTATAGTTCAATTTGATGTACAATTTCTGCGCCATTTGACGAATTGCACAATCTTGGTAAAGCGCTGCTCGTTTTTAGGATCATTGGAAATGCGCGACAATATCGAGAGTGTGCAAGGCAGGTAAAGGGTATGGAGCAGGACCAACAGTGATGGAATAGATAATCAATTATTTATGGTTTTAGTTGGTCCATTTCATCAAAATATGATAGTTAAAGCTATTTATAATAACTTGGTAATATAATGGTAATTAAGATTGAGTTAGTTACTTAAAGAAAACATGAACAAAACTGGTATTTTAATTATACTAATTTTATCAAACACTCTACCAAACGTTTGGAATTAACCTCAATTGTTTTCCCTCTGCTTTTAATGTAAAAATATCGTCTTCTAATTAAAATAAAGAATAAGAAGTTTTCCATAAAGTTACATGCTATTACATGCGGCAATGCGCTGTGCGATTTTAAGACATTGATCCTAAAAACGCGTAGTGCATTTTCGAGATCGTACAAAATCGGCCAATTGCGCTGAACATATATACAGTAATCAATAATTTCACTGAGTGTAGATTAAAAATTGGTAGCATTGTCTTTCTAATATTTGAAGGAAATTGTGTAACAAAATTAGACCAGGCAAAATAAGTTTTTCATGTTCTAAACCTTCAAGACACTTTTCAATTTGTTCACTTGCATTTCCTGGGAAGATTCATCGTCGCATCTTTTCTTGTTGTCATGTTCTGCCATTTCTTTCTCTAAAATCACCGGAAATTGAATTCCAATGCAGAAAAAGATTTGAAGCACCAATTTCACTAAAGAAAGAAAGACACACTAAACTTTAGTGTGTTGGCACCATGTCAACTAGGGTGACTTCTGAGTCATCAAACGGTACCTTATTTTCGATCTTATAACAAAAAAATAAACTCTATCATTTCGTTTTCATGATACTTGCAGGTATGATGAATACGAAATCAAACAAGTGTTAGAGTATATTATCTTTTTTCTTATATGATCGAAAAGGCAGAACTGTTCAGAAATTCAAAACTTACTCTAGTAGGCTAGTTGACATACTCCCCAATAATAAATATCATCACTAAGATAAAACTTTGCTTCAATACCCAGTTAGATGTCAAATGATATATGTGTAGTTTTTAACTTTGAAGCTTCTGGGAGTTTTCTTTATGTATTCCGTGGAGTAGATAAAATATATCGTACTTCCCTTCGCAAAATTGCGGAAGGTAATGTTTTGGTCAGACCTATTTGTTATTTTGTTATTCGCATATCTCAAACATTATTCAATCAAATTGCATGAAATTTGATGGAACGATTGGTCATTATCCAGGAACTATTTTTTTACATTTTGGAAGCGATCGGGTCAAAGGTCAGCGTCAAGGTCCTATATAACTCAACGAATATTTGATGGTCATGTTCATTTATATTTGTCACCGAAGATATGCGCTTTATGATTGTCCATTATAGTCATTTATTGTACTACGTTTCTTATGTCCGCTTCAAACTTAAAAAAATGCACTTTACAATTATGTTTAGCTACAATTATTTCAAATGGAACCTTTCATACTAGTAATGTTTTCCGCGCAGCGATATTTTTTCCGCAACATAGTTCTTGCTCCTGATAAAAAATTGATGGATTTTCATCGAAAGAACAAAAGCAGGATGATATTCATATCCGCACTATACAAGTGTTTCCTTCGCATACATATTATGTGGTCAGAGTGGTTGGGTCCAGTGAACTTTAAACAAAGAAAAGAGTTTTTATACCTGATATACAGTATTTTTTTGCAGAATTATGGAGTTATCTTCTGTCACTCTTCTTTCAGAAATCCCACAGTTAATCCTGATTTTTGGGATTGCGTTCTTGAGCACCATCACGAATTACCTTCCAAATGTTTTCAATGAGGTTCAAGTCGGGGCTCTGGGCAATGAGCAGGCCAATCATAAGAGAAACTCTTTCACTTTCTATGTATACTTTCACAGTTCTAGCCATGTGAAAAGAGAATTGTCTTGCATCAAAATCCATGGTTGAGTATCAAATGATTTCAAATATGGAATGCAATGGTGAATGAGAAGTTGCGTTTACACAGTAGCGTTGATCACTCCATGCAGACGAATTATTGGGCCTGTTCCCGCTGTACAAATGATGCCCCAGACCATCACGCTTGCCTCCATGTTTCACGGTTTTCTTGACTGGACAGTCGTTCACCCACATAACCTCGAACGTACATTTTGCTGTCACTTACGATCACATTAAAAACTTAGTTTCGTCGCTAAAATGAACCATGGACCATTGCTCCTTCGACCAAACGAAATACTCCTTGTAAAACTGACGCCTTGCAGTTTGGTTCCTTTTCGATATCAGAGGATCCGTTGCAAACATTCTGGCTTTTAATCCTACCCTGTTCAAACTTCTAGCAATTGTGAATCTAGAGACACTGAGACCATTCGTTTCGATCATTTCGCGAAAAATACCTGCAACAGTCTCGAAATGGTCCTTATTGCACCCTTATTGCACAGTCTCACCATGACACGATCTTCTCTGGGGGTAGTATTTGGGGCTCTAACTGATCTTCGTTTTACATCAATTAAAGTATACTCTTCAAAAGTGTTAACAATGCGGTGCTCAATACTCTTAGGAAATTCAATTTCAATAAGTGACTTTTCTTTCTGGTGATGGGATAAAATAAAACATTTTTCACAGAGATACTTGTTTCCGAGTAACATGTGTAATGGCGGCGATAGTTTTGTTCCAATAATTTGATAAACTTTAAAAAAAAATTGATATATTAATTGAAACAATCTTTTAATCTGAGATTATTCAGTTTGAAGCCGTTTATTAACAACTGTTCCTTGACTTTTGGTCATTGTCTTTTTTGGTCTCTGATGGCAATAGTTGAATATTCAGGTAATTATTTGTTTCATTTTGCTAATATATTTAGCAAACACCCACAGGATGTGTAACTTTATAGTTGTTAAATTTTCGTTAATAATAAGTATTTTCGTTAATTAGTTTTTTGCGATAAACATAAATGTTGAATTTGTTTCACTGTCCCTTAACTTATGCTCGCTACTGTACATAAGAAAACTAGCATCTTAGTGAGAAATTCTATAGTGTAAGGGAACTATAGCTAATTATAGGGTTATCCTTCGAGTTTAAAAGATGATTTACCGTTACTTATTCTTGATTTATAATAATAGTCAGTAATAATTATTTCCCCGAAGCAATAATAAAAAAGCGCCAGTGTGAACACTGAACACATCTTACAAAGCGCTTTTCTTACCCTAGCGATAGAAATCTTAAATGTGAATCGGGCGTTAGGGGATATAAATCAAATTTTTAGAACTATATTGACAAATTTAAATTTATCAGCGATTTGTATTAGGATATTCATAGCTATAAAATATAAACTTATCATTAAAACTTTAAAGTAATGATGAGTTAAAGTATAATTCATATTATTTGTTCACAAGAAAGCAATTTGTTTTTTCTTTTATAATACACTGTAGCTTCACACTAATTCATCTTTGTTTTGTTCGTTCTGTTGAATGCAGAAAAAGAATAAAATACTTTCACAAGACTTTTTTACGTAAAATAATACCAGGCTACTGAAGATGTAAAATAATACCAGTCTACTGATGATGTAAAATAATACCAGGCTACTGATGATGTAAAATAATACCAGGCTACTGAAGATGTAAAATAATACCAGGCTACTGATGATGTAAAATAATACCAGGCTACTGAAGATGTAAAATAATATCAGGCTACTGATGATGTAAAATAATACCAGACTACAGATAATGTAAGATAATATCAGACTACAGATAATGTAAAATAATATCAGACTACAGATAATGTAAAATAATATCAGACTACAGATAATGTAAAATAATATCAGACTACAGATGACGTAAAATAATATCAGACTACAGATGACGTAAAATAATATCAGACTACAGATGACGTAAAATAATATCAGACTACAGATGATGTAACACAGTTGATCTTCTTTGACGTTAAACAAACTGCAGTGCAATAGCCAAAGCGAGTGAAACTAGAATGGGCACTCGTTAGAGCGCATATCTTCGTCGCCGCTTATAAATGCCCTTGAACATCCAGTAATCCTTGAATAATTATAACTGACCTTGACCTTAACCTTTGATCCGTTCGTTACCAAAATCAACTAAACTGATTTCTGGATATTGACCAATCATCCCACCGAATTTCAGGCAGTTTGGTTGAATTTTTTTTTCGAGTTATTGAATTATAAATGACCTTGACCTTGGTTCCTGGACATTGACCAATCGTCCCACCAAATGTCAGGTAATTTAGTCGAATACTTATGAGGTTTAGAGTTATAAACGATCTCGATCTTGTCCTTTGACCTTTTTGAGTTATGCGAATAACAAGAACATTATCTTCCAGATATGCGATGGTAATAAATGCAGTGCATTGACCAAAGCATGAGAAGTTGCTGCAGTGCAATGACCAAAGCATAAGAAGTAGCTGCAGTGCATTGACCAAAGCATGAGAAGTAGCTGCAGTGCAATGACCAAAGCATGAGAAGTAGCTGCAGTGCAATGACCAAAGCATGAGAAGCAGCTGCAGTGCAATGACCAAAGCATGAGAAGCAGCTGCAGTGCAATGACCAAAGCATGAGAAGTAGCACTTCACATTGAAGCCATAAGATGTTTGCATTTCTATTTCTATCAATGGCCACCAGAGTGGATGTCAATAGCAGATGCAATTCCTTTCAATGGCGCCGAAGCCAATATATCAATTATTCATCAAGCTCTAATGATGGCGCTGGCTTTGATCGGACTGCAATATTCATTGAGGAAGTAGCCTGCGGAACGTGTTTGGCTTCCAAAAATACCAATGGATAAGCTATAGAAAAGATGTGAATAAATTTATGCCATGGTAGATTAGACTGGAGCTTCTTCCGTAAAATAGGCAGTGTCTGATCTCTATTCATATTTCTGCTCTCTATTCATCTTTCTGCTCTTTATTCATCACGTTACTCTTTATTCATCACGTTGCTCTTTATTCATCATGTATGCTTGTAGTTTTAAAATCTTCGGACTGATTTGTTATTTGTGAACTTTGAAATAGAACAGTGTTTATTTACTTGCAAGTGGATATTTACTTGCTGTTCAAATGTTTGTGGTTTACAGGAGTTGATTCACAATGATATTTATCGCTTTAAGATATCTGTTAGTAAGACTTTCAGACTCTGTTACATAGAATGCATTTGCTGAGATTAATAAGCCCCCTAGTATTTTCTCTATACCAGAGGTTTTCTGTGGTAAACTTTATTGAAAAAAAACGAGCTCTAAAGGTTTCATATCTCTTAACATATATCAAGTCTGTTAATTATTCTCTGTGACAGAGTAATTAGTTTAGTCGGAAATATAGGATTTATTATTGAATTTGTCAGTTCCTATTAGTTGAGGAACTGGAGCTTGAAATAGTAGCCTGTATAAGCTTACACCACCAGCTCTTCTCACACATACCATCCACCATCTCCAAGCAAAATCTCTTTTCGCAGGGGTGTCATCATCTACCCTGACACATCCTCTACCCCAAGATGACCTGACATATAACAGCAAACATAGCTGCCAATGCCCTCTCCTGAAACTTGCAAGAGTTCCAGACATCCCTATCCCCTAAACGCATCAATACCCCAATCGTCTTCACATGATTTGAAAACCTGTAAACTCGGGCACTCCAGAACAACATGCTCCAATGTCTCTTCACTTGCCCCACACAACACACAACCAGTTTCACCTCCCCAAAATATTGCTAATTCCCTAATTATTATCGTAACACTCTCCCCCTGTTCCCCTCTTCATCCTGTAATGCATCGACATGCTCTTACTTTCAATTTCCTCTCGCCATATACTACTCTGCCACTCGAAAACTGTCCTCACAATATCTCCTTTACTCATCTCATCAATTCTTTCCCACCCTTGACCAATCTCCCCCAGGTTGTGCTTCATTCATGAACTTTGTCTCGTTTGCCTTCTCATTAACTCAAACACTCTCACCAATACCTCATTCTCTGACTCCATAAAAACTTGAGAAATTACCGCTTCTTACGGGGTATTGACCACATTATCTTTCTCCATACTATATTTTCAATCTTCTGCAATCTATCTCTCTCGCTCTTTGTCCACACTACCACCTCACTTGCACTCAGTACACTAAACAAGGAAATTCTAGTACTGGAACTATAACAACGTCTCTCAGCTACATTATTAGGTCTGTTTTTTTCTGTATTTTGAATAACTTAATACACCATTACTCTCTTCTTATATTGGCAATAAATAAATATTTTTTCAAAATTAAGCACTATTCGATTGCCTTAAATTTGATTTAGAGTGTTGCTGTGATGACGTCACGTACACTAACCGTCTCAATTGTCACTACTATATTCTATAAGCTGGTAGTACGTGAATATACATGGATGAGCAGTGGACTGGACTGCAGACACATCTAAACAAAATGTTGGCCGTCTGACACTAGGCATCAAAACACTTTTCCAGAAGGTCTTACACAGCAGCCTATCACACGCTCTTCTAATTACTGAGTAGGAGACATTCCAAACCATCTCTATCTTCTCTCTCTTATACTCCCTAAAACACTCTCTCCTACCACTAACGGTGACTAACCCCTGAGGGTAAAATTAGAGACATCATACAGGAAAGTTGTCTTCTCTAATCCTAGCCTTAGACTACATCGCAGGACCTAGTCGATGAAGATTTTCGTCAGCCGTAGTAATGAAGATAGGATCCTGAGCAAATAAGGAAAGCTAGAAGTTCCATGGGTCCTAGAACAAGAAGCAGTTTCCTGACGGCAGATGTGGTATCCTTTACGGCAGAGTCAAATCAAAGAAGAGATAAGATGAGGGAACCAGCAACAGAAGTCGGTTGCAGAATAGTTTCTAACATTGCAGAACAGCTTCTGACGTTGCAGTACACCTTTTGAAGTTGCAGGTCAATTTCTGATGTTGCAGAAAAGGTTTTGATGTTGAAGAAAATGTTCTGATGCTGCAGAACAGTTTCTGATGTTGCAGAGCAGACATTCAACAAGCACCAAGAGTCTGAAGTCAGAGTCCCTATTCTAGTACCGTGATTTACAGAGTTCTCATTCACGTCAATTAGCAATGCTCCAGCTGATGACTGCAGCCATTACAGACACACTAGTACAGTGGTTTCGAATGAGAGTTTAAGAATAAGGAAACCCCTAAGAACCCGATCATACAATCTCTCTGCTCTTTATTCATTACTCTGCTCTTTATTCATTACTCTGCTCTTTATTCATTACTCTGCTCTTTATTCATTACTCTGCTCATTATTTATTACTCTGCTCATTATTCATTACTCTGCTCTTTATTCATTACTCTGCTCTTTATTCATTACTCTGCTCTTTATTCATTACTCTGCTCATTATTTATTACTCTGCTCATTATTCATTACTCTGCTCTTTATTCATTACTCTGCTCTTTATTCATCACTCTGCTCTTTATTCATTACTCTGCTCATTATTTATTACTCTGCTCATTATTCATTACTCTGCTCTTTATTCATTACTCTGCTCTTTAATCATTACTCTGCTCTTTATTCATTACTCTGCTCATTATTTATTACTCTGCTCATTATTCATTACTCTGCTCTTTATTCATTACTCTGCTCTTTATTCATTACTCATAATAACTCATCAATTTGACTTCATATTTCTAATTACAAAATTAATTACCTTGTACAAAAATAGAAATATATTATTGCTGCTTCTATTCTCATAGTTTATTAAAAATTTATATATGAAATATTAACATTTTATTTCATATAAATTATTTGCCTGCAAAAATCATGGAACATTTTAATTGGAATAATTTATTTCATTTGAATGAAATCATAATTTCTCCCTCGATGAGTTTAAGTATTTTGAAAAAGTATTTTGGAAATGGGGAAACTATAAAAGGTTTATATAATTGAATATGATTTATTTCATGGGAAATGATGGTTTATTTGTTAGTATTTTTTATTTATTACATAGTATATAGTAGCTATGCGATAAATAATATTACTTATTTGTAATAAAAATATAACTACTGCGCTATAAATAATGTACTGCTATCTAATTAATAGGACATAAGAAAATTCCACTGAGGAGAGTTCCACTGCGGAAGATTCCACTGAGAAAATTCCACTGGGAAAATTCGACTGCGGAAAGTTCTACTGGGAAAATTTCACTTAGGAAAATTCCACTGAATATAAATAAATATATAAATTGTGCTGCTTATTTTCTAAAACAATAATTTAGAAATTATTATCTTCATATTATAAAAGCTTTTGTGATATTCATTCCACTGTTTCTTGTTAAGTGGTTTAATAAAATTTAAGTGAATCTCATTATATAATTTATCTTAATGTACATTTTCTTCGTGCAACACATAAGGAAATAGCATTGTTAAGATACTTCTACTTGAGATTAAGATAATAATAATAATAATTTGTAACAAAAAGACAATGAGCAAAAAAAGTAAAATCAGTTTATAATTTATATATTGATGATGTGGACAAATTCTACAATTTAAACATGTTAAATATAGTAACAACAATAAAAATCAATTTATCAATGTAAGGTATGCGCTATATCTTGTAGAAATATTAATCCAGCTCAGTCTTGATATCAATTTCCGTCGTCACATCAACACACTGATCGTTTGAAGCGTGAGTCAAATACCTTGTATTTATATGAAAATTAATTTTTAATGTAAGCTATGTGCTATATCATTTTAGAATGTTAATTCATTTTCGTCTTGATATCCAAGCAGAATGCAAGAAATCAAATTTTAAACCTGTGCAATTATATCATGGAAATTACAAATATAATAATGTATGAATAGAAGTTGCACAAAAATGCTTTACACAAATATAGTTCAAATTTCCATCGCCTTATTGGTTAAAGACACTATCCTACACTCTGCTAGTATAACATTGAACTGAGATAAATAATTATTTTAATGAAGTAAACGTTTCCTTGTTATCAACTTACTGGAACCGTATCACCTGCTCAGCTAAAGTAATTTACCATAATATGTTTTGTATTTTTCCCAGTGGAACTTTCCGCAGTGGAATATTGCCCAGTGTAATCTTCCGCGCACCAATTAATAACATAACTGTGTAATGAATAATATTTTATAATGTATTACATGTATAATATACCAACTAAAGTAGTAGGTATATCATTTATTACATATAGTAATTATTTTTTTAATACATTATGTATAGTAGTATATCATTTATCACATAGTAGCATATCAGTTATTACATAGGAGGTAGTAAAAGTTTTTTACATAGTAATTACATTATTATTATTCATGAGACAGAATAATAAAATGCATATTATCTTTTAAGAATTAATAAGAAATTAGAGCCTAATATAATCAAATAAGTGTGTTAATTAAGCCTAAAAATCTATACAAATGTATTTTATGTGTGCATTATTAATTTTCACATTAACCACATGTGGTTTTATAAAAGTTGCAGTGATTAACGCCTTGTTTTTACTTTTAATCACTGTTAATAATTATTTGGTTACAAAGTAAATATATACTGCAATGTACTAAAAGTTGATCTACTTCATCCTTTAAATTAAAGCAAATGAGAATAACAATTTTCAATATATTAACCACAGGTCATAATTTATAACGTCATTAATATTTATCAACTCTTGTAAAAAGTAATAAAAGTGAATAAATTCGTTACTCACTTCAATGTATTTTGAAGCACATATGGTTAATGTGTTCCTAACACAGACTAAGAAAATAACTAAAGTTTTAAGTTAACACAGTTTTTATGCAATCAGAGTCCACGCTCTAGTTTTGTAGCAACTATGTGAATGTTTTGTTGTTTATTGGAAACTTTCTCAAATTTGTAGTGAAAAATTACTTTTCGTATTTTTTTAAAACTTTAGCTATTTCGTAAAAAAAAATATTTTTATATTCTTTTCTTTTTGTGAGCTCCTTGCTGTATTCTACTTCATTTCTTTTATTTTGTCACTATCGAATCAGGCATTTGTTTAACAATGTCGAAGTATATTTCAGATATAAAATTAGCAGTTTTTCTGATATAACATTTGCAGTTATTTTCTGATATGACATCAAACATTTGTATAACAGCGGTCGTGAAAACCCCCGAAGGTCATTAGTCATCAGTAAATCATGATGTGTGCACTACAATAAAATAGTGAATAAAACAAACTAAATTACGGTTTCATATTAAAAATCTAAAAGTGTCGGGCCAATGGAATGTCGGCCCAATGACCAAGTCACCAACGACATAACCTATTAAACTAACTTTAGGTGCGCTATATCTTATCTGTACTATAAAAAGAGCCGAGTCGTCCGTCTGTGTGTCACAAAATAGGCTAAACAGTCATTCTACCAACAGCGCCTCATAAAGTTAGTGTAAATAAAAGAAAAATCAAAGAAACAGTAATAGAAAAGGAGAATTAATAATTTGCTGTAGTATCATTGCTACGGGGGGCACATGAAAATTATTAAATAAAGATATAAAAGTTTTGTCCATATAATAGAGTAAAAAATATAATTTTTGATAAATTAAATATATTGTATGCATTTGAATGTAATCTTAATCACATTAGTTATATTAATTGAACTCTCCCTGATTGAACAACAGGTACTGTACTAATTATATATAAAAGTTGAATGTTTTTTTAAAATTTGCTGTGAAAATGCCGTACAGTGAAAATGCTTTGCGTATAAAATGCCCTCTTAAATATAATAGTAACACTAAATAAAGTTTTTGCATTGCTAGTTGTGAAAAAAGATGAATGAACGAAATTTGATGGGAGTATTTTCCACTCACGACTATCTATTGTATGTAATTACTAATTATAGTGTACCTACTCTCTAAGTCGAACACATAAAGATACGACAAATACATTGAATTGAAATTCAATTTTGAATAAAGATAACTGTAATATCTTCCAGTAATTGTTATTATTTATTGGATGTGTTAAACATTTGTAACGTGCACTTTACGTATTATTTTATGGGAAATAGTAGACGTGTAATAGGCTTAAATTTTTGCTAGATTGTGAATCATCTTTACAAGGCTTCTTATACTAGAATATACAGATATTCGATATTCTCATTTATAAATTATCAAGAGATTCATATGAATATACGAAAAATACACATTCTGGATATACGAAAAATAACTCAATTTTTGGATTCTTTCCACCTGAATGAAATATAACTTCTTTGATCTGCCAAACTGAGGAGCGCAGATGTCGAGAGAACTTTAATTTGAGTCGATTGCTCCGAAATGGAAGCGGGAGGCTGTAATTCTTTTATGAACGAAACAAAGGAAATATTTTCGGTCTATTTTAAAACGTGGCTCTATTTTGCTCGTGGAGCTCATTGTTGTGACTGCTAGGATGAAAACATTGCTTCAGTTCTGCACTCCTAAGTAGGTCTTCAGGGAATGGAAAATCAAAAATGGTAGTTCACTTTTCGGATCTATGATTTGTGCAGTTACGACTAACGCGTTTTTATTGAAATGTCTTGGAAGAAAATTCAATTTGTTGTATCACAAATTCATATCAAGTCTGAGTTGTCTGTAGAGAAGAAACTGAAATATTAGATAATATTAAATATAATACAGTATTTGCTAAATCATTACTAGATTAATTAATTAATTAATAAAGTATCTGATTTATTTTTGTAATAGGTGCTTAGTTCAAATAGATTTTTGTGAAACAAATAAACTATTTAACTACAATATTTATATAAATGTTTATATGTATATTATTGAAAATAAGATTCATATTAATTTCTATTTATTTATTTCTAAGTTAGAGCTTGGTTTTCTTTAACAATAATTATGGTGATAGTTGAAAATTAAGTAATATTCATTGAATTAAGTAATATACATTGAATTAAGTAGTATATAATTAAAAAGTAAACGAATTTGTCTATTGAATAATCATTCATACGTCTGATATTAGTTATTTTTCATCTATGAGATTTAGGAGGAGTTTGTTTGGTTGTTGATAAAAAAGATGTAAAATAATATGAAACTGTTTTGGTAATTCTGTATTTCAGTAAATCATGATAGTTCTCGTTGTTTATTGTAAAATCTATCATGAATATCACAATAAAAAGCTACAGAAAGCAAATTTATGAGCTATTCATGGTGAATTTGTGAAAGGAGTTTCACGAGATTATTCTGTTTATGAAGTTGTTGCGGTGAAAGAGATCAATTTAGTGGGGGTAATGGCCTCAGCTTATTGGATCCAACGAATAACCAATTTGATTGGGGATTCAGACCTTTTGAAGATAATTTCAGGCTGCTTCTTGTTATTCGAAGGCTGTGTATTCACAGTCTCAATAAACTCATTGAGAGGATATCGTCTAAATTTGGACTAAATGGTAGGTAGAAAGGTTAAGGATCTCTTGCTTCCTTTAAGCATGATCTATAGCATTCATTTTCATTGCAGAGGAAATGGTTCAGGAGAAATATTTTATCTGATAGATTATAGAGATTATATGTGCAATGACTTATGGGCTCTATGAGGTGGGAGTGAGTGAAAAGCACATTATTCAACCGAACAGTTTATTTAAACAAAGAATTTAGCTAAATTTTCATAGCTAATTAGGACGGATAAAGTTTAAATTTTCTAGTTGAGTAAAGATTTGAGTGGCCGGTCAATTGATCCCTGGTCATTATATCCCCAGTCATTAGATCCCTGGTCATTATATCCCCAGTCATTAGATCCCCGGTCATTTGATCCCCATACCATTTGATTCCCTGTCATTTGATCCCCGGTCATTTGATTCCCAGTTATATTTTTTGTTTGCTCATATATTTAGCATACAATAATTTATTACGATTTTTATTTCTATATAAAAAATGCCATTTACTATTTAAATAATAAATAAAACTTGTGAAACAATTTGACCTCTACTATTTATATAATAAATTTTATATAAGTATAATGGAAAAAATAACAGAATTCAAACAGCTAGAACTTATTATCGCAACAAATTAATGACCGGGGATCAAATGACCGGGAATCAAATGACTGGGGATCTTTTGACCGGGAATCAAATGGTATGGGGATCAAATGACCGGGGATCAAATGACCGGGAATCAAATGACAGAGGATCTTTTGACCGGGGATCTTTTGACCGGGAATCAATTGACTCAGACCCAAAGATCTGACAAAGACACTACCCAAGCAACCACAGTTAATGGGGCCAATGTGGGCACTAGGTGCCATTCAAGCCCGTAATCTGATGACAAATCATATTGGTACTGTGTGGTTATTTGCAAAATGGGCCAACGTGGTGACAGCATGGGCTACTAATGTTGAAACCATCTTGGCCCAAGATGTTGTCGCGGTTGATGGGGCCAAGGTCGTAAAAGAACTGGCAAGCTGTATTGAAATCAACTTGGTACTAGGTGGTTTCCATGTGACATATGACACTACCACATTGGTACTGTGTGGTCATTTACAAACTGGGCCCACATGGTGACAGCATGGGCTACTAATGTTGAAACCATCTTGGTATAAGATGATGCCGAGGATGATGGGGCCAGGGTCGAAAAAGCACTGGCAACCAATATTGATATTACTTTGGTACTAGGTGGTTTCCATGTGCTAAATATGGCACTACCATATTGGACCCATCTGGTCACAATAAATAAATCATAAGGTTTAATCAATTTCTTTTGAAGCCATGAATAGATTAATAATAGAGCATTGTTATTAATAAAATGAATATCATAATGAGTAAGACAAATAAAAATCATCTTCTAGATTTCCATTTATTTATTCGTAGATCGTTACAACAGAAGAGTAGAACGAACTTAAAAAACCTATCCATTAAAAAGGTGATTCAACAGTAACATTAAACAATACATCTAGCTTTGTATCATAAATATAAAGAGTTATTATAATATAGTAGAGAATAGTTATATATGATATTACAACTAACATGACTATAATAAAAAGCTGACTACCTATAACTCTGAGATTAAAACAAAACTTATTAAATTATCTATGGAAATAGACTCAATCGAATTACATAGCTAAGAAAAACAAGCATACAATAATTCAGTGAGAGGTCTAATAATTTACATCCTTGGCTATGGGTTGGTCCACTTTCTGTTGTGCCTATCTCTCCTTCCGTTATTGCAGTAACTGCCTTAACTACCTCTCAAAATTTGAAGCTTCTCTTATGGCGATGGCTCTACCCTGAAAAAGAAAATATTAATTACTTAATCAATTCTCAATATCACTTGCAGAGTACCGTAGCTGCATTTGTTTCAGTTATATTAATTACCTATATTTAAATATTTACTATATTTGCAAGCAAATTTTGTAATTATCAGAAATGAACAAAAGTACTTGTATCCAAATTTTTTGTAACTAACAGGTTATCTCTGTAACTATTTTTAAATTAAATAATAGGTGCCCACATACCTAGATAGTGGAATTATATACTTTCAGAAATCGAATCGCATTTCAAATTTAAATTATTATATTTAAAGAGAAATTTAAATTAATATTTCATGGTAAGTTCCGAGTTATCGGACGTTTTCACGTTTTCGATCAAGTTTGAAAAATTATTATCATTTAATCTTCAAGTTGCTGTAGTACTTTATTTCTATAATGATCGAGAAAAAGTGACACTGTAAGATAAATTATTAATAACTCGAAAATTACCCTAGGTACATATATTTAGCCATAGGTTGAAAAAAATATTATTCAGCTCGGTACCTTTATTAGGTACTGCACCTATAGAAGCACGCAATAACTATATCGAATACACTATAAAATAACTTTAAAATATCTATAAGTATATTTTAAAAACTTCAACTCACCATTTTATAACTTTAAATAGGCCGCAGAGTGCAGTTTTGAAGAATTTTCTTAATTAATTAAGGGAATTAAAAACTAATACCTCCTCCAACGAAAAACACTAACAAACTACCTGAATTTTAAAATTTCACTATGTATGTATAACCGAAAATACAAAGCAGGCTCATACCGGAAACAAATAAGTTCACTTGTTCACTTTAGGATTGCATATTATCCTCTATTCGTAATTTATTATACAAATATTTTGAAAATGTATTAAGATGGTCACAATTAGCTACCAGTAGCTAATTAAAAAAATAGCCAATCTTCATAGAAACTAGCATCTGGCAACCACGCTATAAAATCAGTCAGTGCCACTCACCCTTCGTTATCATTTTACACATCATATAGCTTATTTACCTATATCTTATAATAAAATTGTGTTAATTAAAAACTATAAATTTTAAACCTTGAAACTAAAACTTTAACTCTTTATCGTTCCTTTGATCATCTTCGTCTAGTCACTTAAACTTAGTATTAAAAAAATATTTTTGCTGAACGATTAATAATTTAATATTAATTTGAAGACATTTTATAAATTGCGATTGATTGAATCCTTCCTATTCCAGGAAATGGTCTTTCCAATATGTTAATAAAGCTTCCGCCATATAATATTGATAGGCTATAAAGTAATCAGGTTGGGCCAATATGACAATTCAATGGGATGGATTTGGAACATTGAACCAACCTTCTCACAAGGTAACATTCCATGAGAATGTAAAACCACATTATCCCCATGTAATTTCTAGGCTACTTTTCCGTCTGCCATCTCTTGCCCATCTAACCATCTAGTGCCCATGTTGGCACAATGTGTCATGGTTGCTTGGGTATAGGGCACCGAGATACAGAGAAGTAGTAATATACTGAGAGCTTATAGGGGGTTTGGGGTATTTCCTAGAAAGTAAATAGCAACAACTTAATATAATTTCAGAGCAGACTACTAAAGCATGATAAATTCAAATGAACAATGTACCATTCATAATAATTAAGTATATTCACCTGTATAACGTATTGCTGGCTTCACCTGTATCACCTATCAGGTCTAGATAGGTACTGATGCTTAAAAAGTTACGCTCTGAATTCTACTCCTAATGATTCAAATTGCCATAGGTTAATTATTATGAACAGAACAGAAAAACAATTGCTATAAAAATGAATAGCATTAATTAATTCATTACAGATGTCTCCTGCGTGACATCCTTGAGGCAAAATAAACCAGATATTCTAAAAAAACACTTTTGACTCTCTGGGGTTCTATGAATTGTGAAATTGTGTCATCCAAGTATATTGATTCAATCAGTGTTCTTTTGATGTGTTTTAAGCTGCTGCAACTCTTGAAATGTGCACATATATTCTCTGTTTTTACTAAAATGAGACTATTTAGAGGCCAGAAAACTAGACAACATTTTAAACTAGCGGTGATTGAGCAAAACTATTCGTAAATTTGAATTCAGCTCATCCAAATTAGCAAAAGACACCTATCCCCATTCTTGCCTCAGACTAATTATTTTTGTAGACCCTGTGTCTTTAAAGGTCCCATCCAAACATTTTTTTGAATCAATGAGGCTTATGTTTCTTATCATTCTGAATGAAACCCATGAAATTTGACAGCATACATTTGATTTTATATATTTTTTATAATCAAACTCTTCAAGGCCCGTTTTACGTCCGACTTACTAACTTTCATTATGAAGAAATATAATATACACCATTTTTGTTGAAAGTCGGCTAGGTAAGTATAACCAATCTAATATAAAATATTCGTGTGAAGGTATTAATAGGAGAAACTTATTATGAAAAACGTTTATATACATAAAGAAACAATTTACACCCTGGGCGAAGGCTGAAGTAACAATGTTTGCTTATAAAATACAAATTGGAAATCAAAACAAAGAGTGCACAATATTTTTCTTCAGCATCATTTTAGTATTTTGCAATATATTGCTGTTCACCAGTATGAAAAAACTTTAAAAGTAATAAAAAAAAAATACTGAAGCTCATTTTATATGGATATTCAGAGTACGTATTAAACTATTATGTAAAAATCATTTTTTCCCGTAGTCAGTAGAGGCCCTTTAATATAAAATTTTATAACCTTTCGCACTATTTTTGCAAATAGATTCAAAATACTTTAAGGGTCCTTCCAATTAAATTTATTAATAAAATTCTTATAATTTTCTCAAAAATGAAATTATATCTAAAAAAGATGTATTCTGATATCATCGATTTTTGAAAGTGTGAGTGTATAGTCTTCACTTTGTAGACACACTATAAAGCAACTGTCCCGGTGTGATAACCGGAGAGTTGCACTTATTATTTGAGAAACAATTTGAAATATGCTGTATAATGTATAATTGAAGAAACGGACTGTGATAACATCTTTGAAACTACTTTTCAATAGTAATTTATTACCCGTAAGGCCCATACTATTCTGGCAGTTCCACCGCCGCGGTGTTACTGCTTTGCTACTGCTTCTTTAAATCCAAAGTATACTAGGCGGTGAGAACGCAGCGTTACTGCCGCATTCTCACCGTTTGCAAAGTATACTGGGCAGTGAAAACGCGCCAGATACGTTTTGCAGTGTTTTAAACATCAATTGGCATTACAGATTATTAAAAAAATGTTACGGATATAGGCTATGCAAGTGAATGATTCTTCTAAATTTGCTATTTTAAATAGGTAATTTGCTATTAACTATTTGAGTTTTAGTTATCTGTCGCAAGAATTCTGCTGTTATTCTAAAAATAATAAATTTACAACACTATTAAGTTATAGGTATATATTGACTGGAAAAATCTGAAGTATGCACAAGGCTCTTTAAGATTAACAATTGATTTAATTATTCTATAAGCTCATTTCTAGAGCAATTTAAGAAGCTAACATTTAGCTTTTATAAAAAACTAACTTAAAGCTTTTATAAAAAGCTAACTTTAAGCTTTTATAAAAAGCTAACTTTGGGCTTTTATAAAAGCAATCTTTTTATAAAAAGCTAACTTTTAGCTTTTATAAAAAGCTAACTTTTAGCTTTTATAAAAAGCTAACTTTTAGCTTTTATAAAAAGCTAACTTCTAGCTTTTATAAAAAGCTAACTTTTAGCTTTTATAAAAAGCTAACTTTTAGCTTTTATAAAAAGCTAACTTCTAGCTTTTATAAAAAGCTAACTTTTAGCTTTTATAAAAAGCTAACTTTAACTTTAAGCTTTTATAAAAGCTAACTTTTAATAAAAAGCTAACTTTTAGAGCAGCGGAATGTTCGGTTTTTGGCGTGAACTGTAATCAACAAAAAAACCGAACATGTTCAAATTATACAAAAATGTATTAGGTCTATATGAGATTATATATGAATGAAGGAATGTGAATATTTACCATCACAAAAATATAATTTTCGCATTAGGAGATATAAGGAAAGTACACTAGATATTTTAAACTATATAGTGTACTTTCCCCGTTATAAATGACGGGGTTTCAATAGAAATTGAATGTTTATTCAAAATTAATGGGGAATCAATAGTAAAATAAAAAATATATATATAATTTAAAAAAATTATGTAAAAAATGTAGCTCTATAAAAAATATATCTAAATAAAAATTTATGTTAATAAATATATATGTATATAGAAAATTATGTAAATAAAAATTTATGTTAAGAATTAAATATTAAAAGTATATACATATTTAAAAAAAATATTAGTTGTATTGGGATATCTTCTACTTTAAACTGGTCTGTGTTTGTGCTTATACTTTGACTGCCGCATTGAAACTGCCCAGTATACTTTGCAAGCGGTGCTACCGCGGTGGTGGTAACGCGTCCAGATGCGGTGCCACCGCCTACCGCCGTAGCAACGCAGACTGTCAAGGCGGTAGCACCGCCAGTTATACTATGCAACTTTGCTTTTTATTAATTTAACCGTGATTAATTGAAGATGCGTAAACAGGACAGAGGCACCGCGGCGAGGAACTGCCAGTATAGTATGGGCCTTATTAGGTTCTTTCAGTGAACTCAGAAATTCAATAAAAAACAATATATTTTTCAAATTAATGTATTCCATGGCGTATTATGGTTACGGCAAATATATTATACTACAACAAGATGCACTACTCTCGACAATTTCTGTTTTAAAAAGCGCCACCTGGATTTGAGAAACAATAATATTTGGTGTTGATAATTTCTTTTTTTTCAATTTTATTTAGCTGTATATAGTCTACATATGTAAAGCTTAATTTTCCAGTAAAATAATATTTATTAATGAATGAAATACAAAATAAAATATTATCAAACAACACCAAATATTGTTGTTTTTTAGTTCCCGCTTTCAAATCCAGATGGCGCCACTACGCACTTTTATCTTATTGTAGTATATACTGTATCTTATTGTAGTATATTAACTTTTTATACGGTGATCGGAAAGATGCCCACAGTAAGAAAGCACACAGGAAAAATACCACAAGGAAAATTGCCCATACGAGGAAAATACCCACAAGGAAAAAAGCCCACAGATACAAAAGCCCACGAGAAAAGAAAACCAAAACTGCATGATATTATTTATTGTGATGATAAGAAGCCGTAATGTAGTTATTGTATCCGCTATTTTGTTATACTGCACACTTGATGATTGTACGGTTGAACTCCTATACATAAAGTTATCATGAAAAAGAACATTATAGGCTAACTATATAGAAAATTCCTCTATAGTGAACTTAAACTACATAGAACAATAGAGTTTTCTTCAAAATATAGAGAATTCATAGAAAACTGGCCCTTTTATGAAAGACGACACAATAGTTCTAAAATGCATTCATTATAGAGGATATTTCATTTCACCATACAGAACTTCACTATAGAGGAGTTGCACTGGTAGAAGTCTTCTATAATGAACTACAACTAGTTTATTATTCTTTACTCTGCCACGTATGACCATTCATTTTTTAAACCTAAAGGTCATTCTGTGGCAGATTTAGGAAAACTTTGTTCACTATAGAGACTAATTCCTTAGTCAGGACTCTACATTCACTGAACAGGATATCATTATTGAGAATTTTCTACTGTAAATAGAAATGCATAGAAAACTGATAGTCATTTTATAACAGACTTAACAAAATATGTTCACTGCACACTGCACAGGCTAGTTCATTACTCAGGACTCTATTAATCAGGATGGTTCACAATAAATTTAAGGACTTCATTATAGAGGAGTTGCACTGTATAATGACCAGGCAGAGGGTTTGTCTCCCGAAATTACGTACAGTGGAACAAGGAGAAAAAAGTTTACTCATATTTAACGTGTCATCAATTTATGCTTTGAATGAATTTATTACGTGAGTTGGTTGGAGTATATTCATTTTTTCGTATGTGTTAAAACAACTATGATGTGGTGTGTCACCAAATATTAGTTAATTCAATTCATTTTATGGGTTGAATCAACATACTATAAAACTTAAGAGTATACTTTTTTGAGAATTTAAACGTATGTTAAAACAACCATGACATAAGTACTGCATTGTAGTAACTCACAAATTAATACCGTTTGATTTTAACCAACGTCAATTTAACTTTTTTTAAATATCTTAAGCTGGGTATAGCCAGTAAATATAATTCATATTTGATTTCTTATGTAAAAAGTATTCAAATAATTATTAACATATTTATAAAATCAATAAATAAGTATAAAATTTGATCATTAAGAAATAGTAATTACAATATTAAGTGAATTATATCCATATAAGCCACTTGTTAGAATTAACTCATAATTACTTATTAAATTTTTTCTGAAAAGTTATATGAAGTGATGAGAAGTAGCATGCAGTAGTGATGAGAAGTAGCGTGCAGTAGTGATGAGAAGTAGCGTGCAGTAGTGATGAGAAGTAGCATGCAGTAGTGATGAGAAGTAGCATGCAGTAGTGATGAGAAGTAGCGTGCAGTAGTGATGAGAAGTAGCGTGCAGTAGTGATGAGAAGTAGCATGCAGTAGTGATGAGAAGTAGCATGCAGTAGTGATGAGAAGTAGCGTGCAGTAGTGATGAGAAGTAGCATGCAGTAGTGATGAGAAGTAGCATGCAGTAGTTATTCATTCTAAGACAGATATTGCAGTGTGTGATATTATTTCATGTGCTTGAGTGCTTCTCTCAGCCAAATGTAAAGCCTTTGAAGTCTATCTATCAATTATTCATCAACTTCTTTACTCTTCCATTGATCTCATTCCTTCTGATATGGAACTGCAGAGGGGTGCAAGAAACGCTTTGGATGTTGGGGATATTGATGACACTGAATATCATATAGTGTTATGGCAGTAGTTTTTAAATATTCTCATGTATATGATGCACATTAGTAACGCCAATAATGATATGACTGCTAGCATTTTTTTTGTAGACATGATTACCCACTTCAACTTTAAAATAAGTGAACTACATATATCTGTTAACAAGAAAATACAGCTCTAAATTAATAAAAATGTATGTTATATATATAAATGCAGTGAATATTCCTTGTGTTCCCTCCATCCGACTTCCCAAGGGTTTAACCATTAGAAGACAAAGGCCATTCGATTCAATCCAAAGATTAAAAACTCAGCCATGAATTGGAATGGAGAGAAAAAAAAGACTTTTTGATCTGTTCTGAAGCCAAATTTGCAGGACTGGACCCATCCTCATCAAATATTCATTTGCGATTGAAAAATTAGCAACAAAGGAGCCGCTTAATAGGTTTTTGGAGTAAATTTCTTGGATTTCTTGTGAGGTAATTACCGCTAATCACCTCTCATCATGGCTGTGTAGCGCTCAAAAATCACCAAAGAAAATCTTATCACCAGTTAGCAGAGCACAAAAACCTACCCATGAACATCTTTCATACTTTTCGGGGAGTTTGTTTTACAGAAACTGATGGTACAAAAATTTCTTTAACTTAAAATTAACTATGTGAAATAGTTGGCAAAATGTCATTCGTTATTTTAATCTGACTTAAATAGCAATTGGAAAAATTTGTTTAAGGTATTTCTAATCCTAAAACAACATTAATCTTAAAATGGAGCATAGTGTTCTTCAGGTATATTTTACGAATCACGATATGTTTAATTACATTTAATACTAGGGTGTACATTATAAATATTTTGTATTTGAGATAATATGTTAGTGAAAAGATGCTCTTGCGGCCATTGTAAAAATGGTAAACGGAAAACTGCCAATCACTTACTGGCAATTTAATGACTTCAGTCACATAACATTTTACTTTATAAAAAAACTGCGGTCGCTTTTCGTTATAGGAATTAACTGGACATTCATTTTCACTTAGTATACAATATAGAATAATGGTTAAATGTGAATAAATTTTGTAGAGAAATATATAACATACATTATTATATAAATATTTCAGAAATAAATCAAATACAATAATATGGAAATAAAAAACTAAATCTTTCTTAAAAAATACTAAGAGATGAAACCAAGAAATAATTGTATTGGACAGAGTACAATTTCTTTGTTTATACAACGCGCATCTTTACATTATCAGTTCAAAACAGGTTTATGGTCTAATTTTTTCCGTTTTTGTTTATAATTTGAGAATTGAACCAGTCTCCGAGATTAATAATCGCTTGCACTCATTATAAAACAACTTCGATCGATGCTTGTGAAATATTTATAATTTGCAACCCAACTTAACTGACAATTTCACTCGATCGAATTGAATTGCATATCAATTAATGCACTTTTTATATATAAATGAAATTGTAAAAATGAAAGTGTTAACGGCAGGGAGAATAGAAATGTAACTGTAATAAATATTGAACATACATATAAGTTGTTTTAACATACACCTAATTTATTGTATAATTTAGAATTATATAATCACAAACCAGTACAAGTGGTTTAACGTTTGCTTCAGAACCAAAGGCTATATTGCTAACGTCAATAGGAAATTAAAAACAAGGGACTCGAAGAAGCTTCCAGAAAAGATCTTTTTATTTAAATCAAAATGTTCTTAGAATGTGTTTATAATTAAATAGTATTTCAAAGAAGTCGAGTGACTGGCAGTGTTCGTCCCGGGAGTTTTCCGGACACCGTAAAAAATCCCTTCCAATATGCGAAGCCATATAATTAAGTCATTTAATGGTATTTGTATCCACGTTCATTCAAATTAATATGTCTGAATTTATTTGCATACGTTTAATAGTTATTAATGATGACTGATGATATTAATATAGTTTTTACATTTTTCTAAATTTATATAACTATCAGTAATTGGAGTTATTGATATTAGATATATATACAAATTATAACTTAATTTTCTTTTTTTTTTAAATTTCCATAAACATTCTCTTTGATATTTATAATTCCATTTATAGTTTATTATTTATATCTTTTTTACCAAACATATTTGTATCATGAATATAGTAAAGGCTTCACATTTAAGGGATTTATACACAATATAACAAGTGAATTTATGGAACAAAAATCCTCGTTGTAGCTGCATTATTTTATGTTCTATTTACTGCAGTTAGTATAACAGCTAATTATATTCCCACCTAACCATTTAAGTAATTTATTATATTCTATCTGGTGAATAAACGTTCCAAATTAGCACTTAGTACAGTTTCGTATGGCAATATCTATTTAATGGCTTGCATCTGTTGTACAAAGAGTACCAAATTAGATTGGTGTTCTTCATGAGTTCTAAAATAATCCAATCGACTCACTGCTGCAATCACCAAATTGAATCGGAAGGTTGATGAAAGACTCCAGTAACTTCAATAGCTGGTGGGAGCAAATTCATTTAACTCCTATACGCGAGAACTGATGTATGGCTTATTTTTATACATTTTATATGGCTGTACAATGAAAATTCTTAATAAAGAATCTGGCAGGAATCTTTATAATGTGTCTTTTCATTAAATTCTTGGGTAGAATTGAAGATTTTCCGTAACTATACTTATATTCATATGGTGATGGAAAGGCTTTAGAGAAATTATATTCATTCAAATTTACATTTATTAAAATTGTAAGTAGATTTAAATATTCAAAATGTTATTCAAAACAAAATATTACTTAGTGTGCGTATGTTTTCCCTATGATGAGAACATTTGTTTTATAGTTTCATGTTAAGTTACAGTTGTGAATATCCTTAGAAGGATGGCCATAACTCATCGCTGAGGATAAACAGGCTGTGTGGTGATGGACAGACTCTAAGATTTATAACCTCCTACCGTGATAACAGACCACCAAAATAAGCTTAGTAAACACATTGCACTGAATTATCTCAACATTACATTAACAGCTTCATATCATAATAATATGAAGATTACATATATTATTCGTGATTTATGTTACTCTAGTTGGGGATATACCTTTGCTAATTTAGCATTTTAAGACGTTAATATATTATTCAATTATCTATTAATATTGTTGCTGTGATAGAAATTTCTAATTAAGGATAAAAGCTAATTTGAGATGTCTTTTTATTCTATAGAAATAACAAAACAATTCCATTAAACAATTTTAAAGTAAAAATACACAGGCACCAGAAAATTCTCTCACCAATTAAAAATAACCCAAACTCAAACGTGTTTTTTTTCATTTCTTTTGTAGTGGTGAAATAAGAATTAATTTTGAACTTCAATTGAAAGCTGTTATGTTCAAAGTTATTTCGGTGATGTAGAAATGACATGGATTATATATTTTTTGCCTATTCAGTATTCATGTTTTTAAAAATGTTAGTAGAAAACTTTAAAGCTCCACACTTCACTTATGAATCATTTTACAGCTCCACACTTCACTTATGAATCATTTTACAGCTCCACACTTCACTTATGAATCATTTTACAGCTCCGCACTTCACTTATGAATCATTTTACAGCTCCACACTTCACTTATGAATCATTTTACAGCTCCACACTTCACTTATGAATCATTTTACAGCTCCACACTTCACTTATGAATCATTTTACAGCTCCACACTTCACTTATGAATCATTTTACAGCTCCACACTTCACTTATGAATCATTTTACAGGTCCACACTTCACTTATGAATCATTTTACAGCTCCACACTTCACTTATGAATCATTTTAAAGCTCCACACTTCACTTATGAATCATTTTACAGCTCCACACTTCACTTATGAATCATTTTACAGCTCCACACTCCACATTAAGCATCAATTCAGTTTGAAATTTTCTCAGCACGATAAACTCTCAAAGGTTCACTTCTGAGTTCGTCTCTTCTTCGGTCAAACTAAATTGCCTTCAATCTTCCTAACTTATCGCACCTTCAGGACTCTGCTGTGTCCTCTAAAGACGGGGATTTGAAATCCCAGTAATGGGGATTTCGACCATTCAAAGGGGATTGGTGAAATATAAGAAATATGCTGTGTATTGAGTTCTTCAAAGAAATATGGAATAGTTTTGAGAGGAGCAGTCCATGGATAGATAGCAGACTTATAAAAAGGAAAGATTTTATCTTCTCAAAATAATATCACGTAGTGTGTCATTGAATTTGCCCCATTTATATTATATATTAATTAAATTATAGAACAATTATTATACAGTAACAAACCATTTGATGGAATGATGAATTATGTCTACAAAATTTTATAAATCTATATTTTTTTAGATTTCATTTAAAATATCCATTGGTTTGGTACTGTGATAAGTTGTAAAACAAATATTCTTGAATTAAGTAACCTTCGGAAATAAGTATAGAGGTAAAATTTTAGTGTCTCATGCACATTTAAAGCGGAGGTTAATGGTTAATTAGTATTCAATTAATAAACTAATCATTATTAGTTTAGTTTTAGTTTGACGGTTAGTAACTATGTTTGAAGATATTTATAATTTTGATACACATGAAATGAGACTGATATTAGTGTGTGAGTGGTGGAGGTGAAGCCTGTCATTTTGAAAAGTAATAATAGATAAATCAATAATAAATATTCAAAGATATGGACAGAACACAAAATAAATCATGACAAAAGATAATCTAATAAAAAATAAAACCTACACAATATACATACATTGAGCACAATAGGCATTTAAACCTATATATATTTTCCTTAATACTTATATAAGAAATGTAAACAAGTAAGGCTAACATGTGTTTCATCTATAAAGATCTTTATTCTAAATCATTTGATTGTTAATTTGTATACGAGAAATTGATCTATTAATTGTACTGAAATGATGAATGTAATTTTATTAAATTGTTATAAAGTTTTTTTACACTTTTTAGAACTACTAATTTATTACAATAATGACTTATTTTAATGCCTAATATTAAGAATTGATTACTAATTCAATAAAGCGAATTATTGAGTAAAGTTTCTTTGAAATGGTACACGGAAAACTGCCAGGCGGAAACTGCCAGGCGGAAACTGCCAGTCACTTACTGGGAATAATAATAACATTTGAATTTATAATAAAAATCGTCAGCCCTTCGTTAAGGAGTTAAGGGGACATTCATTTTTACATTACAAACTATATAGATTTTGAATTACTTAATATTCACAAGAAAATAATATTTCAACAAAGCTACTTTATTAAACACACTGTTAACGAAACTTCGGTACACAAAAGGAAGTTATGATTACCATTTTTAACATATTAACTAAGTCACGTACATTTGAAAAAACTTGTCAAGTTACGTATATAGTCCATTCTTTTCAATTTCCTATTGACGTCAGCAATATAGCCTTTGGTTCAGAAGCAGACGTTAAACCCCTTGTACTGATTGTGATTACTAGCTAATTAGATACTCTCACAATAATATAATTGTATATTATACAATAAATTAAGTGAATGTTTAATCAACTTAACTTTGATTGATTATATGCATATTCAATATTTATTACATTTACATTTTATTCTTCATGTCATTAACACCTTCATTTATACAATTTTATTTATTTGTAAAAAATATTATTAATTAATATGCAATACAATTCGATCGAGTGGAATTTTGAGAGAATTAGGTAGATAATAGCCGTTTAATAATCATAGATGTTATGTTACAAATTGTAAATATTTCACAAACGTCGATTGAAGTTGTTTTATAATGAGTATAAGCGAATATTAAGCTTGAATACTTGTTAAATTCTCAAATTATAAACATAATAAGAACTAATTTGACACTAAACCCGTTATGAACTGATAATAACTCTGTCCCTAATACAATCATTTATTTGTTTCTTCTCTTAGTATTTTCTAAGAAAGGTTTTAGTTCTTAATTTCAATATTGAATTTGATTTAGTTCTCTTGTCATATTTATATAATAATGTATTTAGAGAAATTGTAATAAATTTGTTTACATTTAACTATTATTTTGTCTTGTATACTAAGTAAAAATGAATATCCTCTCAACTCCGCCTGGCAGTTTTCCGCTTAGGCAGTTTTCCGACTGGGAGTTTTCCGCATGGCAGTTTTCTGGACACCTTTGAGATACAGTATATGGGAAATGATAAATTAGACTATGTTAGCAAAAAATGATCGAGATTTTAAATACAATTTGAGTATATTTTTCATTTGGTTAATTTATTGTTCATTAATTATTGTTATTAATGAGTATTCTTAATGAAGACACTGATGATGCATCACTACAGAGTATGTGATGTTCTTAGATATTAATTATGGTGGTGCTAGAGAGTCCCTTGCATTGATTTCTTCCATTAATTAAGATTTACTTTCAAATGTTTTCACAAAATTGACTGAATAAAGAAGGACTCAAACAGCTGACAATATAACATTAAAAAGTATAATAAATTAATATGTTCACTTTATACTAATTTGTGAAAATAAAATACCGTAAATATCTTTTAAGCCTTTATATCCCGAATTTACTTCACGAGAAAAAACTTTTAATTTTATAGTATCCTTACATGCAAAGTAAACATATTAAACGATTAAAGCAAATTGAAAGAGGGTAAATACGTCCCAATAGAGCTCAACTAATGGGAGCGTAAAATAAATTAATTGTACACACGTGTTCTAGTAAATTTAACGAAAATTGATTAGGAATGCAAAATACACTATTTATTTGAAAAGTGACATACTGTGGGGGAAATACGTATTCGTAGTTATGAAAAATGGTATCTTTATGTATGTGAAATGCTTATGTATAACTGACATCATTCAGTTCAAACGTGTTTCGTTCCTCTATTAGTGTACGTGTTGTTGACTAGCTCCTAGTTTTGTACGTTCAGTTTAGTTCAGTGTGACCAACTATAAGACTTTGTTTTGAACATGGCACTAGGAACCATTCTATTCCATTGGAACTATTCTAAGTCTCCAAGGGTCCCAAAGGTCCTTGGGTTCGACATTTTGCCCCCACGTTCCATTAGGTGTATCAAGCTTTGTTCATAATGGGGCCTAATTGCGGCCTGATATTTCAATAATACATGGGTTCTAACACATTATTTAGCTACAATTTATAAGTATCTTGCCATTTTGATGAATAACGTAGAATTCTTTATTATGGTTTATATTTTTAACTCTCTAAAGATTTGAATGGATATAATTTATCGAGATTTTAATCGCATTTTATATGTTTTTTCATTAATTTTAAAATTTGCTATAAACTAGGCAGTTGCTTGGTGAAGAGATAGACAGTCATTGACGTGTGAGTGACGTCATGAGTTTCACTTTCTATTCAGGATCATTTTCATGATATTAGGAATTTGATATATATCCGAAATTTTGAATGCATTTCGATTTATTTACGAAATACCGATTCTTGGAATATGTTTTTTCTTTAAATAATTAAGACATCTTAATTTTATACCAAGATAAAAAGACAAAACAGAAGAAGAATTTCATCATGTAGCGACATATCTTTTCAATCATCAGAACGAGAATATATGCTGGAGTGTACGCATACACTATCATTTTGAATGCAACGAGAGATAATCGTCCAACCATGCAATATTTACCCTATGTTTTTATGGAGTTCAACAGCTAAATCAACATCTATTTTGAGTGATGTTTTGTTCCATTCCGCTTTATATATTGTCTTTAATGTTATTGATATTGGTTATTGCTTTATTCCTAATTTTAGATTGTGTTTAAATCTGGGGACTACCTTTGGGTATTTCAAGACATATAAAGAAAAAGGTTTGCTGAAAAAATTGTGTATGTTATGCAATGGCCAAATCAGACCCTTTACTTGAAGCCAATGGAGAATTTCTTGCGATATTGAAAATTCGAATTGGTAACGATCTACTATCAAGAATTTGCAAGCAATATGACAGAAGAATGGGACTTAAGTCTTTCTCATACATAAAAATAAATATATTTCATGTGTACGAATATTCATTTTCTCCACTGTATCCCAAGCAACCACAGTTATTGGGGCCAATGTGGGCACTAGGTACCATTCAAGCCCGTAATCTGATGACAAATCATATTGGTACTGTGTGGTTATTTGCAAAATGGGCCAACGTGGTGACAGCATGGGCTACTAATGTTGAAACCATCTTGACCCAAGATGTTGTCGAGATTGATGGGGCCAAGGTCGTAAAAGAACTGGCAAGCTGTATTGAAATCAACTTGGTACTAGGTGGTTTCCATGTGATATGACACTACCACATTGGTACTGTGTGGTCATTTACAAACTGGGCCCACATGGTGACAGCATGGGCTACTAATGTTGAAACCATCTTGGTATAAGATGATGCCGAGGATGATGGGGCCAGGGTCGAAAAAGCACTGGCAACCAATATTGATATTACTTTGGTACTAGGTGGTTTCCATGTGATAAATATGGCACTACCATATTGGACCCATCTGGTCACAATAAATAAATCATAAGGTTTAATAAATTACTTTTGAAGCCATGAATAGATTAATAATAGAGCATTGTTTTTAATAAAATGAATATCATAATGAGTAAGACAAATAAAAATCATCTTCTAGATTTCCATTTATTTATTCGTAGATCGTTACAACAGAAGAGTAGAACGAACTTAAAAAACCTATCCATTAAAAAGGTGATTCAACAGTAACATTAAACAATACATCTAGCTTTGTATCATAAGTATAAAGAATTATTATAATAATATAGTATAGAATAGTTATATATGATATTACAACTAACATGACTATAATAAAAAGCTGACTACCTATAACTCTGAGATTAAAACAAAACTTATTATATTATCTATGGAAATCGACTCAATCGAATTACATAGCTAAAAAAAACAAGCATACAATAATCAGTGAGAGATCTAATAATTTACATCCTTGGCTATGGGTTGGTCTACTTTCTGTTGTGCCTATCTCTCCTTCCGTTATTGCAGTAACTGCCTTAACTACCTCTCAAAATTTGAAGCTTCTCTTATGACGATGGCTCTACCCTGTAAAAGAAAATATTAATTACTTAATCAATTCTCAATATCACTTGCAGAGTTCTGTAGCTGCATTTATTTCAGTAATATTAATTACCTATATTTAAATATTTACTATATTTGCAAGCAAATTTTGTAATTATCAGAAATGAACAAAAGTACATGTATCCAAATTTTTTGTAACTAACAGGTTATCTCTGTAACTATTTTTAAATTAAATAATAGGTGCCCACATACCTAGATAGTGGAATTATATACTTTCAGAAATCGAATCGCATTTCAAATTTAAAATAATATTTCATGGTAAGTTCCGAGTTATCGGACGTTTTCACGTTTTCGATCAAGTTTGAAAATTTATTATCATTTAATCTTCAAGTTGCTGTAGTACTTTATTTCTATAATGATCGAGAAAAAGTGACACTGTAAGATAAATTATTAATAACTCGAAAATTACCCTACGTACATATATTTAGCCATAGGTTGAAGAAAATATTATTCAGCTCGGTACCTAATTAGGTACTGCACCTATAGAAGCAGGCAATAACTATATCGAATACACTATATAAAATAACTCCAAAATATCTATAAGTATATTTAAAAACTTCAACTCACCATTTTATAACTTTAAATAGGCCGCAGGGTGCAGTTTTGAAGAATTTTCTTAATTAATTAAGGGAATTAAAAACTAATACCTCCTCCAACGAAAAACACTGACAAACTACCTGAATTTTAAAATTTCACTATGTATGTTTAACCGAAAATACAAAGCAGGCTCATACCGGAAACAAATATGTTCACTTGTTCAGTTTAGGATTGCACATTATCCTCTATTCGTAATTTATCATATAAATATTTTGAAAATGTATTAAGTTTGTCACAATTAGCTAACAGTAGCTAATTAAAAAATAGACAAGCTTCATAGAAACTAGCATCTGGCAACCACGCTATAAAATCACTCAGTGCCACTCACCCTTCGTTATCATTTTACACATCATATAGCTTATTTACCTATATCTTATATTAAAATTGTGTTAATTAATAACTATAAATTTTAAACCTTGAAACTAAAACTTTAACTCTTTATCGTTCCTGTGATCATCTTCGTCTAGTCACTTAAACTTAGTATTAAAAAAATATTTTTGCTGAAAGATTAATAATTTGATATTAATTTGAAGACATTTTATAAATTGCAATTGATTGAATCCTTCCTATTCCAGGAAATGGTCTTTCCAATATGTTAATAAAGCTTCAGCCATATAATATTGATAGGCTATACAGTAATCAGGTTGGGCCATTATGACAATTCAATGGGATGGATTTGGAACATTGAATCAACCTTCTCCCAAGGTAACATTCCATGAGAATGGAAAACCACATTATCCCCATGTAATTTCTAGGCTACTTTTCAGTCTGCCATCTCTTGCCCATCTAACCATCTAGTGCCCATGTTGGCACAATGTGTCATGGTTGCTTGGGATGTCCCCTTGGGAAGTGGAGGGTTAAAAAATCTTTTGTTAAAGTTAACACATCAAAAACATTATTCTACAATTAGTTAAAATAAATATCAACTTATGTTTTATAGATTATTATTGGCTTGGATTGAAATAATATTATTATGAGTAGAAATTGTGATCAAAATAAAGATGTATTCAAATTGATTTTCTGTGTCCAAATATTCAATTATTGTTCTTATTTTTATATTATTTTCAGTTTGTACCCTAAAGAGAAAATCACAAAAGAACCACATGCACTTGTTCCTTCATGCCCCATCATATTTTCTCTCCCTCTTATACTCTTCTAAGTAATAAAATCAATCCAATTCTCCAATGCCATCAAATGTTGGTCTTTTTCCTGTATTACAATATCTCTGCTCATCTCTACAACGATATACACTATTTCCTTCACGAAATACACTTCCATTTGCTTATCTTGGAAATGCACACCTGATTTTGAATAAATCTCAGAACCTGCGGCTCGTTCTATATATTGCAGTACATTTTACCTGGCAGTTGTCTGCCCAAAGTGCCGGTACTTGTATTCTCCTGTTCACAATATTGTCTCTGATATTCTATATAGGTCCAAATTTGATGACAGGTTTTCTCTTCCATATCTGCATCATATCTAAAATTATTATACAGTGTCAAAAATTTGTTGAAGGATTTATGTTGCCTGGTGTACCTATTCGCATGTTTAGTATAAGAAAAAGAATTGAAAATGTTATTAACAGACCATATACAAACATGGAATATGATATTTAATATGTTCTTATTTAATTATTTATTGACCGAAAATTAACTTCCAAATAATACCGGTAGGTATTCAGTAAATTAATTAGTTGTTTTATACAATTAATTAAATTAGTAAAAGAAAATTACTTGACCAAAAAGTTTTATGTTCTATAATTAAAAAAAACGTCTTAAAGATTTTGAGATGATTTATGAGTTCTATGAGGTCAGATTGAGTGATATGGCTAGTTTTATTTAACACAACACTTCACTTTTAAATAACTTATCAAATTTACCAGCAATTAATACAGTTGAAGTTTAATTAGTATGAATAATGGAGATTAAATCAAGAAGAAAGGATAGGTAAAATTGTTTTGTATACAATACACGGTTCTAGGTAAATTTCAACCACGGAAAATTCCACCACGGAAAGTTTCACTAAGAAGATTCCACCGCTGGAAAGTTCCACCACGGAATATTCCACCACGGAATATTCCACCGCTAGAAAATTCCACCTGATGATTCTGAATTTCACTTACATCAAGTGTTACATTAAATACAACTGATTTAAAAGAATCTGATTATTGCAGTAACTAGACAACATTTTATAAGTTAAACAGTTCAGAAATTATGAGAATAGGTTTTGTAATTCAAGACTTAAGGGATAAATTAAGACGAACTTTCGAAAATAGAGACGGAAGAAACGATTTGTTCAAGTTTGTATATTTTATAAGTTTAAGTGTGAATTAATTTAATTTATTATGAAGCTATAAATTCACATATTGAAAACTCAAAAAAAGAATACTATTTTTTACATAAATTATATTTTGTATATATCATCCATCGCAATAATTTTAACCATATTTCATTTAAATCATTGTATTAGAAACTATATTTTGTAGTGTTGTCGTAGCAGTGTCTTATTCAGCCAAGATTAGCAAGTTGAATATTTAATAGAGAAGATTAATTAAATGGTTTATTCGTTAGAGAAAGATTTGCTCATTTATTATATATCACTTAGAGTATGCATTTCATAACATCATTCAACTAAATCTAAGATAAAAAAATATCTACTTCAATTATATATACCGAATATATTTTCAAAACGGTGGAATCTTCCATGGTGGAATTTTCTGCAAGTCAAGTTTAACACCGGTGGAATCTTCCGCGCTGGAATCTTCCTGGTGGAACTTTCCGCGGGGGAACTTTCCACGGGGAAATTAGCGGCCACGACTATACACACATACCAATATTCATTTTTCAAATTATAAGTGGAAAAGAGCGGGACTATATATAAGTTGCACGCGTAAAAATAAACTAGGCTAATTACCAAAAAGTAATGTATACGAAAAATATATCTGTTTTATATAAAAACACGCCATTGTGAAGCTAACATAGAGCTGCAAGGGTGTTAGCTTTCTACGCCGTTTCACTCTTCAATAGTGAAGCAATATATATTGGTATTATTTTTATAACTTATGATATTTTATGAGTGCAAGTTAACAGTTGTGCAAGTGAGTGTTCATCTTTATCGCCATCACTGATCATTTCATTCAATTGGTAATGAATATATCACAATTTTCTCAAGCTACGATATTTTTTCCCCTAACTTCGTATAATATGTAAGACCTATCACAAAAAAGTAAACAAACTAGACTTTTGTGCGCTAGAACTATTATTGCTAAGTTTATTTACTGCTCCTTAATGATAACACGAGTAAATGATACTCGTAAACTTTAAGAAATTATTGCAACTGGAAATAGACTAGAAATTTTATGTAGTTACTTAATTAGTTTGTCTTTTTATTCACAGAGCTCCGTATATAATTACAGTATTTTCTAAATAAATTGAAATAGAAAACGGCATGAACTAACTTAGTTTTTCAATATACTTTAACTTGAATCATTATAGTTATATATAACACCTCTCAACGATAGGAATTTTCTGAAAAAGTATTTTTATTGCCTTTGCTGTAGGAAAAGTGTGTTTTATGTTCAATACCGTCTACACGGTGCAACTTTAAGGGAAACACTACAGAAACTCTGTCAACTGTATTAGAATACTGAAACTCCTAGCCATTTTGTAATTCAGAAAAGTGAATCTCTTGTGACTTCAACAGGTTAGAAAGTAGTTAGTTAGTTATAGTAGTATAGTTACTAGTTGGTATACACTCAAAACAGGTAAAGCTGGTACAACGGACAGTACATGTACCGGAAAAAGTGTCCTTTAAGCCGAGCAATGTACGCTATGTGCGACTGATTTTGTACCTCAGTTGGGAATTTGAACTTTTTAAAATTTTCTTTAACAGCATTTCAAAGAAAAGCAAATGAAGGTAAACAGTATAAGATTATTATTGAATGGAAATTTTAATAAAAATCGTACAATATTTATTTAACTTATTTATATACGTCTCTCTTAAAAAAGGGTAATATAATAAACTTCTCTTATATAGATATCTACATATGTATTATGTACCTACATATATGCAAACTAATATACATAGCATTATTAATGATCGTTAATTATACTGAACACAATATAAAAATAAATTATGTCATTTCCTGATTCTTAATTTTTTATTTGGCATAAATAAATAAGGTGTATATTACAATATAACATAATAATATATAATACAAAATAACAATATAATAATACAGTATATATTATAATATTACAATTTAATAATAATACTGAAAATCTGAAAATCAAAGTAATGAAAACAATTAATATATATAGTGTTGAGAAAATTCAGAGAAATTGATCTGTTCTGAGATATATACTCTACTGAATATGTAGCATAAGAATACCAAACACAGAGACTAAATTATTTTCAAACGCATTTGAAAGAGAGTGCCACTTTAACCTCTTTTGGCTGTTCTAACAGTGTTACTACACCATAATTCATTTCGATTATACATTTAATTTCCAGGTCTCCGCTGCAGCCATGCGTCAGTCAGTAAATTAATGAACAAACCAAACGCAATTGGATTGTACGCTCTGAAAAGAAAAAGAAAAGCTTCTACGTTAAAGGGGTACGAACTCTACTGGAAAATATATGTTATTCATTGAAATATTAATAATTAAATAGGGTATTGGTATTGACTCTTCTCATAAGTTATTATTAAATTTACAAAGTAAAAAAAGTTAATCTAATGGGTCATCAAGTTATGCTTTGAATCAATTGACGTGGTGGGTCGTAGTTATCTATCCACAACATTAAAAGGATTATCTATCCACAATCTAGAGATTATCAAACCACAACAATCTAGGGATTATCTATCAACAACAATCTAGGGATTATCTATCCACAACAATCTAGAGATTATCAAACCACAACAATCTAGGGATTATCTATCCACAACAATCTAGGGATTATCTATCAACAACAATCTAGGGATTATCTATCAACAACAATCTAGGGATTATCTATCAACAACAATCTAGGGATTATCTATCAACAAACATCTAGGGATTATCTATCAACAACAATCTAGGGTTTATCTAACCACAACAATCTAGGGATTATCTATCCACAACAATCTAGGGTTTATCTAACCACAACAATCTAGGGATTATCTATCCACAACAATCTAGGGTTTATCTAACCACAACAATCTAGGGATTATCTATCCACAACAATCTAGGGATTATCTATCCACAACAATCTAGGGATTATCTATCCACAACAATCTAGGGATTATCTATCAACAACAATCTAGGGATTATCTATCCACCACAATCTAGGGATTATCTATCCACAACAATCTAGGGATTATCTATCCACAACAATCTAGGGATTATCTATCAACAACAATCTAGGGATTATCTATCCACAACAATCTAGGGATTATCTATCAACAACAATCTAGGGATTATCTATCAACAACAATCTAGGGATTATCTATCAACAACAATCTAGGGATTATCTATCAACAACAATCTAGGGATTATCTATCAATAAACATCTAGGGATTATCTATCAACAACAATCTAGGGTTTATCTAACCACAACAATCTAGGGATTATCTATCAATAAACATCTAGGGATTATCTATCAACAACAATCTAGGGTTTATCTAACCACAACAATCTAGGGATTATCTATCCACAACAATCTAGGGTTTATCTAACCACAACAATCTAGGGATTATCTATCCACAACAATCTAGGGATTATCTATCAACAACAATCTAGGGATTATCTATCAACAACAATCTAGGGATTATCTATCAACAACAATCTAGGGATTATCTATCAACAAACATCTAGGGATTATCTATCAACAACAATCTAGGGTTTATCTAACCACAACAATCTAGGGATCATCTATCCACAACAATCTAGGGTTTATCTAACCACAACAATCTAGGGATTATCTATCCACAACAATCTAGGGTTTATCTAACCACAACAATCTAGGGATTATCTATCCACAACAATCTAGGGATTATCTATCCACAACAATCTAGGGATTATCTATCCACAACAATCTAGGGATTATCTATCAACAACAATCTAGGGATTATCTATCCACAACAATCTAGGGATTATCTATCCACAACAATCTAGGGATTATCTATCCACAACAATCTAGGGATTATCTATCAACAACAATCTAGGGATTATCTATCCACAACAATCTAAAGATTATCTATCAACAACAATCTAGGGATTATCTATCAACAACAATCTAGGGATTATCTATCAACAACAATCTAGGGATTATCTATCAACAAACATCTAGGGATTATCTATCAACAACAATCTAGGGTTTATCTAACCACAACAATCTAGGGATTATCTATCCACAACAATCTAGGGTTTATCTAACCACAACAATCTAGGGATTATCTATCCACAACAATCTAGGGTTTATCTAACCACAACAATCTAGGGATTATCTATCCACAACAATCTAGGGATTATCTATCCACAACAATCTAGGGATTATCTATCCACAACAATCTAGGGATTATCTATCAACAACAATCTAGGGATTATCTATCCACAACAATCTAGGGATTATCTATCCACAACAATCTAGGGATTATCTATCCACAACAATCTAGGGATTATCTATCAACAACAATCTAGGGATTATCTATCCACAACAATCTAGGGATTATCTATCCACAACAATCTAGGGATTATCTATCCACAACAAACTAGGGATTATCTATCAACAACAATCTAGGGATTATCTATCCACAACAATCTAGGGATTATCTATCCACAACAATCTAGGGATTATCTATCCACAACAATCTAGGGATTATCTATCCACAACAATCTAGGGATTATCTATCCACAACAATCTAGGGATTATCTATCAACAACAATCTAGGGATTATCTATCCACAACAATCTAGGGATTATCTATCCACAACAATCTAGGGATTATCTATCCACAACAATCTAGGGAGTATCTGTCCACGGCAATGGCTCATTTACAACTGTCTGCTTCAGTTAGTTCGATAAGTTTTCTTCTGGACACTTTCATCGAAACACAAAATTAGCGATTTATTTTTAAAGTTAATTATCAGTACTTCGGATAATAACTTGATAATTGGATTGGGACTCTGTCGGTTCAAACATTTATGTTGTTCTTCTATTTCAAATTGGATCAGGGGAATTATTTGGAGGGAGTTGTTTCACTGAAACTGTTATACGTTTAGAGAAATTAGGTTTCAAAATGAAACGAATAAAAAGGAACGAGATCATAGGAACATAAGGGAACGAGATTGGAACAATAATAATATATGGATAAGGGAAATACATTGAAACCTTAATGGGATGATTATTATGTTATGATCAAGTATTTAATTTAAATATGAATATGAATCATTATATTTTCTCTCGAATTGTAAAATGAATACTCGTTTCAATTTTTTTTTGAAAATATTATTACATTTGAAAAAATACCTAACATATAAAAAGAAGATACCTTGTTATACCAAAATATTCCCTGTTAGCATTAATCTTAATTGGTGCTCTCCTCTTTCTGCTATCAGTCCATATTTGCTGTGTATTCTTTAACATTGGTGCCAAAAGACCCAATTTCATTTCTTGTAACTGATAGACAATATTGATCGAATCAGTTAGTAATGAAGTGAAAAGAAGTAACTACCTTATTTGATATGGAAAGAATAGTAATCAAATAATAACTTTTTAAAATATCAATAAAGCACACTCTCATTAAATCTAAAAGACTATTTTCTGACTCAAAGATAGTTCATGACAATTGTGAAAGTAACGGAACCAGATTGAAATAATAATATGATAATAGCAGTGCACATTTCTCGTTAGTACATCTGTCACTGGTTCACATCTTTCGAACACGTTTTTCACCCCTTGTCAGTCCGAATGACTGAAACAAGGGAGAGGAAGATCTGAGTACATCTCAGCCACATCACATCAACATTTGGTACTTCTGCCCAATAAATGGAGGCTATTTTGATACAATTACACATTTCTGTGCTATGAAGTACATCAGAATGTACTTCCTAACACCACAGCTAACTCACTTAACCTTCCTCATACTCAGAATATATAGACAATAAAATCATTGCGGAACTTCTCTGTCCATCGACTCTGCTTTTTGTCTTCTTTCTCTAAGAAAATCCGACCATGGGAGCAACAGCATGTTTCATCTTTTTTATCTATTTTTTCTTTTAGTGGCTTTCATATTATTCATTATTTTATTTATATACTTCTGTAATATTTTACATGACATCTCTTTTTGAGCGTCGTACTTCTCATGAGGGAGTAAAAAATAGAAAATCTACTACAACAAAAATCAAGAAAGCGAATAAAGCTCTGCATGCAATGTGCATCGTGAATAATAATGAGATGTCAGAGAACAAGATTGCAACAATTTCTATATTTTTAAACGGTGAGAATTCATAAAATGAGTATTACATGTATTACAATTAAATAAGATGCATCTATCTAACTGCTTGTATCTTTAATTACATTTTATATCGATGGAATAATATTTGTAACAATACCAGGAATAATATTATAAACTAACTGCCGGAAATTAGGAGTCTGTTATACATTGTGTATCTTAAAGGTGTAATAATTACTAGTAAATAGAAATGAATGGAAAGTTCTGCAGCTGTTGCCTTCTTCCACCATTCTTTTGTAAGTATAATAACACACTGCTTTCCAATAGTTGCAACATTGTATTGGCGGTGTAGAAGCAGCTTCCATATCATTTCCAGTACCGTTAATATCGGCATTGGCCCTCCTTTGAATTTCTATCGGGACTTTTCTATAGACTCACAATTTGTTAGGGAAGAAAAACACCGGAAAGTTTTCACTCAAAGGTAACTAGAGATGTACTTCATGGTAGTTAGGTAGTTTGTTTTTGCTAATGAAGAGAGCGTGCGGTGGCATGATTTCTAAAATAAAATAGGTTCATATTGCATGAAGTAAATTAGTCGATGTTAGTATGCTAATGTTTCATGTAAAGATTAAAATAATTCTTTTTAAGATTAATTTAGTGCTTTTTCACAATTCTTTACTGATAAAATATGATTATGAAAGAAATATAATGTAGAAAAAAATCGACGATAGAAATAGATATTTGCGCAGTAATTTACAGATTTTCTCTTTATTAATACTAACCATTTCACATGACTATTTCACTCACTATACACTCTGATGATTTCATAACCTTCACCAATCAAGTATCAGTTTGATGATAACTTCAGGTAGTAGAGGAATTTAATTATAGGTAAAATCGAAAAAATAAAATATACATATTGTGTAAAAATACAAGCCACGGTTCCATACCGCCCAAATATGTATTGATAAATTGTGTGGGCCTAGATGAACGTCTAAAGGAAACGCTTTATTTACTATAATGTTTTTATCTATAAAAATTGAATATATTACTTCACAGACCTTAAATATCAGTCTGAATTCTGATATTGAAGTTTTATATCTGTAAATTGAAGATGTTGATGTGTAATTCAAAAAAATGGATACAAGATATAATATAATTAATGAGTTAAATATTTCTACAATATAAATCGTAATGTTAAATCGTTTAAATTAAGTAACTAAGTTTTCAATTGTAGATGTTTGAAATTTTTGAAGCGTTGAACTGAAATATTTTCACGTTTTCTCTCAGTGAAAATCAATTGGAAAAAGGAAAACTTTCCAGTCCAGAGCATGAATAGCTGTGGGTGTTAGAGGGGCAGTGCGCGTCTTTTCCACTTATTTTATTCTCAGTATTTTATATATGAGTGAACAATAATATTATTAAGACTTCAGCAACTATTTTACAAAGTGAAAACAAATTACTTCTTTTGGTTTTATAAATTTAAATGAATGGAGAATTTTAAAGAGAATCTAAATGTCTAACACCGAAATAAATTTATAATTTAAATGTAATTATGAATATACGGTTATTTTGTGCCTGAATTATTTGTTTATTGTAATAATTCTATTATATATTTTTATTTCAATTTTTAAGCTCCTAATAAGATAAATATTTTTCAAGTTCAGCTTATGCATCATGGCGACATATTCACCAGATTTAATATATTATTTATTTTCGCAGCAAATTTAGAATGAAAAAAATGTAAATTTGACCTTTTTTTTTGTAATAATGTAATTTTGAACAGTTAATTCTAAACATTCTAAGTCAATAAAACTAAATACTCATTTAATTGGTCATTGATATTATCTAAATGTTAATTTATATTTACGCTATAATTATAATACTACTATAATTCAAAATTATTATAGTGCCAGAAGAAAATTATACCTATAAATTCTTCTGGCAGACGAAAGTAATAAATTAGTGGATATTAATTATAAGATTAATTAATTGCATAGAATAGCCATGAAACTAAATGTAAGAACTAGTGAATAAAATAATATTAATGGAATATTTAGCCTAATTTGCAAGTGCAATGTTTTAGCATCTTTACAATCTATTCTCCTTCTAACGTATGCCACAGCTAGAAATTCTTTGGCTCTTGTGGGAAATCTTTTTTTTTCGTCTTGGCCTATAGTCATAAATCAGGTGGTGGGGGATTTATTATCATGGGAACAGCTGATATATATCTCTATAGTGTTCATATTAACAATTGGGTTACTTCTCAATAGAGCTATTTTACTGTATTGTCTTTATGCAGTTAGTATTTAATGTGTATCTAAATTTAAGTCAAATATTTCAGTTTTTTCTGCGATTTCAGCAGGTTAATACATCTAAGATAACAGGTTAATTAAAACGATAAATATTTATTTGTATTATACACACTTTGATACGAAGTAAAATTTTCAAACATTTTTTTTTCACGTATTATTATGAAACCTTTGAATATTTTTAGACTAACCATCTTGTCGCAAAACCTTTCGTCCCATCTTGCATTTATTGTTGGCAAACTGAAACAAACAAATTATCCGAATGCCTGCATTTTGTTAACTATAGAGCAGATAAACTAGAGATTTTAGGTAAATAACTTACCAAGTTCCACTGATTCTATTGGAAACTATAAGAGTTAGAACAAAAAATTGGTTTGCAAATAATTCTCGGGAATAGTGTGTATGCAAGAGACCCTCGAAATTTATCTGGATGCATACAAGATATTTCCATGAGTTATGAATGATAGTTAACAGTAGTTATACTTGTAAAAAATTCAAAATATAATATTATGTCGATACAGAAGAATAAATTTCATTGACACATATTAAAGTTTATCAGACCGTGCAATAAAATTATTACCGAAGCAGCTTATTACAAATAAGAAATAGGTAGCGAACATTTCGCATGAATGTGTAAAAATATTTCTAGTTTAAAATTACGTTTTATGTAAATCTGAAGTAAAATTTTCTGTATTTTCTGTGTAGTTTCTACAACAAAACAACTTATTTGAATATTTTATAGTTGTTTTATGAATACTGCACTCAGTGAATGTTCAAGTTTATATCTCATAAGCTCTGAATAGCTTTTATTTTAACCTTTTATTATTGCATTTTAACGGATATTATGTTTGACCCATTCAGGCTTCCTCAAACACCAATTTTTTTCATATTGTTGTAAGAATCAACAAAATATCAAAAATAGTGTTCCAATTTCGATTAAATTTTCCAAATCTATTCAACCCTTTCTGCCGTTATCTTCATAAAAATGACTTAAAATATATAATTTAAAGTGACCATTCTCTCAGCAGAACAAAATAGAATATAATAAATGTATTTGTTTTGTGCCCAGACTTCTAAAGATGTAATATAGTTTGCCCTTATTATGATGGAGAAGTTTGCTCTCAATGTAAGCAGCTCCATATATCATCTTAATACCTCACACCTTGGATGATTAATGCTCTCTCTGCTTGTCCCAGCCTACAGTTTAGTGCTGGGTGATGGCAACAAGAGAATTAGTGTTAAACAATGAGGAGAATATCTCTCACCAAATTAGAAGATATTAACTATATTAACTATTACATGGTAATATTGTGCAACAGAATAAAAAATGTCTTTATTCTTAGGCACAATGTTTTATTGCAAAATCATTAGTATTAACAACGAAATGATGAATATCATTTTGCATTAATATTGAATTTCCTCTGTACCGAAATGTATAAAGTTGTTAGACACAACTAACTTTTAAATTATTCCAGGATTTGGTAAACATTTCTGTTTGTAAAACAACCTTAGCGTCAGTATTTGCCGGTAGCTATAGAAATGAGTGAAGGGGTGAATTATAGATTAGTATGTACACATATTCATGGTACAGTAAAACTTTGGAGTTATCAAGTTGTGAGTTAGGAAGCACTTGAGCAATGGGGGACCTGAAATGCAGTAATGCACGTGAGTTATGAAGTAGTTTACTATGTTTAGATATAGGTCAAAAATTTGTTGAAGTTATCCCTCCAAGACCATTATTTTTTAATATTTTAATCATAGAAAACAATCTAGTGTGCCTGAGATACGAAAGAACCAATCATATATGATAGCGCGAATCAAACTATAACGTATTAATAAAAAAAAATACATTTGCCTGAGATAAGAAAGAACCAATATCAAAAGATAGCGCGAATCAAACTATAACGTATTAATAAAAAAGAATACATTTGGATTAAAGATTATTTGAACTATCAGACCTTCGACGAAATAACTATATTTATAAAAATTATTGCGCTAAACTATAACGCTAGTCGTATATTTCTCGTATTTTTTTTAACATGTTAGTAACTACAGGAACAGTTATTTAACAATTTAGTAATAGTGGTTTACCCACAGATTTCATCGTATATCAAATTTTAATGAAATAATAACTACATTGCGTATTGCAACACGCAAAACTGTTTGGCATTATTTGATTTAATATCAATCGAATTTTTCATGCACTAAACTATTGACGTAATAACTAGCTGTTCCATACTATCAGTTAGTAAGATCAAAACTACCATCATTGAATTATTATGTGCAACAGTCGTATCTAAGAATAATTTGAAATATTATTTTTGATGGGTAAGAACTAAGGTAAATAAACAATAGCCAATATGACACAGTAGCTGATAGCTAGAAGAAAAAGATGCTCATTTCTCAATGTTCGACTATAGAAGTTCAAACTTCATATCTATGATGGACATCTTTTTGTAAATAGCTATCGGCTGCTGTGTCACATCAGCTGTTGCGTATTTACCTTAGTTCAAATTTTTGTTAAGGGCTGATTTTGTTAAGTTGGCTTTTGTTCAAATATTTTAATAATTGCTATTACGAAAAAAGAGATAAATGGTGACACTATGGGTATAAGTAAAGCCCCACCGAGGCTACCGATGCAAATTGCCAAAGAGATTTCTACAAACTCCTGAAATTAGCTTACTTATTCATTGCTTAACCCTAGTAGCCTAGGGACTGGTCCATGCGCGCCAGTCCTCATGAAAAAATATTAATAATTTTATTTTCAAACCGATTTGGAAGTTGTCTTTTCCTGATTTTTACTTTTCAACATAGTTACATATGAATATACAAAAAAGAATGTGATTAAAGGCAAGATACTCATATTATGAGCATTTATTCAAATATACAGGGTGTCTCAAAAACCCGAAATACAACTTTAAGTCAGTATATTTCAAAAACTAATAAAAGTACATGTTTTTTTCTGGCATCTTTTTTATTTTTGAATCCTTCTCCATCAACAGATGAAATTTCATCAACTTTTATTCATTTTTGTGAATGTTATAATGATTCTATTGTTGTGTGATGAAAATGGCTTTTAAGCAAATAGTTAGAAAATCTAAGAAATATTTATTTTTCATCTCTGCCTGTTAATTTCATTTTAAATGAGTAACTCTTCTTTTGTGTATACCAATGTATGTGTAAATATCAAATGAAGGTTTTTATAAAAACTAAATATCGAAGAGTCAATTTGTTGAGATTTTATAACAGTTTTAGTGAGGTCTGGCGCGCCTGGACCAGTCCCTAGGTTAGTGAACAAACTTTTAAGGGCTAAGTTACTAGGGTTAATAGCACATTAATTTAATAGTTAAACTTGTAAACTAGATCTAAAACCTTGCACCATCTTCCAAAACAGGAAGTAGTGTTGGCAATATTAATATTTTAACGTTGTAGGAAGGAGAAGAGGCTATTGATAAATACTTTAATTTTATTGCTGGAGTTTAGAACCTATAAAACGTATCTAAAGTTCGATCTCCGTCTTCCACCTCTCTTTTCAAGATAGCTTTTATGGAGTCTTCAATTTTGCATAGTAAAAGAAATTAAAATGAAACCATTTTGAAAAGTTATAATAATTTTTTTCTGAAAACTTAACAAGTATTTTTCCATGAACTAGATTTCTGTTGATTTTGATCAAATTGTAGTCCCCCTATAACCTCGGTCCCTTCTGTACCATGAATTAAGTTCACTATTATAACCACTCTCACTATATATAACTGAATAACTAAAAAAGATTTCAATCAAATTGCCTGAAATTTAGTTGGACGATTGGTCAATATCCAGGAAAGAGTTGATAATTTTCTGGGAAAGGTCAGATCAAGGTCATTTATAACTCAAAAAGTATTCAATAACATTGTTTGATATTTGGAGGGATAATTGGTCTTTATCAAGGAATGAGTTTATTAGATATTGATAGTGATCAGGTTAAATGTCAAGGTCATTTATATCTCAAATATTATTCAACCAAATTGTCCGATAATCGGTGACACGATTGGTCAATAATCAGGAACCATTTGATCAGATTTTGGGAGTGAACGGGAAAAGTTAAAGTTCATTTCTAACTCAAGGCAAATTATTGGATGGTCAAAGTTATATGTGGCGGAGAAGGTATGCGCTGTACGGGTGCACGTCATCTTAATGGTAATGTAATGATATTAAGTCACCCAAACTAATTATGGATGAACCAAGGGCCTCGACAGTTGTTTCTTTCCCATTTTCTCGTTATTTTTCTGTTAATCTTTTATTTTATTACTTGGGTGCACAATAATGCACTCCTCATTGGAGAACATGCAGCAGCTGTCGAAACCTTCATGAAACTTTCGATGGCGGCTGATTAACAACACTAATTTCTGATCTTAATCAAATAGAAAATATCTGAAGCTATGGAACAAAATCTTTTCAGTATGTGCAAAATTTTGACTGAAAACTCCACAGTTTTTGCATCTAAAATTTAAAGTGACCTCGTTTATTGTTTCCCTGATAATACTTATGTACTTTTATTTATAATGTAAGTACAGTAGAGTATTGAAGAATACTTCTGTCGCTCTGTCAAGCCTTTTAATAATGAAATCCTTTGAATTATTAAATATGCTGATTAGGAACACATTAATTATATGAGAAGAGTTAATTAAAAAATAGCAACTGGATATTCAAAGTCTGTTGCAATGCAGTGATTAGAAAAAGAATGGAAAGTTGATTAATTTGTTTTCCTTCAGTTTTGTGGAAACAAAATGAAAAGTTATTGCAGTGCCAAGATTCGAAGAAACTTTTGCCAGTTTCAGTTACAATGAAATTAAATCAGTCTTTTGTAAGTCAAATTACTCAGTATTTTTGAAATGTATTCGTTGTATTTTTTGAGTTTCGAACTCGTGGAGTAAAAAGAAATATTAGATATTCAAACCAACGAAATGTGATCGGATTTCAATGAAATTTCACCTTTAAGATTTTCATTTCGCTTCTGTAAATATTTCAGCGAAATCATTTTTCCTGTAAAAATTGAATTGGAATTGTGATTAGTTTTACTTTATCGTTTGAATTGTATAGAGTAGAGGTACATTATTGATAGGATTACCACTTCTGATGGATAAGAATAGACACTATAGGCTTTGAGATATTAACTCTTAAAAGATTGACTGTGGAGTGTGTAGTTTGACTTCGACAAGATTTTACAAGATCGATAAAATATATTTACACGATTTGAATCGGTGTGCCTAAAAAGCGACAGGAAGCGTTCGGTTCACTATAAATGATTGTTCATATCATTTGATGGTTAACGACAGACAAACAGTTGATTGCATTAATTAACTTTTAAAATTAATAAATTTGCCTAAAATGCTTCCGAGAGCGTTCGCTACACTATCAATGATTATTTATATAATTTGGTAAATGGGAAAGAAGCGACAGCCTTATTTGCAAGTGCATTGCAATGACTTAGCAACACACTACCTCTAGATGTGGCAACTAGCAAGCGCCTGGTGTTTACATTCAGTTCCACCTCCAATCACCAGAAATACGTTTAAGTTCAAACAGAATACAATCGATATTATAACTTTGTTCTTATCACCCGTGGGCACATAAAATTTTGCACAGTACAAACTATAAACTGACAAGAAAATCAAGCCTCTGGTTTCCAAAATATCAATTGTGCAGCAAATTCTCGAAAGTCAGTATTCTAAAAACCTAAATTTTGTCAGTCCGATTAGGTTTAACCTTATAAAGACCAGAAAAAATATATAGCATTAGGGACCAGACAAAGTTAAAATTAAGAGTTGAAAGGTCCATTATCAAGCCATATATTCAAGGGCTGTGTTTCAAATATTCCAATCTTATTTCCTTCTTTCCACTGATTACATAGATTCACACTATGATCGCTACTATTACATAGATTCACACTATGATCACTACTATTACATAGATTCACACTATGATCGCTACTATTACATAGATTCACACTATGATCACTACTATTACATAGATTCACACTATGATCGCTACTATTACATAGATTCACACTATGATCCCTACTATTACATAGATTCACACTATGATCCCTACTATTACATAGATTCACACTATGATCCCTACTATTACATAGATTCTTACTATGATCCCTACTATTACATAGATTCAACCTATGATCCCTACTATTACATAGATTCACACTATGATCCCTACTATTACATAGATTCACACTATGATCCCTACTATTACATAGATTCACACTATGATCACTACTATTACATAGATTCACACTGTGATCGCTACTATTACATAGATTCACACTATGATCCCTACTATTACATAGATTCACACTATGATCGCTACTATTACATAGATTCACACTGTGAGTACTACTATTACATAGATTCACACTATGATCCCCACTATTACATAGATTCACACTATGATCACTACTATTACATAGATTCACACTGTGATCGCTACTATTACATAGATTCACACTATGATCCCTACTATTACATAGATTCACACTATGATCGCTACTATTACATAGATTCACACTGTGATCGCTACTATTACATAGATTCACACTATGATCCCTACTATTACATAGATTCACACTATGATCCCTACTATTACATAGATTCACACTATGATCACTACTATTACATAGATTCACACTGTGATCGCTACTATTACATAGATTCAACCTATGATCCCTACTATTACATATATTCACACTATGATCCCTACTATTACATAGATTCACACTATGATCCCTACTATTACATAGATTCACACTATGATCCCTACTATTACATAGATTCACACTATGATCACTACTATTACATAGATTCACACTGTGATCGCTACTATTACATAGATTCACACTATGATCCCTACTATTACATAGATTCACACTATGATCGCTACTATTACATAGATTCACACTGTGAGTACTACTATTACATAGATTCACACTATGATCCCTACTATTACATAGATTCTTACTATGATCCCTACTATTACATAGATTCAACCTATGATCCCTACTATTACATAGATTCACACTATGATCCCTACTATTACATAGATTCACACTATGATCCCTACTATTACATAGATTCACACTATGATCACTACTATTACATAGATTCACACTGTGATCGCTACTATTACATAGATTCACACTATGATCCCTACTATTACATAGATTCACACTATGATCGCTACTATTACATAGATTCACACTGTGAGTACTACTATTACATAGATTCACACTATGATCCCCACTATTACATAGATTCACACTATGATCACTACTATTACATAGATTCACACTGTGATCGCTACTATTACATAGATTCACACTATGATCCCTACTATTACATAGATTCACACTATGATCGCTACTATTACATAGATTCACACTGTGATCGCTACTATTACATAGATTCACACTATGATCCCTACTATTACATAGATTCACACTATGATCCCTACTATTACATAGATTCACACTATGATCACTACTATTACATAGATTCACACTGTGATCGCTACTATTACATAGATTCAACCTATGATCCCTACTATTACATATATTCACACTATGATCCCTACTATTACATAGATTCACACTATGATCCCTACTATTACATAGATTCACACTATGATCCCTACTATTACATAGATTCACACTATGATCACTACTATTACATAGATTCACACTGTGATCGCTACTATTACATAGATTCACACTATGATCCCTACTATTACATAGATTCACACTATGATCGCTACTATTACATAGATTCACACTGTGAGTACTACTATTACATAGATTCACACTATGATCCCCACTATTACATAGATTCACACTATGATCACTACTATTACATAGATTCACACTGTGATCGCTACTATTACATAGATTCACACTATGATCCCTACTATTACATAGATTCACACTATGATCGCTACTATTACATAGATTCACACTGTGATCGCTACTATTACATAGATTCACACTATGGTCCCTACTATTACATAGATTCACACTATGATCCCTACTATTACATAGATTCACACTATGATCACTACTATTACATAGATTCACACTGTGATCGCTACTATTACATAGATTCAACCTATGATCCCTACTATTACATATATTCACACTATGATCCCTACTATTACATAGATTCACACTATGATCCCTACTATTACATAGATTCACACTATGATCCCTACTATTACATAGATTCACACTATGATCACTACTATTACATAGATTCACACTATGATCGCTACTATTACATAGATTCACACTATGATCCCTACTATTACATAGATTCACACTATGATCGCTACTATTACATAGATTCACACTGTGAGTACTACTATTACATAGATTCACACTATGATCCCTACTATAACATAGATTCACACTATGATCCCTACTATTACATAGATTCACACTGTGATTGCTACTATTACATAGATTCGCACTATGATCCCTACTATTACATAGATTCACACTATGATCCCAACTATTACATAGATTCACACTATGATCCCTACTTTTACATAGATTCACACTATGATCCCTACTATTACATAGATTCACACTATGATCCCTACTTTTACATAGATTCACACTATGATCCCTACTGTTACATAGATTCACACTATGTTCCCTACTATTACATAGATTCACACTATGATCCCTACTATTACATAGATTCACACTATGATCGCTACTATTACATAGATTCACACTGTGAGTACTACTATTACATAGATTCGCACTATGATCCCTACTATTACATAGATTCACACTATGATCCCAACTATTACATAGATTCACACTATGATCCCTACTTTTACATAGATTCACACTATGATCCCTACTATTACATAGATTCACACTATGATCCCAACTATTACATAGATTCACACTATGATCCCTACTTTTACATAGATTCACACTATGATCCGTACTATTACATAGATTCACACTATGATCCCTACTTTTACATAGATTCACACTATGATCCCTACTATTACATAGATTCACACTATGTTCCCTACTATTACATAGATTCACACTATGATCCCTACTATTACATAGATTCACACTATGATCCCTACTATTACATAGATTCACTCTATGATCCCTACTATTGCATAGATTCACACTATGTTCCCTACTATTACATAGATTCACACTATGATCCCTACTATTACATAGATTCACACTATGATCCCTACTATTACATAGATTCACTCTATGATCCCTACTATTGCATAGATTCACTCTATGATCCCTACTATTACATAGATTCACACTATGATCCCTACTATTACATATGTAGATATCACTATGATTGCAACTATTACATAGATCTCACTATGATCGCTACTAATGTATAGATGTACACTGTGATCGCAACTATTTCATAGATCTCACTATGATTGCTATTGTTGCTTAAATTCACGCAATTATGTCATTAGCTTATAATGTTCCTGCAAGTGCTTTTGCTAGTTTGACGCCAAATGTGACGCAACAGCTCCTTTATTTCACCTGGGCTGTGAAAGCCCATCTGGTAACTAATGATAAAAAACGAAATAGAACAACATATGTTTCATAATTTTCATTGATATTTATACGATATATAAATAGATCATAAACAATTAATGTCACGGACTTTCTGCAACTCAAGTCTAATTCAATTAGTTTTTAAAGTATGCATCTATATTTCTACCAGAACGGGCCTGGTCTACCGTTGGTCGTTCCAGGGTTATTAATGGGATTATATGTAAATTTATCACTTTAGAATTTTTGCTTATTTAGTTATTTCCATGATTTAGTAACTGATGAATTATTGTCTATCAAATACACAGGAAATGAAAGTACACTGAAAAAAAATTCGAATCAAATTGACACAAAATTTGAGCTTTCAGTTTGCAATTTGACTCATCCTAATATTCTACTCAAAAACAATTAAGATTCATATTGAATTTTGTCAAATTGACTCAGGTAGAGTCAAGAAGAGTCAATCAAGAAAAAAGACCTCAATATTGGAGTTTTGCCAGTCATGACTCAAGCGATGAGTCAGGTTGACTCACATTTTTTTATCAGTTTAGGTAAATAACCGGCCATGATTTTACTGACAAAAATGTAAAAATACACTGTTTAGCAATTATTGCTTGTGGATATAGATCATATACAGGGTCGTTCACGGAAACTGTCAAATAATATATGGCTAATAGACCGACTTTATGACGACCAAATTTAATACAATATGTCACGTTGTAAAGCCTATGAAATGCAATTCATGAGCATCTAAAAATAAATTCATTTCCGTTATAACATATGTTGGAATGACCTCCATTACATTCAAGACAAAACTCCACTCGTCGACTTATATTAATTGGCTTTCTGACGATTTCAGCTGGAGTGTTGTTACACAATGGTGCACAAATTTTCATATTTTCTGGATGTTGGTTCCTGATGTTGTGTATGCAGTACTGCCAAACCCAAAAGTCAAGGGGATTCATATCTGGACTGCATCTTGGCCAAACAGTTCTCCTTGAAATTAAGTGGGCCTGAAATTTGGTTTGTAACATTTGGTTTGTAAAGCAGTGGGGAGTTGCTCCATCTTTTTGAAACAACCATTGTTTCCTGTTATATGTGGGAAAAGATGTTAATTCAACTTCCTTCCATGTGAATCCCCACTAACTATCACTGCATTGTCATTTTCATCTCAAATGACTCTATTTCGATGAAACCAACCCAAGCCATTATTTTTTCACCTTATAGTCGTTGCTGTTCTTCGATTTCATGTGGGTGCACCAAAGCCCAACATCTTTCATTTTGTCTGTTAAGAGTAGTTGGACTTTGCGTTGGATCATATTAGTCTCTGTGAAAAATTACTAAGCTGTTTTTGCCACCACTGGCAGGATTGCAATCGCTGTTTTGCGTATTTCTAAGGGGTCTGAACTTTGCAAATTCTGTATGGCTTAAATTCATCGTAAAATTGCGATATGTATGAATACCGTAAAATTTCATGTTATAACCTTTATAACGTGACATAGTATATAAAATTTGGTCAACATCAAGTGGGTCTATTAGCCATTTATTATTTGATAATTTCCATGAAAGACCCTGTAATATTCGGAAAGTGGGGAGAGCACCGTATGAGTAGGTGTAAACCCTTTGATAGCAAGGCTTTTTCTGTTTGAAACTGATGCCTCTAGACAAGAACTGATACAACCTTCGTCCTAGTTAAAAAAGTGCAGGCATCACATTAGATAGCTAGGCCACCCAATAACAAATATATCTATATACATAGAATGAAACAATATTTCAAGATTGTATATGACGGTATTTGTGAGAGATTTAATTTTGGTTAACGAACTGGAAATAAGTAATTAACATTTTGAAGATCCTTATGATACTATTATTTTAGAGATTTGTGTAAAAAAAGTTATATTCTTATTTGAATTATAGTTCATAACACAATATATCAGACAAAATTTCTACTTATTTTTGTGTATTCTAAATATTATCTTATTACAAAATAAGAGATAATATATATGAAATAAGAATAATATTACCTATATTATCTATTTATTATAGTAGAAGCTTACATTTACAGCCATTCCATTAATGACGATATTTTATTCTATATCCATTAATATGGATATTTTATCCCTTCGGATTGGTAAACAACTGAAAAAAAAATTAATTTAAATTTTCACTTTAAAAAAATTGCAATTCACTATAGTTGAGACGCTGCGAATTAATTTTGAAATAATTAATTATATTTACTTGTCACTTTAATTAATAACGTTAATAATTTCTAATTTCTAATTAAAACATTAAGTTAATAATGGGATGTGTACAAACCATTATATTCTGGTTACTTTAACCAATAAATTGAATATTTTATATTATCTATCACGGAAGTACAATACATTTCCAATGATCAATTCTAAAATATATTCGGTGAATTAATTTGAGAATTAAATCACATTGAAAATTTTCTTCTGTATGGCATCACTTAAAGTGTTAATGTTCTAAATTGTAATCCTTTGGCGATCACAGGAATCTAAATTGAAATTCTCACGTAGTTCTTTGATATTCCGTTCGTATTCCTCTTGCGTTATTTCACGAAATTAGTTCTCACGGAATCACCAATGGAGAGAAAGTTCTCCCAAGAAATTATTCATGACAAAGCTAGTAGTTACTGCCAAAGAATCCGATTGAAGAAGGCTTAGCATTGCAGATGGCCTTTCTTAGACACCAAATGAGCACACACTGTCACAAAATTGGCGACGAAGAGGCCTTTAGTCCTTCAATTGCTACCAATTCCAAATTAAACTTCGTGAAGGAATTTAATTGGCTGTTATGAAGACACAGTTTGAAAATGTCTGTAAAGAATTGGGCTTGGGAATTTCAATAGTTTCAATTATAACCTTCAGAGTTAATTTGCTTTTCATTTAATCTTTTTCAGTTGAAAATAAACATGGCCAGTCACGTTTTGAACCACTACGTGAAATGGTCAATATTTATATTTTCTCAGAGGCATTTCTAAAGGTAAATAATATTAGATAACTCAATATTTGGATCGATTTACAACTATTTTGGCGAAAGAATATTCATTTATTTATTCAATTATTTTATAATGATAATTTAAGTTTATTTACTTTTTAATCGGTACTTTCTTTTGATGGTATTAGTTTGAATACAAGTACGCAATCAAATTTGACAAAAAAAAAATGACATTCATAAAATTTTAAGATTTTTTAACCTACGACGTAAGTTCAACTAAATTCAAAATGAATCAGAGTTTATAACAGTTAATGTTAGGGGATGAACATGCTGGTCGCCTAATAATATAATTTTGTGTTCTTAATTTTCATTTATGAATTCTATTATTTGTCTAGTTCATAATATAATAACGCGAATAATTACTCTAGAAAAAGTTCATTTTATCCTCCGTTGCATTATCATCAGCTCGTTACATAAAAGCCGTTTCATAAATTCCACCTCGGAACTCTATTTACTCCTGGCTCACTGGGCTATATTTACTTTCATGGAGTTATTTATTCGTGGGCTGGAAGTTTCCGGCACCTCAGTGGCCATTTGGTCGAAATAATGTGCACGTATGCCAGCCATCAGCGATTCCGTGGCATTACAAGAGCACACATGTGTAATAAAAGCTACTCAAGGTTGGCATTATGGGTTACAGGGAAGACTGGAAGAGGAAGCCACCAAAGTATGTGATGGAGCTGAACTTGAAAGCAAAGATTGGACTTCTATTGTCTGAGGCGAGTGTAACTGTGATGTTAGAAAGAAATGTGGGAGTAATGGGGCTGGCGAGAGAAAATAATTAAATAAATATAATTTATTAAGACACAAATAGTCTATAAAATAGTCTATATAGATGAATAAAATGATACGATAATAAACTGTAAATAGATTATGAGCACTCGGTAGAGCGCATACCTTCGCCTCCGCTTTGACTCGTTCTCTCCCAAAATTTAAGAAACTGCTAACTGGATAATAACCAATCGTCCCACCAAGTTTCATGCAATATGGTACAATACTTTTTGAGTTATTGAGTTATAAATCACCTTGACCTTGACATTTGACCGGATCGCTTCCAAAATTCTCCAAGATCGTTCCTGGACATTGACTAAATCGTCCCATCAAACTTCAGACAATTTGTTATTGAGTTACAAATGGCCTTGACCTTGATCTTTGACCTTTGACCCGATCGCTCCCAAAATCTAAAAAAATGGTTCCTGTATATTGACCAATCGTCCCACCAAGTTTCATGCAATATGGTTCAATACTTTTTGAGTTATGAACGATTATGACCTTGACCTTTGACCGGGTCACTCCCAAAAGACTAGCAGCAGGTCACTGGACATGGAACAATCGTTTCACAAAATTTCAGGCAATTTGGTTGAACACTTTTTCAGTTAGGCGAATAACAAGATAATAAATACAGTAAATAAATAAATTTCGATGAAAATATGACCTTCTCGCATTCTGCGAAGGTAATTATCAAATCATATAGTACAGTTAGAGAGTAAATATGTTTTTCCTCTGAAATAATGTATAATTTTCATTGAAGATAATGCCTTTGTTCTTCCAGTCATGTACTGCTGTTGCGTAATACTGTCTCACCATCACGATGTTATTCCAAGAAGTATTTTTATTAAATATCAGTGTATAGAAATGTGTTTGTCAAGAGGTACCGTAGCATGAAGCCTCTCGAGCCGCGTTTGAACAAAGAGAATCGGAATCCTTTGTGATAAATTCTAGAAGTGATAAAGCTTACGTGTGGTGCCACTTGCCGGGGAATTTGCGACTCTTCTTTCCTTTTATTGGCATGATAAATTGGATGTGTTTTGGTGCAGGAGAAGGTGAATGCACAGCAACAACACTTCACACACAGCTGAAGATTTCTTGAAGTGTCTGCTGTATGTCATCGTACAGCTGTGGTTTCATGTAATACAATTTATATTACCATTTTGGAACACTTCTATTGGAGGCTCTGACAAAATAACCTAAATTATCTATTCAAATTTGAGAGGCAGAACTATATTCGAGGTACGCAAACCGCGACAAGATTTGATTTGCATCTTTTCTTATTTATTAGAATGAATATGTATTTTTAAATTATTAAAATGAGAAAATTATAGCTGTAATGTACATACATTGTGCTTGCATGGATATTGCATATTATATAACTTCGATTCTTTAAAATTCAGATTAATAATTAAATACTATACCTAAATTATATACGATATTCATATGAATCTCGCTTGATTAATATTTGAGGTACTTACGATAACTCGTAAAATTAGTGTTTAATTCTAATTATGGTCAAAGTACTTTTCGTTCATTAATCAGAACTTAAAGTTAGTTCTAAATTATGTTAACACTATATCTTTTCTTCTCTTCTGACTGCAAATAAACAATGCAACCTAAACACAATCGAATATTCTAGTGAAAAGAACTTATGAACAATTGCAGAACTTTGAAGAGCTTTCTCATCAATTCTACAAAAGAAATAGTTTACTTCCAATACTGAAAACACCATTTAAAAACAATATTGCATCTAACATCGAATAATATTCTTTGTAAAAGGTGCTGAAAAACAGTCATTCCTGATGAGAAAAAGTTCTTCTTCATGGCTTATGAATCCCTTTCTCTACTCGACAAAAAACTAAATGTCACGTTATTGTTTTATTAATTATAATAAATATTTACATACATCATATATATAGCTTATTTAAATGCATATACGTTCCTCTTGGTATTATATTTCGAACTAATCTAGAAATTTAGATGAGATATAAATAACAATACGTTTACGTAAGACTGAAGAATAAATTTAATGTTTTTATTTTAAACCCAATTTTATAAATTCAATTTATTTATTTAATATAATATTATTGTAAACAACAAGCTATTTTTTATTAATTAACCTGTTTATCCACAATGAGTCCCTTTGAAAGAACAGATATTGTTGTCATTTCAGGTAGAACTGTGTATATGGTTCCATATGTTCAGACAATACTTTAGTTCTCATTTAGTTTTTGTGAAGTAAAAGATTACGCTTCACTGAACATTACATAATTCTCTGTATTGTATTTGAACTGAATTAAATTGTAATTGAACTGTATTTAATTGTATTTGAACTGTATCTAAACAATCTAAAATAATTAGCTATCCATCAATAGCTAATCTCAGATATATCAGTTATTTATTCTGTTCAAAGTTATTGTATCAAAGTTACAAACTTATATTGAGGAAGTTTTTCTACCCAACTTACACAATTAGAAAAATTGTAGTGAGAAATTAATTTATTTTTTCTATATAATTCATTGGTGTCTTAACACACTTTAACGTTTACCTAATTATTCTTACGCTAACTATGATTTGCTAGATTTGTTCTTTGCGAATTATCCAGATTACAAATAAGAATCCATAGAAGTTATCAGTAATTTATTATTTTCTTTCATCAGCTTCCGAATGCTATTTGATTCAGTCAATAGGTACCATTTATTTGCTGTAACATTTCTCGGACAGGTTGAAAGATTGCATCCATTTTCTTAAGCTCGTCTTCAGTTGAGGTGCAGTGATGGTATAGAGTAGGAAATAAATAAAACTAATTGACACGATTTATTATTTCATAGCAATTATTTTAAAGGTTTTCCCATGTTATTTTCACAACATTATCTTCTCAATTATATTAGTTTTGTCAATTGAATGATAAGTTTTGTATAGAATCATGTTGTCCAAAAGGTAATGCTGTGTAGCAACTTACAACTATCTCTATGTTTACAAATTTACTTTACTTTGAACAACGCTAATTTTTGAAATTCATAGAAATTTCGGTCTCGGAAATTTCAGTTTGGAAAATTTGGTCTTGGAATGAGAGAAAATTATTTTAAACTCTCAACATAAATGACCGTTATGTAGTTTACTGTATCCGGTAGATTGTTGTACTGTACACATCACGATTGCTAAAAGATCTGACAGAGAAGTACGGGGCCAGCAGGCCCCCTGATACATCTGACAGACAATTATTAACTGCTGAGTTTTTAATTATACCTCAGACCAAAAGTTCAAAGACCAAAAACTCCGAAATCGAATTTCAATCACAAATCTCATGTTAATGGAATTTCGAAAATACTAATATGTTACGTATAATTTTACCTCAGTTAATGATTTTACCACTTTTAATAAATACACTACTCATTTTAGTACTCATAATTTCAACTTATTCTATTATTGTTCTTTAATAAAATTATTATTAATAGGGAAAGAAAGTTCCACGACCGAATTTATCCTAGAACCGATGATATAATTTAAAAAAAATGCTTGGAAGGGACTTTCAATGTTGTGAAATATTACAGCTGAAATCATTATATATATACAGAGAACCAATGTTTTTATTAAAAAAATATATTTGATTGCAGAATATCTAGTAAAAGGCGTTGTTTGAATTATATCCCGATAGATTGAATTTTATTTCTATCAATTTTACAAGTTGTTGGTTTACTTTCAAATAATTCAAGAGTTAATCGAACTTGAAATATATATACGCATCTAACTTATTAAATTTAATAATCAATAATTATAATTATGAAAGGCTACTACTCGGAAAAAAAAAAAAAAAATAATTAGCTCAACATTCATGTTGCGCACAAGAAGGCGGTAAAAATTTGTGACAAATAATTATGTCCGATTACCACTTATAGATGGCGCTCTCGTGAATTAAATAAATTTTCTTCCATTTTATAATAACTATTTAGATTAACATATAATATAATAAATTATGATGATTCCTGTCAAACTTATATCAGCTATTGTTTGATTCTTTAATAATTGATTTTAAACACATCAGTTTGTTCTTGCGTAGTATTGGTAGGATGCATCAGATAACTTTTTGTCGATAATTTGATACGCTACACAATGATAGCAACTACAATGATACTAATAATTACCTTCGCAATCTTGCGGAAGGTTATATTTTCATCGGAATTTATTTATTTATTTATCATCTTGTTATTCGCTTAACTGAAAAACCAAATTTCCTGAAATTTGATGAAACGATTGGTCCATGTCCAGTGACCTGCTGCTAGTGTTTTGGGAGTGACCCAGTCAAAGGTCAAGGTCACGGTCATTTGTAACTCAAAAAGTATCAAACCATATTGCATGAAACTTAGTGGAACGATTGGTCAATATGCAGGAACCATTTTGATAGATTTTGGGAATGATCGGGTCAAAGGTCAAAGATCAAGGTCAAGGCCATTTGTAACTCAAAAAGTATTAAACCAAATTGTCTGAAATTTGATGGTACAATTGGTCAATGACCAGGAACGATCTGGTAGAATTTTGGAAGCAATCCGGTCAAAGGTCAAGGTCAAGATCATTTATAACTCAAAAAGTTTTGTACCATATTGCAGGAGACTTGGTGGGACGATTGGTTATTATTCAGTTAGCAGTTTATTAAATTTTGGGAGAGAACGGGTCAAAGCGATGATGAAGGTATGCGCTCTACCGAGTGCACATAGCCTAGTTTTAGATAGAATAGATAAGAAAGTGATACCTCACAACGTCTGAATAAGAAAGTGATACCTTGCAACGTCTGAATAAGAAAGTGATACCTCACAAAGTCTGATTAAGAAAGTGATACCTCACAACGTCTGATTAAGAAAGTGATACCTCACAACGTCTGATTAAGAAAGTGATACCTCACAACGTCTGATTAGGAAAGTGATACCTCACAACGTCTGATTAAGAAAGTGATACCTTAAGACTTGTGGATAAGAAACGAATCGTCCCACCAAATTTTAGGCAATTAGATTAAATACTTTTTGAGTAATTGAGTTATAAATGACCTTGACCTCAAACCATATCGTTCCCTAAATGTTACCAGATTGTTCCTAGGAATTGACCAATCGTCACTCCAAATTTAAGGCAATTTGGTTGAATGCTTTATGATTTATAAATGACCTTGACCTTAGAACTGTTTGCTCTCAAAAATTACCAGATAGTTCCAGGACATTGAACATTCGACCACTCAATATAGCATGTGCAGAAGCGTCAGTTAAGACAATGAGGAGTCTAAGAAAGAAATGAGAAGCAAAAGTTTGATGCGGAATCTTTCCAAAAAACTTTATTACAGTGGTGAAATACAACTCATTCTATAGGAACGTCACCTTCCCAAATAATTTTCGGACTGCCTTTGAGATCATATACACCTGTTCATTACTAATATTTCGACCTTGAATGCTTCAAGAATAGAGAGGAACAAGAGTGGAGGAAGTTATATATATAGGATACTGTTTATAAATGATTATACATTGTGATTTAGATGGATGGATTCTTACAATCGAAAAATGCATTAGTATGTTTTGCTTATTATACTAAGTAGTTTATTTCGTTTGTAAATATGCTACAAATATCATAGTTTCAGTTTTTCAGATTTATTTTTAAATAAATGACTCACTTTGAACCTGTCTTCATTGTTGGAATCTCAAAACACAGCATGCACTTTCATTCATTTTTTCTGTTGCAAAATATATAAATTAGGTACAATGATACTTCTACTTAACCCATCTTTTTTAAAACTTTTAATTTTTTTTTAAATAATAATTTCCTGAGTAAGCAAATAAGGCAGGCAGTTTCATTTTAGCTGTCAAACTGAATACACATATCACATAGCGTCTAGTAGATGTATTACAGTGTACTAGAAGTACCTACATTTAGTAGATATATTCTAGTGTGGTGTCACGAGGCTATGTCCCTCTCTAGAGAACAGCGAATGGAGGGAATTCACGGCAATCGAGATATTGTGCTTTTGCACTACCTATATGCATGATGGGCCTTATACAAGAGAGCTACCGTTATACCTACCACGAGGGTATGAAGATATGTCTCAAGCCATCAGTATTTTAGGTATCTAATAACTTATGGTTCAGGTTCTAATAGCTATATGTATCTGAAACTCAATGCATCACGATGGACATCTGTGACTCAGTAGAGCCTTTTATATATAGGTGGGTCTGCTGAGTAAAACGGGAAGTTTTCTGCGATAAGAACAAACGCATTGTGTACTTGCAAGTAGTTACTGACAAAAAAACATTTAAACACAAGTTCCTTTCTATGGGATATACCACTGAAGAAAATTATATGAATTGAATGAAAGCGGAAGGTTACATTTTAGGCGGCATTTGTTTTCTTATTTATTTATCATTTGTTTTTTCGTATAACTCAAAAACTATTCAACCAAATGGCCTAAAATTTAGTGGACCGACTGGTCAATGTCCAGGAACCACCTTGTAGAATTTTGGTAGCAATCCGGTCAAAGGTCAAGGTCAATGTCATTTATAACTCAAAAAGTATTCAACCATATTGCATGAAACTTGATGAGACGATTGGTCAATGCCCAGGAACCATTTGGTTAAATTTTGAGAGCGATTGTATCAAAGGTCAAAAATCAAGGTCAAGGCCATTTAAAATTCAACAACTTAAAGATCTTCAACCAAATTGCCTGACATTTTATCGGCCGATTGTTTAATGTTCATGAACCATCTGGTAGAATTTTGGGAGCAATCTGGTCAAAGGTCAAGGTCATTTATAACTCAATAACTAAAAAGTATTGATGAAAATTGGTGGGACGATTGGTCATTATCCAGTTTCCAGTTTATCATTTTTTGGGAGCGAACTCATGTATTATTAGATGGTCAAGGTCATTTACCACTGACGTATTATTGGATGGACAAGGTCATTTATAAGCGGCGGCGAAGATATGCGATCTACTGAGTTCACGTAATCTAGTTGTATATAATGTATATAATAGGTTCCAATGTGCATTGTGTATAATGTGTAACTATTGCTGGATTTCTGACATACTTATGTAGAGGCGGTATGTGAATTCTATTAAAACTAAGAATTTTTTCAGTGAGCTGCCATTCTTTTCCCAGTTTTGTGAATACATCTCTGAAGTGATCATATGTCATCAAAAGGTTAAGTACAGAGACCTTACCACGACCAGTGAAAACACTGACTGACTGACTGTGTCATATCTGTGAATGAAAACCATTTTACATGAACGAAAATTACAGATCCAAAAATATTGGGACTAACACTCGACCCAAAACCGACCATCAGCAAACATTCACAATCCACTACAGACATGGCAAAAACAAAGGGCAACCATATACTTAAGACACTCACAACAACAAACTGGGAGAAAAGCAAAGAAACACTCAACATACAAAGCCACTATACTACCTATTAAAGAATAGGCAAACACAATCTAGTCATCAATCTCTTTCAACACCAAAATTAACAAATTATAAATAAAACAAATCACATCACTTAAAACAACTACCGGCTGCACACGAGATACAAATGTAAAATAGTTACACACACAAAAAAAATGCTACCAACACACGCACATCCAAAACTCCACGCATCACAACTCAAACAAAAAGCACAACTACCCACACACCCACTTCACTCCCTCACTCAAAGACATCCTCCTCCCCGACTCATGAAATCCACAATATTTAACAATAATAACAACATACAGAACAGCTAGACACAACAGCAGAAAAAACGATACTCGACACCATCAAAGAAAACATGAAGAAGATACACTCCACATCGTAATCATATACATACAGGACATCAATAACAAGATACTGACCAGCAAACCACCAGAAATTGACACCACCGAACCAATACTCCCACACAGCACCAGACGAAAACAGCACCCAAATTGTCCATTATGTCACATCACAAACCACGAAACAGGGTAATATTTCAGTGACAAAGAGTGGTGACCGAATTGGTGCCGGCCGACCTCTGGCCAGACCCAGTAGCGATGGCGGAGCTGCTTGCTCATCGGACGCAAGCGATGGGGCTTGGGGATCAGGAGCCCGTATTAGGGCCTGGCTCCCATTTGTCGGAGACAGACGGGGTCAGGAAGAAGAAGTAGCGCACACGTCATTTCCTGGGGCAGCTTACACTTTTGAATGATGTACCTGGTTTGATTAGCTGTACCACATATCACTGACATATGCAGTCGATTTTTTTTGCTCATATGTTTGTTCCCTTATTTTCGGCTTTTTCCAATGACTGGCAATGAAACTAATCAGTTTCGTCTCACTGGCACCATGGTACAAGAAACGTCTCCATTGCTGAATTTTGTGACCAGGAAAAATATCAGTGGAATTTATTCTAGTTATCGCACCTTTCGAGCTTTTCTCGTTTCGTTTGATACACATCAAGCGAAACCACATCAATGTGTTTTCTTCCATCGCCAATCCTAAGCACAGAGCAGTTATAATATTATGATATGCTAGTTCTTCAAATGTGAGCTTGTCACCCTTGAAATTTTGTATATTACTCGAGCCATCAATGAAACAGTTTGATGGCCTCTCTATATTTTAAATCAGATGCAGCCTTAGTCACTATATTTCGTACCAGTGCTGTTTTTTTTTAGTTTTCTCTGGTGTCCAATCTGTGTTGGCTAAAGACCAAAGGGAGGGACCGAGAGGATGTTTTAGAACCTCCTTAATGATAAGTTAATTATCTCGACGAAGCAACCAGTATCATATGACGAATAATTTGTCGTTTTTTAGGAAGATTTCCCTTTACAACTTTTGGTAGTGTCATAAGTCTTCAGATTCAGCATAGGAAGTCTCTTATGAAAGTTAAATTCAGTTTCCAAACGACTCTCCTGGAGCTTCATACGAGCTTTTTTACCTTTTTACCTTTTGGGTTTTGGTTAGCCAAGTAAGCATTGAAACATTAATGACAAATTTGTAAAATTTGTGTATTTTACGCAAAAACACTAATTGGAGGGTTAAGAGGTAAAGTTGGGTAACTACGATCCTGTCAGAACTAACCATACTTTACCTCGCACGTCTAATCTAATATTTACTGAACGGTAAAGTTGGGTAAGTCCTGGTAGGTTATACACTCATTTCGCGCATTTAGTGAGTGGTAAACTCGAGTGTGGAGTTACCTACCTTTACCTCAACACCAAATGGTGTGTGCAGTGAAAGGCACACTTGGGTGAGTTTATACACAACTGTGCTTCTAAACAGTATTTTCCTTACGGTGAAAGGTAAAGTCGGGAAAGAACGAATCCAACTATGCATTTTACAGGTCTAGTGATCCAAATGAAATAATATTTGATCCAAGATAATATCTATTTTATCCAAGTGAATTGGAATTTGCTCAATGTGAAATTGAATTTGATCTTAATGCAATTGAATTTGATCCAAGTGAAATAATATTTGATCCAAGTGAAATAATATTTGATGCAAGTGAAATAATATTTGATGCAAGTGAAATATTATTTGATGCAAGTGAAATAATATTTGATGCAAGTGAAATATTATTTGATCCAAGCGAAATAATATTTGATCCAAGTGAAATAATATTTGATGCAAGTGAAATATTATTTGATGCAAGTGAAATAATATTTGATGCAAGTGAAATATTATTTGATCCAAGCGAAATAATATTTGATGCAAGTGAAATAATATTTGATGCAAGTAAATTATTATTTGATGCAAGTGAAATAATATTTGATGCAAGTGAAATATTATTTGATGCAAGTGAAATAATATTTGATGCAAGTAAATTATTATTTGATGCAAGTGAAATAATATTTGATGCAAGTGAAATAATATTTGATCCAAGTGAGACAATATTTGATGCAAGTGAAATAATATTTGATGCAAGTGAAATAATATTTGATGCAAGTGAGATAATATTTGATGCAAGTGAAATAATATTTGATGCAAGTGGAATAATGTTTGATGCAAGTGAAATAATGTTTGATGCAAGTGAAATAATATTTGATGCAAGTGAAATAATATTTGATGCAAGTGAAATAATATTTGATGCAAGTGAAATATTATTTGATGCAAGTGAAATATTATTTGATGCAAGTGAAATATTATTTGATGCAAGTGAAATATTATTTGATGCAAGTGAAATAATATTTGATGCAGGTGAAATAATATTTGATGCAAGTGAAATAATGTTTGATGCAAGTGAAATAATATTTGATGCAAGTGAAATAATATTTGATGCAAGTGAAATAATATTTGATGCAAGTGAAATAATATTTGATGCAAGTGAAATAATATATGATGCAAGTGAAATAATATTTGATGCAAGTGAAATAATATTTGATGCAAGTGAAATAATATTTGATGCAAGTGAAATAATATTTGATGCAAGTGAAATAATATTTGATGCAAGTGAAATAATATTTGATGCAAGTGAAATAATATTTGATGCAAGTGAAATAATATTTGATGCAAGTGAAATAATATTTGATGCAAGTGAAATAATATTTGATGCAAGTGAAATAATATTTGATGCAAGTGAAATAATGTTTGATGCAAGTGAAATAATTTTTGATACAAGTGAAATAATGTTTGATGCAAGTGAAATAATATTTGATCTAAGAGAAATTATCGAATATTTTATCATTCCGATACCTCACATTTTGTGTCACCATAATCCTTTATTGTCCACTACAATCCTTCATTACCCACCATGATCTTTCATTGCCAACTATAATATTTCACTGCCTACCATAATCTTTCTTTGTCCACTATGTTTAATCCTTCATTATCCACCATAATCTTTCATTGCTCACCATAATCTTTCATAATCATTCATTGCCCACCATAGTTCTTCATTGGCCACCATAATCCTTCATTGCCCACCATAATCCTTCATTACCCACTATAATCATTCATTGCCCACCATAGTTCTTCATTGGCCACCATAATTATCCTTCATTGCCCACCATAATCCTTCATTGGCCACCATAATTATCCTTCATTGCCCACCATAATCCTTCATTGCTCACCATAATCATTCATTTCCAAGCATAATCCTTCATTGCCCACCATAATCTTCCATTTTTCACCATAATCCTTCATTGCCCACCATAATCTTTCATTGTCCACTATAATCTTTCTTTGTCCTCCATAATCTTTCATTGCCACCATGATCTTTCATTGCCCACCATAATCTTTCTTTGCCCTCCATAATCTTTCATTGCCCTCCATAATCTTTCTTTGCCAACCATAATCTTTCATTGCCCACCATAATCTTACATTGCCAACTATAATCTTTCATAGCCAACCATAATCTTCCATTGCCCACATAATCTTCCATTGCCCACCATAATCTTCCATTGCCAACCATTATCTTCCATTGCCAACCATAATCTTCCATTGCCAACCATAATTTTCCATTGCCCACCATAACCTTCCATTCATTGCACATCCTAAAAATGTTTTATTGCCAACCATAATAATCTATCATGGCCAACCAAAATATTCTATCATTGCCCACCATAATAATCTCCAAAATCCTCCACTTTAATTTGTCTATCTATATCTTTCATGCATTATACGTAAAGTTTATTTACATTAAAATCAATTACATAAAATTTATTAACATAAATACATACAAATACCTCTTCGTAGTTCACGTCCCTGAATGAAATAGGGACATGCACTAGGAAGGGGGTATTTTTAAATTAATTTATCTCAAATTTCATTAAATTTCATCTGATTAAAATATATCGCACAAATAGATATTAATTGACAGAAAATTAGTATCTTAACTACAAATACAAATAATACCAAAAAGGAATATTTGAAAAAAGTGAGACACTCCCTTTAAAGACGATATTTTTACATTAAAAAGGAAGAGAAAACAAATGAGGTTAATTCCAAACGTTTGTTAGAATGTTCGATATCTTAGTAATATTACGATACCAGTTTTGTTCAATTTACTTTAGTAATTAACTGAAGCCTAATTAACCAACTAATATTTCTTGGTAGTCAACTATAACCCAATTGGTTTTTTGATCCCTGGTTTACTACTACCTGACTATAGTATCTATGTACCTATTTAGTAATTAACAAACTAATGTTGCTAGGGGTTACTATTCACTAGTCCGACGCCCCAATAGTCCGACACTTTAGTAATTTATTACTGATTTAACATAAATATCGGGGCACGTGCCGCCCCCCGAACCCCCCTGCCAAGTCATTAAACAATCATGAAGTGTGCCGTACAACAAACTACAGATACAACAAACTACATTAAATGATGAAATACAATGAGGGAATAAATAAATAATAATTATATATAGAACTAAAGTAATATGAAAGAGTGATATTAAATTTTAAAAATGAAAAAAATTAAAAATTATATATAACTGTCGAGTAATTAACTACTCAACTACATTCAAACTGTGTTTCTTCTATATACCTCAATGATCGAAAATAATTTGAACTTCATTAGGTATAATAATGTTACATAATTTAAAGCGCTATCGGTATAATTTGAAATTAAACAGATCATTAATTTCTTCATAATCACGAGTAAACTAAATCATAAAATATACATTTTATTTTGATAGTCAGTCAGTGTTTTAAATCTTGAATATGATAGAGTCAGATAGACATGTGGTTGGTTTACTAAACGCAAGTCCACCCCAAGTGACTGTGTGAGAACAAACCTATTTACAAACATTCAAGCTTTGAATGACCAGAAACTAATACAATGAATTACATTAGATGTTAACATGAATCTATAGTATAAATTTGTAAATAAAATAACAGTTTATAAAGAAATAGAAGTACAAAGTTAAAAACATTATTTTTTCTCTCTGTAATCATTTACCGCCAAATTATTTTCCCCAAATCTGTATATCCCTATTTACTATATAGTATTATTATACGTTCACACGCACCGCCCCATCATCTCACCCCCCCCCCCTTTATCAGTAGTTTTTAGCTACCTACCGTAATGTTTGACAAATTGATGAGCCTAGAACTGCAAAGAGGAGCTATAACATGACAACTAATAGATCTCTTTATTGTTATTACCAAATTATATTCTAATGTTGAACTAACATATAATTATTATTGGATATGATTATTCTAGAATCTAAAATAATCATGCATTTTCACAACTATGGTCGTTGTTAAAAAAATATTATTGAAATATATAAAATCAAATTCTGGATAAAAAGATGTATTATTGTGACTGTTATTTGAATGACGATTTGTGATATATTGAGTAAATTTTATACCTAATGGTAATTTTACATATAATATGGTTCATACTACCTAGTTTAATTATTCGATTGAGGTATTTGTTATTAAATTTAAATAAATATTGATTAGTTATGTACAATTTGAATAGCAGATTTATAAGGGTAAGTTCCAAGTTATCGAACAGTTTCATTTTCGAGCACTTAAAAATATCTTATAATTATTATTCTATACTCATATTAACCTTTTTTACTTGTTCGTAAAACTAGAACCGTTCGATAACTCGGAACTTACCCTATAGATAGGTATGATTTACTTGGTTGTTTTAGTAACTTGGTACCTAGCAACATACAGTCTTTTAGTTAAAACTGATAGGAAACATAACAATGTTCTCGGAAAGTGAATTTTCTACAACATATCAAGGTAGTTAGTACTAAACTAGGAAATGCTTTATGTTTTCGGTTATATTACTATAAATAATGTAATTATTTTGTTGAAGATTTCATTACTATGATAATAGTGAAATATTGTTGTAACTTATAAGTTACAAAGATCTTATCTTCTTTGTAACTTATAAATTAAATTAAATAATACTAGGTATATAGTACATATCATAGGATATTTTAAATATTATACTTATCCATTAGTTCTCTCTTACTCTCAAGTAAAAGAGAGAGAAAATATTTGTGATTGAGCAATGAGTGCTTTACTTCACACACTCTATTTGGTGCATAGAGTGACATAATATAAGGGGGGGGGGTCGTAAGGGAGGGGGCTAAGGGGGACAGGGGAGAGTAGCGCTATGGTTAGTAGTGGCGGGATGTGTGCTATCCTCCAATAATCTCATTGATAAAATATTTATTTCTTCCCTAATAATAATTACCTTGTTTGCAATATATCATGTACATTTAAGTTTATTTCACAACACTGAATCAGTCACAGTTAACATGTACTGCAAATAATGTACTGCAAATAATGTACTGCAAATAATGATAATGAATAATGATCATCATACTGTTTTTACAGGATGGCGTATTTCTCTATACCTGTAAATAATATAAATCATTCACTGCAATATAATTATTAATTTATGTATAGTTTATATATTTGTTACTAGGCCCTATAAATAAACAAATAAATAATTTAATCATTTCCCCTTCGGTCTATTGGTGATACCTAAGTAAGTAGTGTCTCAGATGATTGACAGATGATTGACAGTTGTACAACCAGTGACATAAGTCAGGCAGCCAGTGGAAGTGACTGTATTTTCGCGCGCTTAACAAAATTAAACAGTCCACCACTTCACATGAATGACCAATGATTAAAACACTGAAATTAAATCATATGTGAAAACAAATGTATTTGTATATGTTGTATATAAAATATCAGCTTATAAATTAGCATACATTAACTTAGAAGAAAATTTCTTACTGTGTAATTAACCACTCGTTCTTTTCTCCCCCCACCCCCGATAATAAGTTACACCTCTCCTCGCCCTGTACCTCTCCCCCCTAAATCACAAAGTACCTTCCTGAGTAATGCAATGGAACTGTAGAGAAAACCTTCTTATGTAAAAAAACGTTACTGAATTTTTGAAACCTTTTTTTTACTCACATACAGTTATTGAACTTATAATGTATCATAAAATGAATTATTTTATTACTAGGTTCTGATTTTAACTTATCTTATCACCTTCGCAGATTGCAGAAGGTTACACTTTAGGCAGTATTTATTTATTTGTAATCATGCTAGGTTTTCGCATAACTCAAAAAGGTTTCAATCAAATTGCCTGAAATTTTTATAGGTGTTTGTCATTATCCAGGAACCAGTTGGTTAGATTTTAAAGATTGTTACAATAATTAGTATCATTATTTTATTATCATATTATTCTTTAGTGACACATTTTAGTTAGGCTATATATTTATTGTTATTTGAACATATTATTGATTAGGTAGGTGGGAAAAATAACTTTCATCGTGAAATAAACACTAAATTAACTATCATTGATGACTGACTGTAGGTACTGTCGCACTGGTAGTTGGGACCGGAAGTGATACTTTTCTAGGTAGTTAGGTAGGTACTACACCTTTTTAACTTAAATTTAAAACATTTTTATATTAATTTAAAAGAAGTCAACTTATATTTAAAAAGTTAGAAAAAAAGTAGTTCGAGTTATATATAAAATGGTTCAACTTAAAGCTACTCCGTGAATGCAATCACTATCCAAGGAATGTGACGGAAAAGGTCACAAGCATCGATGGCTGCACTCACGTATGGAAGAGGAAAATGAAGAGGTGTTACAGTTTTCTGTTATTTCTCGTTTTACTTTTTCATTAAGATAAAATTATTTTTTGAATAGATATGCTCATTAATAAATAATCCTAATAATAATTTTTTTCTTTCATTTTGAGAATTTTATATTCCTTTCTTAGTTTACTTTTATTTCTAATATATTTGTATGATGCAATCATTCATTGTATTTCATCATATAATGTTGTTTGTTGTCTCCGCTAGTTTGTTGTACTACACACTTCATGATTATTTAATGACCTGTCACGCCCCAGCATATACATATATTTGATGTTATGCAGTAATAAACTGCGGAAGTGTCGGACTGATGTTGGACTAGTGGGGCGTCAAACTAATGGTGTTGTCGAGCCAATGAATACTAACCCTATGAGTTTACCTAATAAGTGTAGTTGAAGAGTTTAACCCAAGCACTGTCCTCTTAAACTGCAAGTAGTTTGAAAAAATGGTAAATATGTAAAAATTAAAAAAATCCATAATCCAAATTACAACAGTTCAGGGCCTAAGGGACGCCACCCCCTTCTTTCCCATTCACCAAAGACAGCTAACGGATAGAGCCCTTGGGTGCTAAATTTTAAAATCACGGTATGTTGCTAGGTACCGAGGGAAAACAATCAAATAATTCATACCTATCTATAGGGTAAGTTCTGAGTTATCGGACTGTTCCAGATTTACGAATAAGTAAAAAAGGTTAAAATGAGAGTTAAATTAATAATTATAATATATTCGCTTACTTGCTCAAAAATATGGAACCGTTCGATAATCGGAACTTATCCTAATTAGTCAGGTACCTAAAGTGTAAATAACTAATCAATACTCTTAAATTCAAATATTTATTTAAATTTACATCTCAATTGAATAACTGAACTATAATAAACAATGAATTCAATCAATCATACCTAAAAATGCTATCATTATCACTCAATATATCACAAATCTTCATTCAAATAACGGTCACAATAATACATATTTTTATCCATACTATGTGATAAGCCTACCTAATTGGATTTTAATATTATATTAATGTTTCTTTTAGAAACACAAAAAGTGATCAAACTGTATGATTATTATAGATAATCAAAATTCATATCCTATAATAATTTTATATGTCAGTTCAATATTATAATATAATTTAAGTATAATAATATACATTCCTATTATTTGACAATGCTTAGTTTTCTGCAGTTCAAGGCTCATAAATGATTTTTTAAACATTACGGTAGGTAGCTACTGATAGAGGGGGGGGGGGAGGGGGTGTGAGATGAATGAGGGGTGAGGGATCTGTACTTATACACTGATATACAGTTTGGGGAAAATAATTTGGCAATAAATGATAACAGAGAGTAAAAATAACCTATTTAACTGTGTACTTCTATTCCTCTATAAACTTATATTTTTTTACAACTAAATACAATACATTTGTGTTAATATATAGTTAAATTTCAGCGTATTAGTCACTGGTCATTCTTCATATCCGTGAATGTATGTGTACGTATGTTTGTTCTCAGAAGATCACTCACACTAGTGGACTTACATGTTAATTTCTCAATCACTGTCTATCGTATTCAAGATTTAAAACACTGATCGATTGACTGTCAAAGAAAATGTTCACTTTATGACTTAGTATACTAGCTCGTGATTATAAGGAATAAATATCTTTTTAAATTTCATATTATACCGATAACGCTATAAATAGTGTAAAAATATTGAACTTCAAATTATTTTCGGTCATAGAAGTTTATTGAAAGATACAAATGCAGTTGAGTAGTTAGTTACTCGTTAGGTACATAGAAACACTATTTTGGATTGTAGAAATGACCTTGCTACATTAGTTAGTTAATTACTAAATATGTACATAGATACTATAATCAGGTATAAGTAAGTTAGGGACCTACATACACCAATTAGGATATTATTAGGTACCTAGATCATATAGTTTGGGGTACGGTCATGAGCCCCCCTAGGTCATAAGCCCCCTCCCTCTCCCTGTTTTTTAAATCCATATTTATCTAGTTAAACAAATGAAGAAATACTTAGATAGAAATAACTGAGAGTTGCTAATGTTGTTTGCTGTATCCGCTAGTTTGTTGTACTGCACACTTCATGATTGTTTATTAACCTGGCAGGGGGCTCTTGACCTAGGGGGCTTACGACCTACAGCCATAGTTTGACAGTCATGAACTGAGTACCTAAGGTTAGGTATCAAGATACACTTGTTGAGTAATTACAAATCAAATTAGATTGTTAGATACACTAGTTGGTTAATCATGTTAGCGCACTCACAAGTTGTGACAGTTACAACTTTCTGTGTTATTTCTCTTTTTTTTATTACAATAAAAATGATTGTTAAATAGATATACTCAATTAAAAAATAATCCAAATAATAAAATAATATTTGCTTTCGTTTTTTTTTTAATTTTACATTCCTTTAATCCTTTATAAGTTGACTTTATTTCTAATATGAATTTGTAAGATGCAATGATTCATTGTATTTCATCATTTAATGTAGTTTATTGAATCTGCTAGTTTGTTGTACTGCACACTAAATGATTATTTAATGACCTGGCAGGGGTATTGGGGGGGGGGGGGGTTTGTGGCACGCCCCCCTATGTACATATATTTGTTGTTAAATCAGATAGAATCTGCAAAAGTGTCGGACTAATGTCGCGTCGGACTAAGTAGTAGTCGGACTAATGAGGCGTCGAACTAATGGTGCGTCGGACTAATGAATAGTAACACAAACTAGATTAGTACTTATATATTATCAACTTCAAACTTCCTGACCGTATTATTTCGTAAATAGTAATTGCAAATATTCTTTAATCTATTGGTTCCTAAGTATACATAATATAAATATAATATAAATAATTTCCATCAGTACAAAAAATCTTCAATTCAAATATTTAAACCAATAGGAAGGTATTCTTCGTCTATTAGTTATTAAGAGATATTATAATATTCAAACATTGGTCTAGGTAGCTAACTGAATTAAGTATTTTGTATTGCGTTGCGCTATCAGTGCTCAGCTGTAAAATATTTAATAAATTGACATAGGTAGTGGGTTAAGTTACGAATTATCGGTCAGTTCCACATTTTCGGTCATATATATAATTGGTATCCTGATAATTATCACTAATACCTATTAAAATAAAGAGTATATAATATATTTTATTGGAATGTTTATTTTTTCTCCTTTGTCTGAAAATGTGGAACTGTCCAATATTTTGTAACTTACCCCAGATAACCATGAATTAGTAGACATATTTGATAATGTCGTATGGTACAGTATATATATCAGAATAAGTTTTATAAACTCCTTTTTTTATGAAAGATTCATTCATGTAGGTAGTACCTATTCAAATTTGAATGTATTTTGAAGCTTATGAAATTGACGTGAAAAAGTGGCACTAACTAACATACATACAAGTTAAATGTATCGTTAAAATGAGAGTAGTGGTGTAATGGAATGATGAATATATTAAGGTAATAATGAGGATACAAGTACTATTGAAGAATATAATTTAATTTTTCAGTGTATAGCTTATGTGTGATCAAGGTTTAAAGATAAATAATTATTATTTCATTGTCAAGAAAAAGTTAGTTTTTATTTCAAAATTTGAATACCATCTGACAAACTGTTACCTAGGTAATACTAATATTACTAACCTCAAAAATTATATCGTACACGCAAAATTGAAAGAAATACAATTTCTTACATAATATGTACCTAGCTAACTATGAAGCTTATTACTTTACCTGAACCTAATAATAGAATAAAAAACATTGCACATCAACCTAGCTCATTCAAAAATGTAAAGATTATAAACTTCCATAGTTGAAAATAATTTAGAACTTGAATATATTTTCTAATTATAACCTAATATTTAACCATAGCTGGATGCAACACTAATAATTATAATACCTATTATTTTAATCATGAGTATAACGTGCGATAAAATCGTCAGTGAAAGTGACTGTACAAGAACATTCGTACGTACATGTGCTCACGCCTTCAACTGAATCAAAACTAGACACGAAATTATTGCATTTGTTATATACTATTTTGTTATAAATAAATTAAATAAATTAGCAGTTAACAAAGAAATATCAGTACATACTTTGATTTTAGATTTGTTTTCTCAGTGTACCTATCATTCACTACCTTTTTCTTGTATATTGTCAACCCCTTCCCCTCCCTTATATTTGTCTTTTGAGCGTATTTATATTATTAATAAATAATAAATACCCACTATTATTCGATACGTAAATAACATTATAATATTGCAGTATTTTTATTTATTATTGGATATTTATCATGCTAACATTACCATTTATTTTTAATCACTTTTTCTTTGCATTACATTACTGAAATTTTGAAACCTAGTTTTCTCAGATACCTAGGTTTAGAATAATAAACATTTCAATGCATCATTAGATGACTAGTGTCATTGTCACTATGCACTAAACATATTTTAATTACTTAAACTGATTCATTATATTTATATTATTTTTATCTTACCTAATTCATTTCTAAATTATCAGTAAATGCAATACGTTATTATTATCTGAACATATCAATGATTAGGTAGATTGAAGATATATATACCTACTGAAAAGTAATCGATAAATTATTGGTAGCTAAATTAGTATCTATAAATAGTTGAATACATCCAGAACCTATAAGTTTCAGTAAATATATCAAAATAGTATTATTGCTGCACTAACAGTAGGTAGGTAAACTATTGAATATTACGATGATATTTTAATAAAAATAATTATAGTTTGATATATATATATATAAATGAGAAATAATAGAGTTTGTATTTTGTTATTCATGAATGAGTAACAAAAGGTAGTAATTGTTTTGTGTTCGTGCTTTTAAATTACTTCATGATAAGCAATAAGATATTAGGTACCAGCTTATGATGTTAATTGAATTATTGCTAATGCTCATTACGTACCTAATGACTGTAATTTTTTTTAATATAATTTTATGTACGATTCCAGAATAGTTGGGTATCCATTTACATAACCAACTTCACCTCCTAATCGATGGATAGATAGATATCCCCCCCCCCCGCCTGCCCAGGAAACTGTAGATTATTGAGAGGACAAGTTGGGTAACTACACACACAACTTTACCTAAATATCATTGACTGAATCAGTGAGAGGTGAAGTTGTGGAACGACACACACTATTTCACCGCAATAGAATACTGCTTTTATTTGAGCGGTGTAGTTGGGTGAGAACACACATAAATACACTGTTTGAGATATTTCCTATTAGTTTAGAAGTACAGTTGGGTAAGAATGCACCTAACTTTACCGTAGAGGAAAAGCTTCATTTCGTGGAGAGCGACACTTCGTAGTTACCCAACTTTACCTCTCTACCCTCCAATTATGATATAAAAAACTTAAGCTGTGAGTTTGAAATGTCCATCAAACATTTTTGTGAAGTTTATGATACACCATCAATAAAAAATAAGTTTCGTTTGGTGCCCCAACTGGTACCGATATTTTATCTGGCTAATGGACTATATTACTAGTGAACTACTAATAGAAATTTACCTAATATTAGAGGTTATTTAAACTCTGCGTTGAAGGTTTTTTCAGGTTTCAAGCTTTCGAAAAGAAAGATTTCTATTCATCATCAGAAGAAGGGTGGAAAAACCTGGACCTGATAATGAATTTTATGACCAATGGTTGTATGTTGGATACCGTCTTTCTATTTCAGCTATCTAATTAACCTATACTCAAATTTGCCTATAAATTTACCTATACTATACTTCTATACTTACTATACTATACTATAAATTTACCTATACTCGTATCGCAAGCATGGTACATCATGCTTGCTATACGAACCGCGTTCACACTGTTATTCTTGTCGTTTTTTTATGTGTTTGAGTTCGTTTGCGTGATATACAATCATAAGAATTGACTATCATTCTATAATCTAAACTGTCAGAACACACAGAAATAGAATTTAACTACATCGATTTAGTTAGATTTTTGATGAATAATTATTACAATTTTATACAAAGTCGCTTAGGACGAATTTAATACGTAATGAAAATATCCTCTGGTTACTGCAAGAGTTTTCAAATACTTCTATAATATAGTTATGTTAAGAATTAGATTTTGTAATGAAAACGAAGAGAAATTTGAATGGAATGTGCAAAATTCAATGAGTGAAGGAGATACGTGAATGAGTATTTTCATTTATATATTATATCAGAATCAAATGTAGCTAGTCCAACTACTTTATTCTATTTTGAAATTTAAGTTAATTATACTTGTGGGAAAAATATATCAAAACTTTAATTCAAACTTTAAACTGTGGAATAATAACATTGAACGTTATTTCCTGCGAATCAATTTGCGATTTTTCAACCACCATTTTTCCTTTCTTAACGGTACAGCATTTTTGCTTCGTGTTGAATTTCGTCCATTTGAAAATGGTGTTCAAACTTAGAGAATAAAATGTAAATCTCTTAACTCCTATTTACATGAATTTGACTTCAAGAATTATTTTATTTTTTCGGTAGAGGAATATACTTCATTTTTCTAAATGATCTTAAAATTTTCTGATTATTATATTTTTGATAATTTCAGATGTTCTTCAAATGTGAATTAAGAAACTTGTAACTTGTTGACTCTTTAAAGGAATCATCTCCTTAATTTGAAAAAAATCTATATTCTTTTGCATAAAATGATGTCTTATAGTCTCCCAGATGAGGTGTCAAAATATTAGAGCTAAAAACAATCTTGAAGTGCTTCAAAAACTATGAACAATTTATTGTAAATCATACCTATCAGGTCTGTCAAAAGACCTGTCAGCACAGGTATTGAAGGTTTATTTGGATCTCACATCATATAATTTGTTGACTAGATGCATCAAAAAGAGGACACAACACCCAAACTAGAGACTCCACGCGCTAATTTATGGAATCTTTTTGTTATAAGTTAGACAATTTTTTCAATAAATTTATGTAAATTGGCTCTCACGAAAAGTTCATTTTTTCGACTGCAAAAGGCTTCACCTCCTACAGTTTTAGAGCTAGAGATATGGGGTTCGTTTTATTTTCTTCATAAATGAATTGCTCACAAAGCTACAAATGTTTTTTTTCGCTCATAAATTATCTTTCGTTCTTAATATGTTCAACTTAAAGTGAACGCTCAGTTTTAAAAAAACAATTCAAATTTAATAGCATGAACTTTGAAAACACACAAATAATCATTTCGAGTAAGTTAAATATTACCAACGAAATAAATTATTCAATTTTTCCGGAGTATAATATTATAGTATCAATAAGCAATTTTTAATGCAAAACCTCTAGTTTACTTTAAAAATATTTGTACTCATTTGATTATTTCAACTACAGTATTGTCCATAATTGAAAATATAAGATGGTACCATTAGCTATACAGATTGGAAACAAGATTTTGTTTTCTTAACCCAAGGTGTCTAGAGCAAGAATAGATGTATGGATTCTTCAAATAAAAATGTGAGGTGGTTCGACAGCGCACAAAGTTTTAGAACCGCATGATCTATTAGATAATAACGGTTAAGACAGTTAAAGGGATAGTGAAGTCAAAAATAAAACAATCGCCAAATTGGTTTTAAATCGATTCAGAATATTTAATTATGTAATATTTGAATGCTCGTTTATTTTTAAAATGTTCATATAAAAAGTATATAATAAAATTACCGACACCTAGCGGAAGCATTTGTACTCATCAGTATGTACGTGTGTATGTTTGTCGTTTTCATATTAATTTATGTATGCAGTAATCAAACATTGTTTGCACCAAAATGGTGAAAATATTAAATACAATAAGTCATAGTTTTAAAAATAAGGCCATCTCTTCACTTGAGCTAGAATATAGATAGTAACTTATCGCAGTTGGTTGTTTACAAGATGGCGCCACTGAGTGTCGTGCCATCTACCATTAGCATTTGGTAAGAAATTAGTTATATATAAAATGATATATTTCCACATGGCTTACTTAATGATACGACCTGATTTCCTGCCTGTTCGTCAAAAAAATAGAAGGTCAATATTTTCACTTGCAATCAAATTTACATTTAGCTACCAAATTATACTTTTTTTGATTGATTCAAGTAATATATAGTTTCTTGATAGGTTAAAAATAATTTGAAATATGTTTATATTATATTTATGTTACTATGAAACACATTATAAAACCAACATCACTATAGCTGTATAGAGTATTTTAATATAATATATAGCAGTCTGTGTACCGTAATTTTCTCAAAACTCTAACTATAGCTTTAAAAAACGGTCATCAATTGAAGCTTTCATCATGTATAGCAACTATTTATGCAGGTTGCTGTTGGTTTCAGTTCACCACAGTGTACTACAATTGTGCAGAACAAGAGGTATCACCTCCCAGAATATATCTTCAGATGTCTGGTATGCTGTGGATATGGGAGGTGATTCACCGAGTGACGTTGACACAACCGTTGCAAGCAGATGTGTGGTGAGCGACAGTAGTGAATGGTGATATGCGGTGAATGTGCAGAGGGAGCCCATAGAATGTGAAACGGACTAAGAGGACGACGGGCCACAATGCCTCAGACCCTATGTCAAACCAGACCACAAGTAGGAAAAAGAGTAGGATGAAGAACATCTAAGAGGAAAGAAATAATCATACTGCAATGGAAATGCGACTACTTAGCCCCAAAGACAGATAAGATGAGGCAATTGGTCGAGAGAGAAAAGATTGATGTAATCCTGGTACAAGAGTCTATACTTGGACATCAGTATAGGGCACCAGAATTTCCTGGATACTCCTCCATCAGGGAAGACCAGAAAGGCAGTGGAGCAGTACTGCACAGGGGAAAGGGCCTCGTCAGAAGCAGTGTATGATAAAAAAGATACAGTAGTATATGAACTGCCAAAATATGGAAGCCCATAAGGTTGCAGTTCACACGGAAAAATGAGGAAATGATATGATGAACATAACAACATATATATCGCTCAGAAAGTCTGAAGACGATATCTGGTACGGCGATTTTAACGCGCACCATTCAATGTGGTACACAGTGGTTGCAAGTAAAGAGAGAGGGAGGCCCTGGAAGGTTTTTTCCACTATGTGGTCCTGATTACTATCAAGTACGGGAAGGCAACACTCTACATCAGAGTAGGAGGACTGGTCGGGATGTAGCTCGCCCGACCTGATGGAGTGATGGTGGTTAAAAGCGAAGAATATGGACTAAAGCGTGGCTGATCAAACGTGTAACAGTGACAATGATAGAAAATGAACGCAGCAAGATGAAGGTATTTAGAGAGGGCTGCATACGTGAGCTGTACTATCCCTTCTACTCTTCTCGTTGATCATAGATGATATGTTGGGACAGTTTGAAAGGATTACTTTTGTTGATTATCTGGCCCTGGTATGCTCTGATAGGTACAAAGCAGTAACATCAAACACTATGCAGGCTGATATACCTCTGACTCCAATGACTCAAAATGGACCCTGCATTTGACAGTCCTGGGGAAACTGCTTCTAGCCACCAAATCACCCACTTTCCTGAGGTAGGTGGCTAAAGATGGGGGTTAAAACCAAGACGGCACGGCCCAGGTTGTGCGGAGCGGAGGAAGAGTCTGCGAGACACATGTGGGTGAAATGCTCATTGCTCAGAGTTGGAGGATCTGAGGAGGAGACACGGCCTAGCCGAAGATATGGTGGAACATCTAAAGAATCCGGTTCTGATGAAGGTGTTTCTCAGCAGAATGCGGAGTCGTTTCTCAGCAGTATGTGGAGTCGCTTCTTAGCAGTAAGCAGTAAGTATGTGGAGTCGTTTCTCAGCAGTGTGCGGAGTCGTTTCTCAGCAGTATGTGGAGTCGCCTCTTAGCAGTAAGCAGTAAGTATGTGGAGTCGTTTCTCAGCAGTATGTGGAGTCGTTTCTCAGCAGTATGCAGAGTCGTTTCTCAGCAGTATGCGGAGTCGTTTCTCAGCAGTATGCGGAGTCGTTTCTCAGCAGTATGCGGAGTCGTTTCTCAGTAGTATGCAGAGTCGTTTATCAACAGTATGCGGAGTCGTTTCTCAGCAGTATGTGGAGTCGTTTCTTAGCAGTATGCGGAGTCGTTTCTCAGCAGTATGCGGAGTCGTTTCTCAGTAGTATGCAGAGTCGTTTCTCAGCAGTATGCGGAGTCGTTTCTCAGTAGTATGCGGAGTCGTTTCTCATCAGTATGTGGAGTCGTTTCTCAGCAGTATGCGGAGTCGTTTCTCAGTAGTATGCAGAGTCCTTTCTCAGCAGTATGCGGAGTCGTTTCTCAGTAGTATGCGGAGTCGTTTCTCATCAGTATGTGGAGTCGTTTCTCAGCAGTATGCGGAGTCGTTTCTCAGTAGTATGCGGTGGCATTTCTCAGACAATAAGCGGTGGTGTTTCTCAGCAGTAAGCGGTGGCGTTTCTCAGCAGTAAGCAGAGGCGTTTCTCAGCAGTAAGCGGAGGCGTTTTTCAGCAGTATGCGATGGCATTTCTCAGGAGTAGGCGGTGGTGTTCCTCATCAGTAACCGATGGCGTTTCTCAGCAGTAAGCGGAGGCGTTTCTTAGCAGTAAGCGGTTGCGTTTCTCTGCAGTAAGCGGTGGCATTTTTCAGCAGTAAGCGGTGGCGTTTCTCAGCAGTAAGTAGTGCCGTTTCTCAGCAGCATGTGATGGCGTTTCTCAGCAGTATGCGGAGGCGTTTGTCAGCAGTATGCGGAGGCGTTTCTCATCTGTAAGCGGTGGCGCTTCTCAGCTGTAAGCGGTGCCGTTTTTCAGCAGTAAGCGGTGGATATTTCTATTTCGTCAAGTAATTATTTCAAAAAAATTTCGATATAAAATTTGACCTACTATATTGCATTCTTGCATGGTCTTCCTTTGGTAATTGAAAGACTGCTCCTGTAGTCTTCCCACGATGGTTAGAACAATCGATTAAGGCTGATTCACACATCACCTATATCCGTCCGGGACGTCACCGGTCAGTGATTTTTTATCACTGCATGAGGAGAGCCGGTACAGTGTGAATAGGTCCTTTGAAATTAATGTAACGATATAATTTTTCACTGACACCAAATCACTGAGAGGAGAGTGACGGAGATGGACCGGTAACGTGTCGGACGGATATTGGTGATGTGTGAAGCAGCCTTTATTCAGCACTTTTAATTATTTTCCAAAGTAGAATATTCCAAAATGCAGCATTTCTCAGAGAAAATAAACTGAAAATAATTTCCGAATTCAATCTGTTAAGTAAGATCTAGCAGTATCCTGACTACCGATTATTTATATATGCATCAAAATTATCTTAGTTTTCTAGAATTTGATTAATAAATGCGTTGAGTCAAATTATAAATTATTACAGAAAGCAGTTGCAACGATGGAGAAAAATATTGACCTTCTATTTTTTTGACGAAAAGGCAGAAAATCAGGCCGTATCATTAAGTAAGCCTTGATTTCCATTATTAGATTTTATTGAACATTGCAATTCTACACGAATATTTTATTCATACTAAGCAATAGTTTGACATTAAAATTGTTAAAACAAATAATGACTGAACTGCCCCTTTAAGTAGTAGACCATCATTCAGTTTATTTCGGAATATTTTGAAGGGAAACTCCATTCATAATCATAACGTTTGTGTTATTATATTAAAGGTTTATTCTTATCTTCGACTTTACAGATATAAAAGTAAAGCCAATTAAACTATTATTGTAATTTATGTATTAATAAATTTCCTAATTAATTTTCGGTCAACTCATTGAATTTACTCACCGTTTCTTTTTTATTGCCCATCAATCATTTTTTTTGGTCTTTCCATGCGTCATCTTTTGCTGATTCATCAAAATGGTGTCAGGCTCTCGAAACTTTGGGGATGATTCCAGAAAACTCATTCCGAGCTGAGATACAGATTGAAAATCTCGAAATCAAACACGGGAATTGACTGAAGCTGGCGATGCAATTCGATTAGAGGAGAACTTCGACATTTTGAAGGAATTAAACTACGTGATTAGTATTAATTATTATATTGTTAGAAAACCCGAAAATTTATAAAATTATATTTTAAAATCAGAAATTAGCGATTGGTATTAATTTATAATCAAAATTAAAAAGCTTTCTTTGCAATATTAATATTACCTATCATTTGTATATCCGATGAATAAAATAATTCTTGGCTGCTGCATGATTAAAAAGAGATTATTTGTTTTTGTCTAAATATGATAATTTTCCATTGAGAACAAGAAGAATATCTGCTGCTACTAAAAAACAAGCTGAGTATTTAAACTGAAACAGAAGTTGAACTTAAAAATTATTCATACTAATATCCGCAAAATAGCCACCTAAATTACTTCCGGGTGGGCCATAATGACCCTTTCTGTTTATTTATTTATGGATATAGCTGCTTCCATGACTTCTTAATTCAAAATTACTATCGTTACATAAATTGCATCAGTTAATTATTTTTCTTAGTACAAACAAACCCTTTTTATTACGAAACTCATGACTCAGAGTTTTATTACAAATAATAATAAGAGCGAGGCATGACTTGAAGTTATTTTGTATATTATTTCATTTTCTATTAGTTGTAATAGAAAAAAATGGTCTTTAAGACTAAAATTGGAGTATATTGCGTATATATTTTGGCAGAATCAGCTTATGAAAGATCTGAGATGAAAGTTCAAAGTAGCGAATTTTTTTAGCTGAATAATAATTGTGAGGTGGAATAAACCTCGCAAAACGGTATCTGTTGATTAAATTAGTCGATGAATAAAACAAACCCTATATGAATATGGCATACATACAAATATTTTAAAAGGGTACAAGTTTGCAGTTAATAACTTTAATGGAATTAATCTTCAGACAATTTCGAAAACTGAAAGTGGAGCTATTAAAATATTAACTAAATTCTATAATAATCCAGTCCCATTTGATTGCTTCACTGAAAATGACTTGATTCTAGGACACAGCAAATAGCTTTAAATTCTCAGTTTTCCTTTAACGAATAAAAGCTAACGGAGGATGATGCGGGATCAAATGTTCCGTTTAACCTTTCAATTATACATTTATTAATGTAAATTCCCGATTCAAATTTGATGTATGCATAACTTTACCGATATTGTGTAATGATTAGGATTGATAATTTAAATATAGAAAAATGAAGGAAAAAGTAATTAGATATATCGTTGGAGTTAAGATAACTTTATGGTGATTATTTTCTTGTGTGTTAATCATTAACGATATTAAAATACATAACTAAAAATATATCTTCATTATTGTCAATGTACTGTCTCCAGCATCAACAAGATTTTAGAATGGTGAATGTAGAGAGTGAATTCTAGACAAAGAGAAAAAGGTAGGTTTATTTCTTCATTTATACAGCTTAGTTAAATGGTTCTCTTGCTATAGATGGTGTATCTAAAATATCTCCGTAATTATTGCTACCTAAACTTTGAACCTTCTAAAACATAATCATCTCCCTATGGAACAAACACCATATGTGTAACTAGCACCAAGACAAACAGAGAAAAGAAAATTTATTGTACTATTGTACTCACTGTATCACCGAATAATTTGTACACTAGATGGCGCTTTATACCAACGAGTAACTAAATTTATTTTAAATCTTATAGTTAATATTTGTTTCAATAAAATTACTAAAGCCTTTTATTGCATTCGTCTATTAGGTTCTAGGTACATTCTACCCCCAAAAAGTCAAAGATTTTATTTTAAGATGACAATTGGTTAAATACTGCGTAGACATGAAGAAATAAATAACCTGAGTCATTTGGACAATATTTAGATGTAGCTCAAGTCAATTAAAATTTTATCCTAATTGACAAAATACCACTATTCATAATATGGTAGTTTATTTCTAAGTTTACACTTTGAGCAAGTTAATATTATTTCCTCCTTAACATAAAAATGCATGGAGTATATATATAAATTGTAATCGTCCAAACTAGGTAACGTAACTGATTCCATTGTTAGTGCTGCTACCAGAATAAAACTGAAATTGCATATTGTGAGAATGATGTTCCCAACTCTACAGTACATAGGTGGTAGAAGTAAGAAAACCAATGTGGAAGTGCGTGTTAGATGTTGGTTAAAGTATAGATCAAAGATGCTCCGGTACTAATCCACTATTGGGTAAAAGTGAAAAACTGATGTACAGGCAATAGGCATCCCCCGCTTTAGTTACCAAGTAACAATTCAGTTAAATTTTAAACGGTAACTAAAGCGAGGTAAAGTAACAAGAAATTTATAATAATTGTCACTCCTTGATTATATATCTCATTTTCTACGAGTTATAATGAAAGAAAATTTGTTTTAGAATTAGAGTCACAGTTTATAGTTCCTATTCTATAAACTGTGGTTAAAATACTATATACGCCTATTATCAAACAGTGTTTGTGACTGTGATAAAAATTTAAAGTAGTGAATTTATTAAAGGTTTTAAAATCCAAGCAAAGTTCAACTCTCACTCAGTATAGGTGAGTAATTAATAGATAGTACTTAAGATTTCTATAATTATTGTGTTACATTGAACAAACAGTAATTTTATGCTCTATGGAAAACTTTTGTAAGAAGGGTACTAAGTTTCAAGTTATTGGTTCGATCTACATTTTCGGACACGTCCGAAAAGTAAATATAATAATTATAACATATTATTATTCTGCTTGTTAGTTCGCACATGTGTTACGCTCAGATAATCGATATCTTAATAACCCAAATTTTTTCGACACAAATTTTTTTGACACATTTTTTTGACACAAATTTTTTCGACACAAATTGTATATTAAGCTAAATATGTTCACTAAAGCCCTGATGACATTACACTATTGGGCCAACGCTAGTAAACGTTGGCAAAGTAAAGGTACGATTGAGCATTGACATGCCAGTGCTATTACACACTAGACCAATGTATGGTAAACGACGTTGGGCCAACAGTTGCCAAACAGCACTGGCCCAATGAAGGGAAACAAACATTGGTTAAAAAATCCAGGATTTTTGATGTACCAGAACATTTTATTGTACTGGTCTACCGGCTCTAATATAGGCAGTTATCACCATCAAATCAGAGAGGTTAGGTGCAAACGATCTCCCCCAACTTTATTCACACCAAATAGCCTATTGAATATCCTCAATCAAGTATATATTTCAAATTGTAGACAATTTAGTATTATTGGGTCTGTTATCCCTTCAATAATTAATTTAATACTTTATATATTTAATTCATAAAAATTAGCTTGGTCGCTAGTTAATTCATATATTTATATTTTCATTTTCTTTTTCAGATTGAAATAATTATTCAGATTGTAAATTGAACTTTCTAATTAATTTTAAAGAGAAATATTATTTTTTGGTTAAAGTAGCGTAGGTAAAATAATATAGATTTGAGTTTGAATTGGCAAATGTTCTTCCCCCCCCTTATTTTGATCTGTAAGATGTATTTGTAGGACAGTTGCTATTACTACATTGTTAGAAGTAAATTTGTCTTTACGTGTTCTGTATAGCGTAATCTAATAATTTAATACACCTCTAATATGAAATAGCATTGGCCGTAGACATGTATGACATCGGCAACGTTGAGTATTGCCGGTATTAATTGATTTGACAAAACGTCTAATTAGCACTGGCCAACCATCAGAACAAATCGATTAAACGCGGATTTACTGTTCTGGGCCGGTGGAAAACCGCGAGATGGGCAAACGTCGTGCCTGTGTTCGGGTCCGAAAATTCGTCGCAGGGACAGTTCGTCGTGGACATTTAATTCATTGCGATCAATTCGTTGCGGACAATACGTTGTGGACAATTTGTCGTGGACAATTCGTCGCGGACAATTCATCGCATACAGTTTTCTATATTTTTTCTACATTCGTATTTATAAATTTTTAACTCAAATTCAACACGATTTTATACCATTTTTTAATTCTTCAAATTACATCCTGAGATCTTAGGTTGGTTTGATTGGAGGTTTTAAGATTTATATAAATAACTCGTATTGTTGAAGCGGACACCAAATAAATAGAAAAATAAACACACGTGGGAAATTATTAGCATAGATTTGAAAAAAATTGAAAATATATCGATTAGATAAATGGCAAAATTGAATGTGAAACAAATTAATAAAATAAAATATGACGACGAATTGTCCGCAATAAGTTGTCCGCGACGGATGGTTCACGACGATCAAATTGTCCGCGACGAATTGTTCACGACGAATTGTCCCCGCGACGAAATGTCCTTGCACCACTGTGCTGCCCCAATACATCGACACTGGCAAAACAACGTTGGCCCAGAGTTTCGTTCTATATTAGGCTAACGTTGGCCCAACATTGTAATGTTTACTGGAAGAGGTTAGATCTTTATCCTAACCAGGATGATTCACACTTCACAAACACTGGGTACAAGGGACTATCAAACATATTAATAGTTTTATAGAATCTAAGTTCTACCTGTGCTGGAATTATTATCAAATCAGATAAATTTGGTCTCGTATGTATGAGACCACTTACACTGTTAGAAAAGCAATTTCCACCCAAAATAGATACAAAATTATCTGGCCTATATTACAGAACTACTGAACTACGTCAATAAAGTAGATCAAGGATATGACATATACTTACCAATATATAAATACTTCCCTCAATTGATGAACTATACATTATACAGTATACATGGCGGGAAACTGATTTTTTTCCGCCGGACATTTTCCGCTTGTACTTTTCCCCGTCAATTATTTAAAGTCTTTATCATTTTTTTAAATTGTTGCTACTCTGCTTAAGTGTCTAAAAACCCTTAAATACTATTGCTAATACTTGTTAACAGAGCTTATTTAAAACGTGTGACAAAATAGTTTTAATGTCTCTGTACTGTATGAATCGTGTTTATTTTGTGTCATTTGATTATTCTTTTCGATTTATATATATTTAAGTTCATTTAATTTTTAGTGTATAATAGGGATTTCAAAAATATTTTCAAACAAATAAGTATGTATTTATAACTTCGGTGGATGGATAAAACATATATATGTATATATATATATATTAAATCGAAACATTAAATTGAAATCTATGATGAAATGAATAAAAATAATTCTTTTTCTTCACTGTTTCAGAATCATATAATTATATCGTGTAGTTAATAATATACAGGTAAAGCTCCTACAACGACAGCACATGTATCTGAAGATTCCAGGACAAAAAACTCCGTGCAAAGAAAACCCAGCGGTCTAAACCCCCCGTGCAATAAACCCTCTGGACAAAAAATCCCCAAGCAAAAAACCCCCGGTCTATATAAATAGCCTATATAGTTCATTTTTATAAACATATTTAACATTATTCAATGCGAACCAACATTTCCACCAAAAATATGACAAATTTTTAGCAAAATAAGGTATAGCCATTTTATAGTAAAAAAAGTAAGGTATACGTTTTGTCACTATGCTAGGGGAGAACCGAGTGAGTTCGTACAGCGGGTGAATCCGTACAGTGCCATAACTCAACACCTGTTACGTTCTAACTAGTTGAAATTTGAGTAGAAAATAACAGGTGTTGAGTTATGGCCCAGTACGGATTCACTCGCTGTACGAACTCACTTGGTTCTTCCCTATTTATATCTCTTAGATATAGGTGCGCTATATCTAAATAAAATTATTTATTTACTTAGGTTTTTTTATCTAGGTTGGTTTATTGCACGTTTTTTTTTTTGTGCGGGGGATATTTGACTCGGGTGCCTTTAACCATGGGTTCTTTTTTTTTAAAGAAACTCAAGTGAATGTAAACGATCTCCAATTATTATTGAATCACAATTTGAATGAAAATCTTATAGTAATCATATATCTTACTCATATATATGTACAATGATAAGGTATAGGCAAAATGAAACATATAGATAGTAAGATCTAAATAGATATGAATTGCATTAAAGCATAGTATTTAAATTATTTAGAATAGTTACACATCTTTTAAATTTCTATAGAGCTTTTCTAATCAGAGAAAATGTATAAGAAAAGGGTAACAAATTTTTTGATAATCTGAAAATAATACAATTTTTGATTGTAAAATAATAATATATCTGAATATTATCAATGGTGCTAGTTATTTTGATCCCAGGTAAGTTGATTCCCAGGTAGTTTGATC
>CANNZV010001403.1:0-38122 GCA_947561585.1 Caprella mutica | reverse complement strand
CATATAGGGATTATTTATATTGCAGGAATACTAATTTTGTTTTCGTCGGTGTGGGCTTTTGTCGTGTGGGCTTTTGTCGGTGTGGGCTTTTGTCGGTGTGGGCTTTTCTCGGTGTGGGCTTTTGTCGGTGGGGGCTTTTGTCGTGTGGGCTTTTGTCGTGTGGGCTTTTGTCTGTATGGGCTTTTGTCGTGTGGGCTTTTGTCGTTACCCCCCAAAAGTTTAGCTGCAAATGATTTTAACGGAGCCCTTCACACTTGCGCCTTTTTTTTACCAGCATTTTTTCTAACGCAAGTGTGAAGGGCTCCGTTAAAATTAATTGCAGCTAAATCTTTTGTAATGAGCATTTTTTTAAGGTGGCGTTTAGAAATGCAAGTGTAAAGCGGGCCTTAAATCACACATTATTGATACATATAAGGTTTATGATAATGTGTAGTCTAATAGAGTATAATTTTTAATTATTTAGTACCCTCAACCCATTGAAAGCTACTGATCTTTTCTCCCTACCAAAGGAAGTACAACAGAACTGTTGATGTTTACTCTACAACAAACATGACGTCACGCCATTTATTTAGTGTTGCCGGCTAATGCTGTTTTCATATGCGCCGCAGAAGGTCTCCCATAATGTTGCCATCGTAAAATATTATCCAGGGTACTGCAGTGTTGCCATATGACTGCAGTGTTGCCATATTACTCTGCAGACAAACCTCTGCAGCGAGAAACCAACGCAGTCTTATTAGTTCGAATAGAAATGTCATAATTATTAGACTTAGAGGTAATTGAAGTCATTACTGAAGTTAATATTAATATTGTTTGTGTCAATTTATAAATATCATCTTTTTAGATTTTATAACATCAAGTGATTTAAAAGTATTTAATTAATCAATAAATAATTGTATTACAAAAGATTTTTTTATTTTTACTAATTTATTTGAAAGATAATTCAAGAGAATAATAAGATTATTAATTAGATAGAATAAATGAGTAATTATTACTATCTTTATAATGACAAGACACTAATAAATGAGTTGCAGATGACTGTATACAGGCAAGCCCACCTTTTATTACATCCCGCTTTTATATAAGCTGTAATAATTGCGAGATATGTGTCGATGTTATAACAGTATATAGGTACACATAGAAACGGATCCAATAATTTGTGGTAATTATTTCACGGTAACTAAAATAAACATTTAAGATTAATATTCAGATGGGCACCAAATATTCTATATAAGAATAATTATTTAATTTTTATTTCAATTGGTATCCATGATAACAAATTTAATAGAATTTAACAATAATTATTATATTTTCTTTTCTAACGTGTCCAAAAATGTAGAACTGACCAATAACTTGGAAATTACCTTACTATAAAATATATATCACAGCATGAAATTATTGTTTGTTCAATGTAACACAATTGTGTAAGTCTAAGTATCTATTAATTACCTATACTGAGTGACAGTTAAGCTATGGCTGAATTTTAAAACTGTCAATATATTCTCTATACTTTAAGCTTTTATCGCTGAGTATCAACTAATTCTGGGAACAAACACTATCTGGAACACTGTTCAATAGTCTTAGTACATGAACTCAAAAAAAAAATTTCATTCATTGCAATTTATTGAAAATGAAATGTTTATTAAGGAGAAACAATTATATAGTTCTTGTGATTCAGCCCGGTCTTATTACCATTTGGTAAAAAGACTGAGTCGTGATTTGGTAATAAAAGAGGGGCCGGCCTGTACTTATAAATGTGTAAACAGTATTTCAGCAAGACGTGTGTATCTACCTATGTATGCCTAAATAATTACAATAATTAGAATAGGTAATTTAGTAAAATCCAACGCTCATTATTCATAATTTGTGGACTGTGCAGATATCCTTCCAAGTTTCTTGGTTAATCTAACAGATGGACAGATTTGGTTGGGAGTAATTAGCAGAGGATTTGGACTGTCCATTGTTCTATTTGTAACTATCGGATAGACTTTGCTGACTGTTATGGTGGTACAAATATATACCATGCGCTGTACAGGAAATATAAACACTATTTAGACCCACAATGACGAGTTCTTGATTCCATTATTCGTATATGAAAATCGTGTCATTGGCGTGAAAGTTAAACTTGGATTTAGGTATTGATATTGCATGTTCATTCTAATAAAGACCTACGGTTTTAAATACTCATAATTAAGTCATTATTTAATGCAAAACATTCAACGGGGTAAATAATTTTTTTTTAATATATTCCAATCGCTTATCATATCAAAGTTTAGATCTGTAATCGATATGGGGAAACATTTTACTGGTGTACCTTGGCTTACATCACTTAAATATGGCTTAAATCACTCTGTATAATAGTATTACATATTTACACATGCACTATTAATATAATATTATGAAATAGATACTATATATATTCATTTATAATACAAAATATATAATTTCGTGTACGAAATGTCCGTTGGACGGTATGTTCGTGGACGAGATGTCCTAGACCCATTGTTAACATTTTCGAAGATTCATAAAATTTGTTTGATTTACATATAGATATGAAAATATCTTTGATTGAAATTGCAAACGAAGACGATAATGGAATTTTCTGTTTGATTTGCTGTGTATCACAGGACGACAGTTTATTCCTATGCAATCAACAAAACATGAATAATTGAATATCCTCAGAAAATATTGAAAAAGTATCATTATAATTAGGATTCTGACTGTTTGGGGCTGAAGGAGTAATTTTTAAAACAAAAATATTGCTAAGCATTTATTATAGTGCTAAAACATAAAAGGAAATTTTCCATTATAGATTTAACATTTATATATGTCATGTAAGATTATCATTTTGTTAGGGATTCACCAAAATTAAAGAATGAAATGAATTTCTATATAATACCTATATACTCTATCAGTCATTAATTGCAATGGATCACTTATGGATATTCCCTTGTAAAGAAATCCATCCATGAAGTCTTTATTTTCCCTGTTATTTTTGATACAAGCATCAATAGCATTGCATTTTAGTGCCATTTAATTATTCATGAGAAGAAGGAGAGTTTTGCAGCAGCAAAGCTGAAGTCCTTTTTTCTCTCTCACAATCCATTACGTGGCTTCCGCTCTCGAGACTATAAAAGAATATGGCTTGATGCGTACAAAAAAATTAAGAGTCTTATTTTAGTCAGAAGATGTTTGTTGTACCTACCCATTATACCACCACATTATTTTCCTCCCCGAGAACATTTTAGGTGTTTACAAATGTACTTTTAGTGTCCCGATAGAGTTGACTGTGGGTAGGAGGGTCGCCTTTTCCTATTCTTATGTGGAGTGAAAAATATTCACTGCATTCATCACACAAAATGGTGGTTTGAATGACTATTATTGTAGAGTACATTCAAAATAATCTCATTATGAATATATTAATAGAAATGATATAAAAAATTATTCTTTTGTACATTCATATTCTTTAGTTGCGTATTTTGTGATTTGCGTGGGTTGAATATATGAATATATGATTTAAATACATCAAAGAAAAATTTACATGTTAGTTTCATAATAGGTGACAGGTTCTATAATTACGGAATAATTAAAAAAATAATAGAAACAATTGTTAAATGATACAAAAATAGTAGAGTGAATATGTCTAAATATTTAATCAACATGTATACTCTTACAAAGTTCAAAATATTTTATAAAAAGAGTAGAGATTCTTATTATCCTGTAAAATATCTAAACTGTAAAAAAATCACCTGAGACCCGTTCTTTACTGTTATATTATCTATTTTTTGTAAGATTAAAGTTGATGATATTGAATTATATTATCCCACATATATTTGATAATATTAGGTGGTGAGAGAAAAAATGATGCATAAAATCTGAACTTAAAAAAATAGGTCAAACTGATAAGTGATGGTATAAATAAATAATTAGATTATCTGGGACAAAAATAACCAGAAAATTGATCCTCTTCAATATTCATTTTGAGAGGTAAAATAAATTTATTCTCTTATAGTGATGGTTCAATGATACCACAGACCGAATTTTCCGCTCAAATCTCATGTCAAAACATGTCAAAATTACTAATGTTACGTATCATTTTATAACGGTTGATGATGTTGAAATGAAATAAACTACACATTTTAGTCACCATAATTTCAACTTTTTCGTTTATTGTTCTTCAATAACACCATTATAAACTGCATGAGACCGAATTTTCCAAGACCGACATTTCTAGAACCCATTAAAAGATATGATTACTTTTCAATATTATTCAACTATCTTTTTATTAGAAAATTCAAAATTTAAAAGTGTTCAACTGCTTTCAATTTTCACCTTTATAAAATATTTTAAATTAAAGACATTGGTCATTTTCTTGTAAGATTTAAAGAAATCATTAAAAGCGATGAAATCATTAGTGACGAGAATTTGATTGAAAAGAGTCTTACCATATTTTCAAGATGGTTATTAAAACTTATGAATCTTGGAAATATGGAAAAGTGAGCTCATACTTATATAAAATGTCATACGACTGTTTATTATAAAAAAAATTTCTATCGTTAGGCTCCAGGTATTCACACGTAGTTCCTGACGATCAATTGACTTATTTCTATTCGAAAGTTTGAATCATAAATAATCCTTCAACGTTACTTTTTAACTCTAATAAAAAATGTTTTATGCATACATATAAATTGAAAATAAAATATTAATGTCAACAACTAAATAATTTCTTATTAAATATCTATTTTTCAATTAACAATGTAAGAAGTTTTGAAATTTGATAGAGAGAAAATGGTTAATTGAAAATGTTTAACATTAGTCACGAATTGATTATCTAGCTCCAAAGTATTTTATTCACAATAAATTAATATTAATTACAAAGTTCCTTCAAAACTGATTGGTAAACAACCGAGTAACGGAAATATTTCGCAAAATATTTCGTTTAATTTTATGTCGCTAACAAGGTCTCAGAGTATGAATTTATTAGCCATTATTCATGGAAATATGAGGGAATATTCATTGAATCTTGTCTTGTTAATATATTCTCGTAATTTACGGCTGATGGTGAACATTATCGCCGGCATTTTTATGGGCGGCCATGATTTGTAAGGTGATTTCTTCGCCAGCGTATTTCACGCGACTGCCTTTGTTTTCGGGGCAAACCTTCGCTACGGACCAGATTGGGGAAAACTCTCCTCATTTATTAGAAATGATGAATAAGTGAATTATCTTTAGTTAGAATTTACAAGCGAAGTAATGAGAAAAACTGAAATAAATTACAATATCACAAGAGCAATACAAATGTTTGGAGAAATACCTCGCAAGTCTTAGCCAATTACATCTGCAGACTTGTAGCAAACATTAATTCGGTAAATCATAACTAAAGGAATTTGAATCTTAAATTAGCGCTAAGTGGAGGCCGTTACTGCGATTTCACCTTCCTTGGTTCATTAAAATGTTGACACAACATTGTATGGTAATTGTTGAACAATGTTCGTTAATTGTTACATTGTATATATTATAATTAATTTACTTACTCGTTTTAACTGATTACCAGTAAGGCTGTATGGTAATTTTCTCTTTCTTATGTGAGATGAAATCTAATATTGAATGGACTTCGTTCAAGTATACACGAATTTAGTTATGTTTATATTCTGTACTGGTTACTGGTTAAGAGGAATAGTTGATATGTATTCAGCATATTGTTGTTACTTTGAATTAATCCAATGCATCTCAGCTATAATGAAAACTGTTTTAGGAAAATTCGGTCTCATTTTATAATGATTTTATCAAAGAACACTAATAAAAAGTTGAAACTATGTATACTAAAATGTGTAATGTACTTATTAAAAGCAGATAACATATCATTAACCGTAATGAAATGATACGTTACATTAGTAATTTTGACATGTTTGGACATTTATTTTATATGAGATTTGAGTGGAAAATTTGGCCTAGGACCTTTCGGTATGAGGAAAAAATAAAACTTATCAGTTAGATGTATAAGGGGGGCGTGCCACCCCAGAGCCCACCTGCCAGGTCATTGAGCAATCATGAATTGTGCAGTACAACAAACTAGAACATACAAAAAACTACATAACGACTATTTACGTTAAGAGACCATTTAGGGTCGGACGGGGTATCACTGCCCATACCCTTTTTATGGGGTATCACTCCGCACCCCTTATAATTTTAAAAAACACTTGTTTTAGCCTAAATCTGATTGCAACCTCATTTATTTCAAGCATCTTCTTTTCTCCCATAAACATCATAAAGCACCATTATCCTATCAACATTTCTAGAGTTAATTCGCGATACATGTAGTGCTGTCAGAACGATCTGAAAAAAGTTTGCGCTGGGGATTTTTAAATCCTGCAAACTCTCCAATAACTCTTTTACCAAGATTTATAGATTCATATTGTTTTAACATGTTAGCACAAACAATAACAGTTACATTATGTCAAATTTTCAATTTCTCAGCCACAACCGTGCGCAGTGATACCCCAGATAATTTAAAGGTAGAGGGGTATCACTGCGCATCATTAATAACCATATTTGTTTGTAAATAAATATAAAATATATGAGTTTTCAGCTCATAATGAAGGCAAAAATATTGAATAAGGTGTTATTTAATTATAGATTTGATTAATAATAAACTTACGATCGTAGTAGCTATGAAACTTGATGTGGGGGTATTTAAATAGGGAGGGGTATTTAGGGGGGGGGGGAGGATTTTGAATTAAATATGGATTAACAATAAACGTACGATCGTATTATATTACTTGATATATGTAGTTAACTAGTTGCGTAAAATTTATGTGTTAAATTTGTTGCAGATTTATTAAATATGTGTTTAAAAAGCAAGGGACAAGTAGATTGGGGAGAGGGCATAACCATCCTCATTAATGACCATTTCATCACGAGAAAAAGAGTTTCTCTAGTACCTTTAGTTTTTGAGTAAATACAGAGTTTGCGGGATTGTGCGTTGTGATACCCCGTCCGACCCTATAATTCCGAGACCGAAATTTCCGGCCACTTATGAAAATATATTAATATCGGGACAAACTTTCCCAATAGTTTAATTGTTCTCTATGCTCATACTAATAATGCTATACACTAATAATTTCTTCTATTACTAAATTTATTAAAACAAGTGATATTATTAATTTCTTGTTTCTATATAACCCTAAAAAGTATTGCGTCTGCATTAAAGTCTGTGTAAATCGTATTTAATTAGTTTTTCATTAAACTTTTTTAATCATTTATGTGAAAATCGTTCCTATAATTATTCTTCCAAAAATTGTTGTTATTGTTGTTGGAGATAATTTATGTAAGTATTCGTGAAGTATTGGTGACTTGATTGTTTGTAGTTGTGTTAGTAGTCGACGTGTGTGTTTTGGGAGTGTTTGTTAGGTAGGGTCTATGTTGGGTGGTGTGTCTTGGAGTATTTTATTTATATGTCTGGTGTTTAGGTGTTTTTTGCGTATGAATTTTTAAATTGTTTTATGGAGTCGTGTGTTGTGTTTTCAAGTGCATGTTGTGTCTATACAAGTGATGTAGTCATAATTATTGTCTAATGTCCTTTGTTACATGTGTCTCGTGTTTGTGGATCGAAGTGTCATGTGGTGAAGTGGATGTTTAGGAAGTAAGGCTGGCTCTCTTTGTTGTGATGCATGTAGTTTAGGTGTTGTTTTAGGGAGAGCACCTAGGTTTCGTCATGAACGTGTTTGGTGTTTGTGTCATGTGTGGCGGCTATTCGTAAGGCTGTATACTGTATATGGAATTATCTGTAACTTGTTTATGTCTGGTGTGTGATGGGCAACTATGTAGTGTGCAGTATATTATATGTGTGATGGGTGACTATGCTAGTATGCAGTGTGTCCCAAAAAACCGGAACCTAACTTTAATGTAGTATATCTTACAACTGTATTAAAGCTACCTGTTTCTACATGGATCTTTTTGTTTGTTGAACCCTTCTCCATTCACATTTGAATTTTCATACAATTTTATTCTTTTGTTGTGAATGCTATAACCATTATATTGATGGGTGATGAAAATGGAATTTTTGTGGAAATCCGAATCATCACTCTGACTTTCTTTTTTTAGGGGTGCCATTTATAGTTTGGTAATTATTCAATTGGCTGAAGATTACGAGATATTCATTCCATCATTTCTCATACCAGAAACATTTAGATTTCCTAAATGAAGTTGTGAAATAAGATTGTTTTAAAAGAAATCTCAGAAATCTTTCTGTCCATTTGCGCAAAGATATTTTAATCACCCATCAATAAAATGGTTATAACATTCACAAAAAGAAATAAAACTGTATGAAATTTCAACGGTGGATGTGGAAGAGTTCAACAAACAAAATAATACCAGAAAAAAACATGTAGCTTCAGTAGTTATTAAAATATACTAACTTAAATTTGGGTTCTGTTTCTTAGGACACACTGTATACTGTGAATAGTGTGCAGTATGTATTTAGTGATGGGTGACCTCTTTGAAAGAGGGGCCCGATGCAACTAATTTGATTATCATAAACATTGTAACATCATTGTACAAACATTGCAAACTACCGTAGTATATCAGGGCCCATTATTGCACTCATAGAGTATATTAATAAAAATGATCAAATATTAAAAATAATGATGAATATTAATTGAAGCAAGTCTTTAATAAATTAAACTATTGTTTAAGTCCTTGATATAATTATTCGTACATAATATTCTATTCCACTTTGCATTTAAATCACGGTGGATTAATTTTAATCTAAGTATAATCCCTAAGAATACTTAGCAGCAACTGTAACGATAGTATTTGGCGGACTAATAAGGATTAAACCTTCAGCTTAGATTACACGAACAGCAACTGATAAGTGTGGTTACTAGAACCAAGTCTGTTGTAACAATTATTAAACTTTCATTATTACATATGTACGTTTGACTATAGTATATTTGTTTGAATAAATGTAAAATGTATATATATGGGAGCCAAAATGTTAATTACGTCGTTGAGTATGAAATATATTTGAAAATATACATATATTATATACGATGTGAATGAAATGATCAATGCACTAGAATGGTAAGTGCAAGTTAATTATTGTTCAAGTTAATTGGACCTAGTCGCTTGTATCTTTCTTCAATATTCTAGATAATTACTTAATTACAATATGAGTGTGTATGATTAAAAGATCTACCATCAAATTGGCATTTAATTACTGAACACTAGTAATTTCACATTTAGTTATTCATTACATTTTCCCTCTTAATTTGACGACAGTCATTTTTATGAAACAATCTGAATTTTATTGCTATTCCAAAAAATATCTACCGCGATTCAAAATATTATGCTTTCTTATCATATTTCAATCAAGATGTGAAAGTAGAAAACGTTAACTACATGAACTTTTTTATAGTTTGAGATAAATTTGAAAATATTTTCAATATTAATTTAAAAATCTCAAGTTTGAAATTTCAATCAAGATGTACTGTGGATAAAACAGATTGAACTGAAAATTTAAGTATTAAGTCATATTGATTGTGAAGTGATTACTATTGAATAATAATGAGTACTACTGACTATTGAGGCAGAAATACCCACATAGAGCAATACATAATGACTCAGCAATACCCATATAGCAAAATTGACTCAGCAATACTCATATAGCAAAATACACTGACTCAGCAAGACCCATATATAGCAATGTATACTGACTCAGCAATACCCATAGAGCAATATACACTGACTCAGCAATATACACTGACTCAGCAATACCCATATAGCAATACTGAATAAGGGTATCGTTCTAATAAGGCGTAATCTAATGCACATTGAGTTCATATCTGGAGAATTGGCAGACCAGGACAATAACTTCGCATCGATGACCAATAAATTTAGGAGTTTCTCTTCTCTGTGAGACTATCCCACCATTTTCCATTGAGAAACCATAAATCTTGGCACATTGCGCCCAAACACCGTGATTGTGTCTACCTAGTGAGAGTGGCGAGCCTTTGCTGCACTTACATGTGTGCATATCTTATAATACAGTTTGGCAGAAAGTGTTATTAGAGCTATGCAATTTTGAACATTATCTACTTATCGTTCATTGAGTGTAACTCTGATGAAAATGTAGGTTTTTATTGTTAGTGGATAAGCAAGCAAATATTCCCTTTGAAGTTATTTGAAAAGGAATAAAAGGATTGGATGAGCTTTAAATACATCCGATGTTGCTGATGACAGACCAGTAATTGTGAAAAGATAAACAAAGAGCAGTCACAAAGGATCAATTGACGAGTAGTGTTTACAAAGTTGTGATCTTACATTCTCTGTTGTGATATTCTTCTATATTTGATTATTATTCATTCAGTAATTTGAAAGGAATAGCAAACCTCTTTACATTAATAAGCACGAATCACTCCTTTTCTCACTATCTTTACTATGAAGTAACATAATGATTTCTCTGCATGATAGTTTCTATCGCGTAATTGGCTGTGTGTACAATGAGAGGTTCAACCTAAAGTCCATTCTGTCTTTGATCAAAGTCACTGTATTTGTATGCCAGTGAAAAGACTATTGGAAAAACTAACACGCTTTCATTTAATTGGATAGCATGGATTATTCATTGAAGAAATAACTGTATTACATAACAGATTCAACTGTATTCGCACTCGTTTATATCAGCTAAATAAACACTGATTTACAAAAAAAATGTTTTGGTCCGAGGTGTTATTTGCTAATTTGCGGGTGCTGAATTCATAATTATAGATAGTTTTACTCTATCACCTCTAGTTTTCTGGCTTTTGAATAGTCTCATTTTAGTATAAACATAGAATCATGCGCGGATAATTGGCACTGGGAAAACTGCCACTGGGAAAATTACCACTGAGAGAAAATTGCCACTGTGGGAAAACTGCCACTGGGAAAACTGCCACTGGGAAAATTGCCACTGTGGGAAAATTGCCACTGTGGGAAAATTGCCACTGAGGGAAAATTGCCACTGTGGGAAAACTGCCACTGGGAAAACTGCCACTGAGAAAATTGCCACCAGGAAAATTGCCACTGAGGAAAATTACCACTGTAGAAAAAAGCTCCTATATGATACATTAACATTCAAACTAAAAAAATAGTAGTCTATACAAACAAAATATCAAACTGAATACAAAATACTCCAGCAGAAGTCTCCTATCATGCCGGGGTTCTATTTGCTTTGATAGTTACTCTCCATCTTTGTACGGTCTTGGTGGAATCTTCTCCATGCTGATCACTCAATGCTCCCAGGTTTGGCGGGAAGAAGTTGAGGAGGGAATAGAAAATTAGTCTTGAGTAACATTTGGCACCCCATATCCTCTTACGACTTGGTAACTTTTCAAAGGCCATCTGGTACGCGTGTGTTACCAAGGAAGCCACTAAAGACTGATTTGAAAGTTTCCCATTATCTCAATACCTTCAAGTTAAGAAGTCATCCAAAATCAGTATTCTTCAGCCTTTCTTGGATCTGAGGTCCGACAAAGATGTCCTCTTTAAACTTAGCAGCACTAAGACCAGAGAACACAGTTGACAAGTGATGGAACGAAACACCATTTTTGTCCTAGCCTTCACGAAATTCTTCATCAACCATGCTTGATGTGAAGATTTAGTTCATAATACTGAATAAAGCCATAAGTTTCACACTCTTAGAATTAACCCTGAATTCGTATAGGCCTTTATGTACCGTATATGCACAATATGAATACATAAAAAAACTAAAGATGATGAGTAAAAGCGAATTTCAAATTTGAATTCAGTACCCCCAAATTAGGTAAAACGGATGTTTTTGTTCTGGCATCAATTTCTTTGTAAACCAGTGTTACCTTTGTAAAACTGTAGAAGGTTTTGATTTGATCGGCAAATTTTCCCTGTACGAGATAACATTAAGAGTTAATTATATATTTGTAATCCTGTTAATCTCATAACTCAAAAAGTAAACAACCAAATATTCTGAAATTTGGTGGAACGATTGGTCATTATCCAGGAACCCTTTGACTTGATTTTGGGAGCAATAAGGTCAATGTGCAAGGTCATTTTATAACTCAAAAAATATTCAATAGCGACAGCAAAGGTATATTTTTCCTTTTATGTTCAATTTCTTCTATAGTGATTACAGTTTGCCTGGAAATGTTAATAATGATAGGTTTTATTCAAATTTTTGCTTACAATATTTGGAGTTATATGTCCAATACTGTTTGAAATATTCAGTGAAACATGAAAAAAGGTAACCGAAAATTTGATAACCAGGAAGATCATAACCAGTAAAAAGATTATAAAAGAAATGATGTACCAGTGTATCATGTAGCAGTGTATCATGAAGCAGTGTACCATGTACCAGTGTATCATGTAGCAGTGTATCATGTAGCAGTGTATCATGTAGCAGTGTACCATGTAGCAGTGTATCATGTAGCAGTGTATCATGTAGCAGTGTATCATGTAGCAGTGTATCATGTAGCAGTGTATCATGAAGCAGTGTACCATGTACCAGTGTATCATGTAGCAGTGTATCATGTAGCAGTGTACCATGTAGCAGTGTATCATGTAGCAGTGAATCATGTAGCAGTGTATCATGAAGCAGTGTACCATGTACCAGTGTATCATGTAGCAGTGTATCATGTAGCAGTGTATCATGTAGCAGTGTACCATGTAGCAGTGTATCATGTAGCAGTGTATCATGTAGCAGTGTATCATGTAGCAGTGTATCATGTAGCAGTGTATCATGAAGCAGTGTACCATGTACCAGTGTATCATGTAGCAGTGTATCATGTAGCAGTGTACCATGTATCAGTGTATCATGTAGCAGTGTATCATGTAGCAGTGTATCATGTAGCAGTGTATCATGTAGCAGTGTATCATGTAGCAGTGTATCATGTAGCAGTGTATCATGTAGCAGTGAATCATGTAGCAGTGTTTCATGTATCAGTGTATCATGTAGCAGTGTACCATGTAGCAGTGTACCATCTAGCAGTGAATCATGTAGCAGTGTATCATGTATCAGTGTATCATGTAGCAGTGTATCATGTAGCAGTGTATCATGTAGCAGTGTATCATGTAGCAGTGTACCATGTAGCAGTGTATCATGTAGCAGTGAATCATGTAGCAGTGTATCATGTATCAGTGTATCATGTAGCAGTGTATCATGTAGCAGTGTATCATGTAGCAGTGTACCATGTAGCAGTGTATCATGTAGCAGTGTATCATGTAGCAGTGTATCATGTAGCAGTGTATCATGTAGCAGTGTACCATGTACCAGTGTATCATGTAGCAGTGTATCATGTAGCAGTGTATAATGTAGCAGTGAATCATGTAGCAGTGTTTCATGTATCAGTGTATCATGTAGCAGTGTATCATGGAGCAGTGTATCATGAAGCAGTGTACCATGTAGCAGTGAATCATGTAGCAGTGTATCATGTAGCAGTGTATCATGTAGCAGTGTACCATGTACCAGTGTATCATGTAGCAGTGTATCATGTAGCAGTGTATCATGTAGCAGTGTACCATGTAGCAGTGTATCGTGTAGCAGTGAATCATGTAGCAGTGTATCATGTAGCAGTGTACCATGTAACAGTGTATCATGTAGCAGTGTATCATGTAGCAGTGTACCATGTAGCAGTGTATCATGTAGCAGTATACCATGTAGCAGTGAATCATGTAGCACTGTACCATGTAGCAGTGTATCATGTAGCAGTGTATCATGTAGCAATGTAACATGTAGCAGTATACCATGTACCAGTGTATCATGTAGCAGTGTACCATGTAGCAGTGTATCATGTAGCAGTGTAACATGTAGCAGTGTATCATGTAGCAGTGTACCATGTAGCAGTGTATCATGTAGCAGTGTATCATGTAGCAGTGTATCATGTAGCAGTGTACCATGTAGCAGTGTATCATGTAGCAGTGTACCATGTAGCAGTGAATCATGTAGCAGTGTATCATGTATCAGTGTATCATGTAGCAGTGTATCATGTAGCAATGTACCATGTAGCAGTGTATCATGTAGCAGTGTATCATGTAGCAGTGTATCATGTAGCAGTGTATCATATAGCAGTATATCATGTAGCAGTGTATCATGTAGCAGTGTATCATGTAACAGTGTATCATGTAGCAGTGTACCATGTAGCAGTGTATCATGTAGCAGTGTATCATGTAGCAGTGTATCATATAGCAGTGTATCATGTAGCAGTGTATCATATAGCAGTGTATCATGTAGCAGTGTATCATGTATCAGTGTATCATGTAGCAGTGTACCATGTAGCAGTGTATCATGTATCAGTGTATCATGTAGCAGTGTACCATGTAGCAGTGTATCATGTAGCAGTGTATCATGTAGCAGTGTATCATGTAGAAGTGTATCATATAGCAGTGTACCATGTAGCAGTGTATCATGTAGCAGTGTATCATGTATCAGTGTATCATGTAGAAGTGTATCATGTAGCAGTGTATCATGTAGCAGTGTATCATGTAGCAGTGTATCATGTAGCAGTGTATCATGTATCAGTGTATCATGTAGAAGTGTATCATGTAGCAGTGTATCATGTAGCAGTGTATCATGTAGCAGTGTATCATGTAGCAGTGTACCATGTAGCAGTGTACCATGTAGCAGTGATATATCCATTGTAGGGACAATAATTTTCAACTGTTAACCAGGAAGCATTTGTCCCAATGTCCTTCAGACGATACAATTTTCTTATTTATTCTCAATGCCATCAATCATTTTCTTTTTTGGTCTTCCATGCGTCATCTTTTGCTGATTCATCAAAATGGTGTCAGGCTCTCGAAACTTTGGGGATGATTCCAGAAAACTCATTCCGAGCTGAGATACAGATTGAAAATCTCGAAATCAAACACGGGAATTGACTGAAGCTGGCGATGCAATTCGATTAGAGGAACGACAAAAATGGGCCGAAATAATTATAGATTTACTTTATTCGAAAGACTGAATTACTAATGTATGATATATTGGTGGAATAATGTAGCACCTATAACCCACAAAGTTCGCTTTTACACTTGTTTAGAAAATGTCGAATTTGAAACATTTTGGTGTAATATCTGCTTCACATGGGCGATGCTGTATTTTATCCTAAATATAAATGTATTTCAATGCTTGCATGAGTCAGTTAGGTGGCGTAATTATTCGATACCTAATTGACTCATATATTTAAATATACATCAAATTAAGCATTTAGTTAATAACATTAAAACTGATTCTTGCAGCTCTTTTCAATTAAAATTAATATGCCAATTCTGATTTTTTTTTCCGAAAATATTTTTGAACATTCGACTGATAATAATTAATTTAATTGAACCCACTTATTTTGTACGTGTGAAATATCGAAAGTGAATCGGAATGAAATGGAGCAAATTTTGATATCCCAGATAAAGTCAATTATACAGTACAACTCCACTATAATGAAGTCCTGTATAGTGTTCTATTCGGATTAGTAGAGTCTTGAGTAAGAAAGTACCCTGCATAATGAACAAATTCTGTGTAGTCTGCCATAAAAAGAGTCTCAGTTTTCTATGCTTCTTTTCACTCCTATATAATGAAGTACTAAGTAAGTAAGCTCTAATTTAGTCACCTATTTTTAAACTTTCTCAGTGTTATCCGATTTATGTTTATATAAATAAATATTTAATTTAAAAAGAATTCAATTTTAACATACATTGGATTTCAACATTGAAATATGTATAGAATGCTGACAAATAGCTGTACCATTGGTCTGGCCACATAACTAAATGAATAAATATTAGTTATTTTAATTTTATTGTAAAGTTATATGGATTTACAGATTAGTTCCTTTTATTTAATTTTACCGTCATGTGCATTTTTATAATTTAAGAAGAATTTATTCATGATTTGTTTTCATTTCATGAGAAGAAATAGTATATTTTCCTTGTCTAATATTGTTCAATAATAATTATGATCCTTTAAATTCACTGTCATTGTTTATAAGAATATTTTTTGCATTATGACAAATAATTATGAAGTAGGTAATGAAATTTACATATGCGACCCGATCCTAACAGGCAAGTGCATGGTCTGACGTGGTCCTTTTCACAGGGGCGAAAATAATTACCTCCCAAAAATTCATGATAACCCTATATATTATCTTCATCTGAATCCAGGTACTTTTTTGGACTATGCATACAATCCTAAAGCGATACATGAATACGAATTTTCATCAGGAGTACAAACTGCCAACATTCGAATTATGTTGCATTTGCAGTTTATCTGCAATATTCAAGTTTGCTCGAAAGTGCAATTCCCATCGACACTTTACATTCACAACAAACTATCTGACAAATATTAAAATGATAGTTTATACACCGGATAGTTGCAGAAATAAATTTCAAAAGAATGCTATAGTATAAACAATTCAATATGCCAGATAGATAATGTAATGTGATAAAATAATCTTGAACATCTTCAACTGGTGCAAAAATGATGGTATTTGATATACAATTTGATATCATTATTCATATAAATTCAATCTCTTTATTACAAAGGTACATCAATAAATGTACCTTTGTAAATTGAATCATTCGTAAATAAGTTCTTCTTACTTATAGCCTTGCAAATTACGTGTGGGAAATTAAATTAAACATTTACCAACCCGTGATTTGAATGAAGAGGAGAGTCTGAATGCTGTAGCGAATATCATTTCTCTAATGGGTTTATTATCAGATGAAGATGATGAGATTATATGTTTAGAGGAACATCAAAGAGAAGTTTGATGAGTAGTACTGTGTAGAATGCACTCTGGACACATATATACACGGAAGTGTACTATGTATCGTATATTCTATTAGTTAATATACATGTAAGTGTTACATATTGTATTCATTATATAATAGCTTTAAATCCCTTAGACGTTATATAAAGCCATGTACGATTATATGATATATAATTATAAGTTATATGATATATATTTCAATGAGAACAATGTAGATTATGAGATTGGCTGATAATAATTTCCTGTAAAGATAGTATTAGAAAAAAATCATTTACTTTTGTTTAGAAACGACAATGTCCCTGATAAAAAATCAGAAGAATAAAGTCCTATAGAAGAGAAATATCATTCAGGAACTACACGTGAGGTTAAATTTCTTGACGAGCTTAACAAAATCTGGTATCCACTTTGAAAGCATTCGCTACTGTGCACTTTTTGGTACTCCTGAGCAAGATGTCTCATCAGAATGCAGCACACCTCAGTTTCCTTACGAGACGCAGATGCAGTCGTGCTCTCGCTACCTCATCAAATCAAGCCTCTCATCCATACGCTCACTGATATCGGCCACATTAAGATTAGAAAGAATAGCGTCAACCAAAGCACTTACTGAAAACATTGAAGAAATAATTGCAGAAAAGGCTATTTACACTAAACAGCTTTCATACGACCCAAACTACCAAGTTCAACCGGTAGAGTTGCCTGAACTCAAAAATTAGTGGACATATCTACATTGGTCACCCTACACCCTTGAATACAGAATCCATCCAAACATTACATTCAACAACACTCCCTTTCCCATTAACAACACGCCGAAAATCCTTGGAGTTACACTCAACCACTGCTGGACGTTCAAACACCACATAACTGACATTAACAACAGAGCCAAACAAAGACTGAACGTCCTCCGCGCACTCACTCACACAACTTACGGACACTCCAAGGAAGACATAACAACACTCTACAAACAGTTCATCAGACCCATCCTCACCTACGCCCACACAGCCTGGTCACCTGACATATCCAACACCCACCTACAGACACTCCAAAAAACACAAAACACTGCACTCCGCATTGCCACCGGTTGTACACAAACAACACCCACACACCACCTACACACAGAAACACGAGTCCTCCCTCTCACCTCACACATGGACATGAGGGGCACACATTTTTACACTTCCACACTAGACCCCTCACATCCCCTACACTACATGCAAACTGAGAGGAGGACACCACGCACACTATACACCACTCTCTCCACACACTACAGACACCTCTACACCACTCTCCCTCTCACCCCCGACAACACTTCTATCCACAAACACATACACACAACATTCACACAACGAGCTCTAGTCTCCTTCCCTCCTAACAGACTCCTTGGGTCTAGGCCTCCAGCCATCGAACCTAGTGACTCGGCCATGTCCCGTCGTGATAGGGTTACCCTATCACGTCTGAAATGTGGCCACCATCCTTCCCTTCCTCACTACACGCACAGGATTGAGAGATCGGACTCTGATCGGTGCGACTTCTGTCAAGCCGATCAGGGCACGATCTCTCACATCCTCACACAATGTCCGTCACTACACCTACATAGGACTACACACAACATTCACTCAATGGAGCACCTTTGGACCCATCCTCAGGCAGTTATTAACTTCCTGAGTGATTCCCTTAGGCCCACACATTCCCACACAGTGCCTCGGGTGGCTGAAACCCGGGGCGCCCCTGGCTGCCCCTTCGTCCCGGCGAGGATGTTAGGGAGGTTATAGAACAACAACAACATTGGTCACACCAGCCATAACATATCTTATCAAAACAGTTAAGCACGATTTGGGGCTCATTAGCTGGTGAGGCCAGCAGAACATATTATACCTAGCTTCGGAAAGTATGAATTTCTTTTTAACAATAATAAGGCTTGCATTATGTACAAATAACAACAACTGGAACAGAGGAGAAAAAAACTTAGTCTATAAAAACATTTGCACAAAGAGCAATCGTCCTTATGAACCACTCAGACATTAAGAAGTATATACTGCTAATAACAACATTTATCATTAACCTGGAGGCCGGAAATTTCGGTCTCGGAATATTCGGTCTTAAAATCTCGGTCTCAGAATTATAAATTACCTCTCAACATTGATTACCGTTATGTAGTTTGCTGTGTCCGTTAGTTTGTTGACTTGTACAGCACACTTCATAATTGTTTAATGACATGGCAGGGGGTTATCTAAATTCTAATTCATAAGTTTTATTTATACCTGAGACCGAAATTTCCGAGACCAAATTTTCCGCTCAAATCTCATGTTAAATACAAGCAAATAACATCATTTTACAACGGTTAATGATGTTATCTGCTTTTAATATATAAACTACACAAGTACACATTTTACTACTCATAATTTCAACTTTTTCAATTATTGTTCTTTAATATCACCACAATAAACTGAGACCGAATTTTCAAGACCGAAATTTCCTAGAACCCTTTAACCCGTCTATCAGGACACATACTTCCACCAACACTCTCAAGAACATTTCCAGGGCCACATCGTCAAGATACCAAACATTGAACTCTGACTCAACCCTGCGAGCCACCTCGTCTATTTCAAGGGCAATGATAACAGGTCAAAGGGGATCACCCTGCTGGGTACCTATCTATGACTCTACCTCTTCTTCAAATAGTCCAATTATTCATATTTCAAGTACTTTAGAAAGAACATATTTTTTGATGTACTTAATTAATTACTTACTTATTATATGTAATTGACCAACCTTTAAATTACATCCAGAAACTATTGATTTCTTTCTCATCTGAAATGGAATAAGGGGAAGAATATCATTCAATATTATTTTTTTATTTAAAGGAAATAGGATGGAATAAATAAATATTCTAGGAATTAATTTATTCATGCTTGATAATAAAAGACTTTCCTCACTAAGAGATGTAGAAAGTGCATTACATTTTTATATAATTCAATAATTGAAATTTCATTGATAAGGATATATATTGAAGGAAAATAAAAACACTACAGTTAAACAAGCCCTTCTATAATTTCTTTATTTCATTAATTTTTCAGGCAAACAACACAAATTTTTAAGCTTGTAAAATGGTTAATATCCTCCAATGAAACATAGGCATCGATTGGATATGGTTTGCCTTTCTAAAATTGTACGGTAATCGAACATAGAGATAAGGTAGCCACGCTATCAGTTACAAAAGAGTGATGCAATGACTGTAAAGAGTGATGCAATGACAGTAAAGAGTGATGCAATGACAGTAAAGAGTGATGCAATGACAGTAAAGAGTGATGCAATGACAGTAAAGAGTGATGCAATGACAGTAAAGAGTGATGCAATGACAGTAAAGAGTGATGCAATGACAGTAAAGAGTGATGCAATGACAGTAAAGAGTGATGCAATGACAGTAAAGAGTGATGCAATGACAGTAAAGAGTGATGCAATGACAGTAAAGAGTGATGTCTGCAGTGCAACTGAAGAAGCAAAGAGGGCCAATCATTAAAGTAGGAGTTAGGGCCCGTAAAGCGTTTTCGTGACCACTATAGTGCGTCTCTGTGGTCTCTCAGGGCTTTCGAACATCACTATTCGCTCCAGTCTGGGAATTGCAAACAGGAATATCTTGCAATGTTTGGTCAGTTATGCTAATCAAGTAATTCGGTTCCACCTGACCAGGGAGTCGTACTCATGATAAAAAAGATAGAACTCTCCTTTAGCAATGGAAAAGCGATCAACATCATTGATCTGTGAAGAGTTTGAATTCAATTTAGTAATCGAGATGAACCTATAAAGGGAATGCCATGACATTATTTATATCATCAGGATGAATTAAATGATATTAATATATATTATCAATAATAAGTTTGTTGATTTTTGAAATGCATGTTGAGTGAAAAATGTAGTTACTAATAATGAAGCTAAAGTAGTAAAGGTACGTATTCAAATAAAGGTACTATTTATTAAAATACAATACTGTTTTGATTGAAAATACTTTTTGAATCGAGTACTTCTTTTATATCCAGGCAATGAATTTTAATATGTAATGCAATATTCCTTGGAAATATTGAAAACCTTGAAATATTAAAGATTGCAATTTAATGTCCTACGGTATATGAAATATTTCCTGTCGATATCATATTTGTACAGAGATTAACAAATTTAATTGCATTTCAAGTATTACTGAAACTGTTCCATATAAATAATGGTGGAGTCGAAAACAAATTGAACGCAGATAAATTAGGAATATAAAAGTGCCTAAGATTCACATCTCACACCTTTCGTCTGCCAGGGCCCTAGTTGCCTAAGGCCTCCATTTCGTTTGATGTCACAACCGCACTCTGGATTGGATTATAAGATAGAAGTGAAAAATGAAAACTCTCTCACGACAAGATTCTGGATATGTTTGCGACATAAATATGTCTGACGTAGAATCGAATATCCACGATCAGAACTTTTTGGAGTGTTTCATGTCGTCTTTTTCTTTTCTGACAATTGTCTTCAAAGCGAATTCCCTTTCCTTTGATTGAAGTGGAAGTGTCAATAAAAAGCTATCTGAGTTCTATTTTTATCAAAGACGCATTTTAATATTAGCATTCAAGAACAGATTTTATAAAAGAATATTTTATGGATTCCAAAGAGTTTAGCTCATGAAATTATAATAAATAGATTTTTTTATTTTTCCTATTATGAGTACATCACATTCTATTTTCTGGGAAGAGTTCGTATATTGCAATGAACATAGTTTGGATTTTGGATAATGAAAATATCAATAAATGTTCATAAGGATATAAATGTAGTCAATAACAGTATTTTTAATGGACTGACATTTGGAAACTGAATTAATATCAAGCAATAACCTTAATCTTATTTTGATGACAACCATTAAATTTTTGAATTTCTTTTCGGCTGAAGATGGGTCTCCAGGATGTGGGCTTTCACGTCCCAAATTGGACCCCAGATGGAGTCCAAAATGAGGCGGGTGGTGGTAGAAATATTTTTCTTGTTGAAGCAATGTTAGGCCCTGTGTATGTATGATATTAAATAAATAGTACGTTTTTGGATATAAAACCAAAGATAGCTGTTTTGTAATCTTCGGAAGATTTCTAACACAATTACAGTGATATATTCCTAATTCTTCTTTATAATTTTTCTTATCACAGTTGAAAACAAAAAATCCATTATTTTTAATTTTAGTTAGTCATCAAAAATCGCATCACAAAAGAAAACGGGATGGATAGTGAAATGGGAAATCGGCTTTTGTTACTTTGTTAGAAACTAGTTTTTGTTCTAGCATGAAAAAACATTTCTTATAAATAATGGCCGAAATCGAAAAGTTATACGAACAAAATGTTATGTACATATACTTTTAAAAATTTAAAAGCAATCGGTCCATTAATGAAGAAGTTTTTCTGAATGTGAGATTACCTTCTGAAGTCAGTAAAGAAATTTATTATAAAAAAACCGTATTTAAAATGTTAATTAGTTTGTCAGGTTGATTGCTCTCGATTATCCAATCAATTGAATTGCAGTAACTGGAAAATATTTACGCTCTGAATTCATGTTCGAATATAAATTGGGTCAAACAACATAGCCAAACAATTGGATGTTAATGTAGACTTAGTGTCTGTCTGTAAACACGTTGTTTGTAGTGAGCCAGGAGCAGTCTGAGCACTCATCCAAATTAAGCCTCCGAGTCCAGAGTCCTGAAGACAATGTCTCTGACAGAACTTATTTGCACCCACTGAAACTATATTGAAAATATTAAGAAAATTGCCTAGGGACTTTTCCATTGTGGCCAAAAGAGATGGAAGCTGAGCACCTAATACAATTTGTAAGAATATAATACTATAGAATGCCTCTACAATATAATATAAACAACAATGATTATTAAATTTTAATAATAATGGAAAGGCATTTATGAGAAATAATCCTCTTTTCGAAATAATACTTTCCAAACCATAGGAAGAAAGAGCATAAACATATATGAATAAATAAAACAGGTTTTTAAGCTATAAAATATTCAAATTCCCCCACCGGGATTTGAAATCTGGGACTCCAGCATAATAAATCAACAGGCTAAACTGACAGTGAGTTTGCAGAAACTACAAATGTACCTAACGATTTTCTGGGTGAACAAATCGAACAAATAGTCAATAGCGTATATGCTATAATACATTTATTCATTTTCTGATAGAAGAATACATACATTTTTTTGGACACACTAGAGAAAAAGGGGTAATTCCAACATCATCTAAGAGTAATGCCTAAATAAATACAACATTGTTTCTTATATTTCACGGAATATATTACAAACATTTGCTTTTGATCTTTGGATTCTCGATGGAATTAAGTTCAATTATCTAACTTCAGTATCTTTATTAGTCACTTTGTACATAGTTACATAGTTTTGTATATATTGCCACTGGTTCTTTGGAAGATCACAGGACAGGAGCGAGAGGAGAGAGTTTTTATGGCGCTTCCCTCGATGGCATTGGCGTTAGACGACGCCTTGCCCGACAAATGAACACCGTAAGAACTCTGCATTATCTGACGGAAAATAAATAATAATTGTTAATAAAGGAGATTTTTGAGAAAAGTGAATTTCTTTCATTATCAATTCAGATTACAATTCAGGATAATTGAAGGTGTTTGATATGTTTATAGGAAAACTTGGTCGCAGAAAATTCGATCTCATTTTATAATGATTTTATTAAAGAACAATATGAGAAAAAGTTGAAGATATGGATGCTAGAATGTGAATTGTATTTAATTAAAAGCTGATAACATCATAAAAACGTTGTAAAATGATACGTAGCATCAGTAATTTAGACATTTAATTAACATGAGATTTGAGCAGAAAATTTGGTCTTGGAATTTTCGGTCTCGGAATATTCGGTCTGAGGTATAAATAAAACTTATGAATTAGATGTATTGGGGGATGTACTCCACCCACCTCCACACCCCAACCCCTAGCCAGGTCATTAAACCATCATGAAGTGCGCAGTACAACAAACTAACGGATACAACAAACCATAAACCGGCCATTTATGTTCAGAGGCCATTAATTATTTCCGGCTACCGTTTGATATAAATCATCGAGTTGAGAAAACATAAAGTAAATAAATTCAAGGCCATTATTTACGATCATTAACCATCGTACACTGCAAACTTGCAGTTATGTAGTTTAGTTGTCTGATATTACAAGTGAATCTTTTAACATATAGGTAGCCCTTTTTACCAATGTATATTCATTTTACATCAGAAAATAATACAATTCCTATTTTAGATATTGAATTGAAGGTATTATTCTTTAATTTATCAATTTTACTTGCCAATAGTTTTACCTTATCTAGACACACATCTTCTGCTGACTTAGTGAACATATTATCCCAATTGGTCCAGTGGACCCCATAGAATGAAATGGGTTCTAGAACAGTGAGGTCTTTGCAGAAGAAATCCACAGTAGGAGGAGAAAAAATGTCAGATGACTCCCTCTCGCAAGGATTTGGAGCAAAATCAGCTTCAGAAAAGAAAAGGTAATTAATTATATTTTCATAGATAGGAAACAAAAAATTCATAATATTTTTGTTTTATCATGATTTTCATTTGGTATTAATTGAGAAGTTACCTGCTTTGGTATTAGTGAGAGTCTTCTGTAGGTAATACTTGGCCACAGGTATTGCCTGAGACCATATACCTGAATAGAAATTATTCTGGTTAGGAATATAATAAATAGTGAAGAGGAAATTTGCATTGAGGCTCTTCTACACCGGCAATCAAGAAAGGGCTTCATGATAGCCGGTGTAAGCGTACCTTTAATTACAAAAAGTTTATTTACTTGCCAAAATGTGCCTAGCTTCTTTTGGACACCTCCTTTGTATGACAGTAGAGACAGGAACTGGACCACTTAGAGTGTAGATGTCTTTCTGTGAAAGTTAGACAATAAGATGATTATTCTGATATCTTTACCTAGTACGAAACTTATATTTCAACAGGTGTATTATCTGCTATGTCCGCTATAGGAAAATAATCCTGATTGATACTTCATAAGTGAAAGTTTCAATTTATGGAAATGGGTAAAAAATTCACAAAGTTTATTGACCATATTTAGATGAGTTTCATTTATAAATAATTGGATAACTTAAAACATTTACAAAAAGTAGATGAAAACTAAATAGAAGATAAAACCAAATAAGAAGATGAAAACTTAATAGAAGATGAAAACTAAATAGAAGATGGAAACTTAATAAATACCATTATTTAGACCTTATAAAAATTCCACTAATTTTCAATGAAAGGAAGATAATCCAATCTGAATTAAACGTTATTGTGTCAAGTAGAAGAAATATTAATGCTCTTCATTGATCGGTAATACTCAGTAAGAAAGTTACTGAGGGGCTTCCACTTATTCAGTTCCTCCTTACTCTCCATGTCTCTACTATAACTATCTCATTGGTTAATTTCAAACTACAGTGTTATTTATTTTCCCATATATGGTAACTTGACCACCTCAATAAACTGATCAAACTACTCTGACGTATTGACTTCACAGAGCTTATACCTTTAAAAAGTGATTTATTTCTCTGCATTGATCAGTTTCTATTATCAAGCTTTTGAATTATTTAAATCGCTTCATCATCAGGAAGGTTCATGAAGAGACAAGAAAAAATATACATTAATTGATTAACAAACGTAAACAAAATAAATACTTCATATACGGCAATATAGAAATGAAGGCAGATAATTTACTATAGGTTATGTATTTAAATAATGAAATTGTATTTCATGTAAACTCGAATTATTGAAAGTAAAAAAATTGACATCGCAGAGAATAAATAACATTTTCGAAGGTAACTTTCTGGTGAATGAAAAGTCTGCCCTAATTTTGTGTTCACCGTGTGTTCACCGTGTGTTCACCGTGTGTTCACTGAGTGTTCACCGTGTGTTCACCATGTGTTCACCGTGTATTCACTGTGTGTTCACCTTGTGTTCACCTTGTGTTCACTGTGTGTTCACCTTGTGTTCACCTTGTGTTCACTGTGTGTTCACTGTGTGTTCATCTTGTGTTCACCTTATGTTCACCTTGTGTTCACTGTGTGTTCACCTTGTGTTCACTGTGTGTTCACCGTGTGTTCACCTTGTCTTCACTGTGTGTTCACTGTGTGTTCACCGTGTGTTCACCTTGTGTTCACCTTGTGTTCACCGTGTGTTCACCTTGTGTTCACCTTGTGTTCACTGTGTGTTCACTGTGTGTTCACTGTGTGTTCACCTTGTGTTCACCTTGTGTTCACCGTGTGTTCACCTTGTGTTCACCTTGTGTTCACCGTGTGTTCACCTTGTGTTCACCGTGTGTTCACTCACGTAGAAGTTGTGTTTGATGTACTCCATGAGTTCCATGACGTAGGGATGATGAGAAGAGAAATGGAAAGCTGCGTTGTTGATATCCATTCCCTGGAAAAAAAAATAATAACATTTAGGATATTTTAAATATTTCTTTTACTTTGAAGGTCATACCTCCAGCCTGAATTAAATTTAAAAAAAAAAAAATTTTATATGTAAATATAAAAAAATAAAAATAATTCAATTCTGTTTTTGCAAAATCGTGAAGAAATCATTTTTAGCATAAATATACAGGTATCTACAAATAATAAATGAAAAAATGAATTAAAACGTATGCGAAGTAAGTAATTTTAAATCTGAAATATTATATTTTAAAAAAGGCACATATATTGTGTTACACCGTATATTGTACACATTGTATTGTACACAGTATATGCAGTAAATTGGTAAAATGCATTTATTTCACAGATAGTCTTTAATATTTTAAAGAACATTATTAGATTTCATATGATTTTACTGAAATAATACACTAAATCTCACAGAATTAAAACAAAGGAAAATGCTAACTTATCGAATGCTTTCAAATGAATAATAATTGAAGTGTTCAAAATTAAACACTGAGTTGATATCAAACTGTTACTACACTGAGAGAAAAGAGTGTGCCAATATGACACAAATAAATGTGTCTTATCGACACACATTTTGTCCCAAAACCGACACATATAGAGACTAATAAAAGTGTCATATTAACACATAGAACATGAAGTGTGTCAAAGTGACACACATACAGGTGTGTCGGTTCGACACAGATAGCTATTTATGACACACTTATCATAACGTGTGTCGTAGCGACACATATTGGTGTGTCGGTTTTGGGACAACTACTTTTCTCAGCTATGTGTGTCATTGCGACACACTAAGTGTGTCGCAATGACACACACCTTGGATAACAATAAAATGTGGAAATTGAATAAAATGGTAGTGTTTTAAGAATCTTTATATATTGACGGTTCATATCAACAAAAATAAATATTGGATTTTGAAGATGTGAATCATCAAATAAATAGTCTCATATAACATAAGAGCTTTTTGGTATACACAATAACTTACATATAGGAATGTGACTGGAAGGCATTGATTGATTTAAGAGGAAAATAAAGAGGTGATAGTGAATGAAGCAGAAGAGTCTACCTAACACAAAATCTAAGACCTCGTAGTTGAAGAACATAACCCTAGCGCTATCCTCTAGAACTGAAATTAAAGTTAAATAAAATGATATGCATGTTAGAAAATGAAAGTTTAGAAGTGAAAAAATGAAATCACAGTTAGAAGAATCTTAAATAAATATATCACATAACAAATTAATGATTCCCTGAGTCTTAAATTAAAACAATATCACATATAACAGTGAAATAATTTCTGAAGTCCTAGTCGCTACATCACATTTAGAAAAGAAAAAATACCTTTAGTTATATAGTCTAAAAATGAAGCTAATGGAAATACATCCTAAATTAAAAATAAAGTACCTAATAAATCATGTTTGCAGGAAATACTTCCTAAGTGAAAAATAAAGTAAAACAAGTCTGAAGGAAATAATTCGTAAGTCAAAAATAAATTAATAAAACAAGTCTGAAGGAAATAATTCGTAAGTCAAAAATAAATTAATAAAACAAGTCTGAAGGAAATAATTCGTAAGTCAAAAATAAAGTAATAAAACAAGTCTGAAGGAAATAATTCCTGAGTCAAAAAATTAATAAAACATGTCTGAAGGAAATAATTCGTAAGTCAAAAATAAAGTAATAAAACATGTCTGAAGGAAATAATTCCAAAGTCAAAAATAAATAAAATAAAACGTTTACAAGAAATAATTCCTCAGTTAAAACATAATAATAATAAAACTTCAAAAGGAAATAAGCTTTGAATCGAAAATATAACAGTTTAACAAACTAAAGTCAAAATATGAACATGTTCCTTCAACCAAATAGTATAATAATTATCAAAGTCCTATTTGCATTTAGACTCCTCTATCAAGTTATTTAAATTTTTTACCAATGTCATGACAGACATTGGTACTTTAGTTGCATCTCTTAAACCAAAAACTATCCGTTGGAGGAAAATGAGAGTTTTTTTGCAATCTTTAGGATAACTCATATTGAAGTTGTAGTAAGCAGCGACCCATACCACGAACAACTCCACTGATGTGGCATAACTCTTCATTTTCGGCATATAGTATTCCTTCAGCAGAAGGATCAGTTGGATTGTCTAATTTGATTGTTGGTGAAATCTACAATTTGGGAAAAAGTGAAACATAAATATTCACATCTACTTGTTACTTATTTAACATAAAAAATAATTTTCATTTGCCATTAGTGAAAATGTAGAGTATTCTGTGTATGGATACCATAAAGGACAATGTCGATGTATAAATTAAGTTGAATTTACCTTAGAAGATGAATTGAAGACACAGTTTTCCTTCAATAAATCGGGCAAGCAGCAAAGTGCTTCAGAACAAAGTTTCTCTGAAAAAATTCAAATAAATAAATAATATTTACTTCAAGTCTTCAACACAATTTAAATATGATTTAGTAGAATATAGATGAATGTAATTACCATTTCGCTGAGCATCATTTAGGTTAGCTATTTCTGTAGCAACCTCACAGTAGCGTGATGACATTTTCAATAATGGAATTGCATATATAGTTAAAAAAGAATGAATCAATTCCATTATTTGCACTCCTGTTATTCGTTGAAGTTCATGTACCATCTGAAATTAATGAATACTTGTTTTATTTTATTTATGTTAATGCCTTTTTTTTGTTTAAAGAGCCATATAAAGTTATAAATTAATTATGTGTAGATGACTATTGTGTTAAAGCTAAAGGAAAGCCAATTCTTCTATCTAATTTTTACATACATAATGACAAATTCAAGCGACTGAAGAAGAGATCAAACATTTAAATGACTTAATAAATTAGCCTACTTGCATTGAATAAGTCAAATTCTCAAGCATATGACAAACACAACTAACAAACAACATAGTAAAATTAAAGTAAATTCCCTGTGTTACCAATACAACTCAAATGATCACTTATAGTTACCTCAAACTCATCAAAAAGACAGGGAAACTCTGCTTTTAGTGTTGAAATGGATGCAGACATTTTAACGGTCATTTGCCTGCGGTGAAAGAAAGTTCTCTCCATCAAATCCGCAATAAACTTCCCATTTGTCTTCTTCTTTGAACTTTCGCTTTTCATATGTTTCAGGACAGATTCATGGTCTTCTGAAAGAGGGCGAGCTGGTAGATAATTAAGGCAACCGAATGAAGGTGCTAAACATTGTTTTTTCGAAGGAGTTTGTTTTGCACCCTCGTCATTGGTTATTGTTTCCTTCTTTTTTGCTCCCAGCTTACGCTTCTCTTTAGACATAATCACACATTGCAGTGATTTGTCTCTTCTTCTCCTAGAGTTTCTAGCCTTCATTGAAAGACGACACTTCCAAACTTGCTGGAGAGAATGATAATGAGTTTAGTAATAATAGCAGTTAAATATAATAGATTTTCAATAGAATTAAATAATAATGACTAATATTAATAACATATGAACTTACAACTGAATCACCAATATCTATTGATGCTAAGTATGGGAATTTATGAAGGAGAAGCTCAACTACTTCTTTATATTGAGCAGATGTTGGAAAGCTGAAAATAATATAAAATGGAATTATAATATTTAAAAAAAACTATTTCTCAAAAAACTTTAAAATTCTGGTTGAAGGATAAGTAGTTATGTGAATACAATAGAAGAATGGTAATTAACTAATTATCAAGCTACAAGAAGCTATAGTAAGAAAAGATTCAACTACTTCACAATATATACTTTACAGTATTAAATGATAATACTAACAAATCGCAAAATAATTAATTACTCACAATGTATATTTTGTCATAGAGTCGTATAGAAACTCCATTAAATTGGACTCTAAAATAGTTGAGAGAGCTACCTTTTTCTTTAAAGAATTTAATAAGGATGCAGGCATCATTGTCTCGTCTAATTGAAATGGAATAGGCCATGGTTTCAAACTGTTGAAAGAAAATCAATTTAATTATTATCATCAGATATAACCATTCACAATATATATTTTAAATCAAAAAGAAAATGAAAAACGAGGGACTATGAAGAATTAGTCAGAATGAGAAGTGATCCATGGAATAAGTCATTTACAAACAATCTGTAGCAATGCTCATGAATGAAGAAAAGCAATTCTGTAAATACAGTCTGACAAAAAGCCACATAAGCACTGGTAACTGAAATAAATGATGGAAGATTGAAATGAAAAAGTGATAGTAAATACTACCTAACACAAAATCAAAGAACTCTTAGTTGAAGAGCATAACCTTAGCGCTATCCTGTTACCTGTACATTACAATGGCAAGATAACGTTAAACGATAAACATGAATTCCAACCGTTTGGAGCTCAAGAATAATATGATAAAGAACTCTTCCAGGATAGAGGATAGACAGAATAATTAAGTAAATAGTTTTTTTCATATAAAATGAAATGCCTGGTATGATTTGAGATGTCGGGTCTATATATTTAATAGAATAGTAAAATCAAAATACATCTTTTAAATAACAAACCCCATTATACATAAGATATTCTAAATAGGGATGGGAGGAAGTATCGGTACTCTATATCGGGATAGGCAAAAAATTGACAATACTTTGCGGATACCAATAGTATTTAAAAAAATTATAATTTATTATCTATTATTTATCTATTACAATGAAAATATTTATTTAAATTGATGTAAAAATGATTTCATATAGATAGGTAATCCTAATTTTCAAAATTAATAATCTAATTTAAATAATCAGTATCAGTATCGGCATCAGTATTGGTGGAAATCTATGTATCGTTGAAAATCTAGGTATCTCTATCGGTGAAAAACTGAGGTATCAGTATTGGCATGGTATCAGTTAAAAACTGAGGTATCAGTATTGGCATGGTACCAGTGAAAAACTGAGGTATCAGTATTGGCATGGTATCAGTGAAAAACTGAGGTATCAGTATTGGCATGGTATCAGTGAAAATTTTAGTATCGTCCCATTCCTTATAATTTCTAAAACAAATTCTGAAAGGATCATCATAGAGTGATAAGATTTCTTTTTCTTTTGGTCCTTTAAGAAATTAAAATACCAGCATAAAATAATTATAGTAACATAAAAAAAACTATTCTTTCTTCTATTAAACTTACATAGATGTAGATGATATTGAGTTGGAGCTTTCTAAGATGTCAACATTAGAGATTCCACAATCAGAAGAGAAGTCAGAGGACCCACTGGAAGCTACTTTGATAGTAGGATCATTTGCAGGGAGTATCATATTGGCTGCTGACACTACTGGATCATTTAAGATGGATTCTGACATGACAGCAGGAATACTTATATTGTTTGTTGACAGATCTTGGAGATTGATTCTTGGTGATTCAAAATCAATGGAGTTTATAGATAGATTATGGAGATCCAATTTTGAAGGTAAAGCTACAGATGTATCATTAGTACAGCTGGCTTCTATTTCCCTTTTGATTCAAAAAAAGAAAATGAAACATAGAATTAATTTTCAATGAACTTGATATACAATGATGATGAAACATAATTAGGATAGAAAAAGTAAATTCAATTATATTTTAAATTGATTAGAACGATTTAGATTACAATTTTAGCTTGATGAAAAATTCACACATTTGAGAAAAGAACACAGAATTCAATCAAATGTTGATATAATAGTCATGGAAGTAGGTATTGAATAAGATCATGTGTAAATTATTTTGAAATAAGTAACTTATTCACATTTTGTACATTGAATTTTTCAGTTTAATTTAGTTATTTTGATAAATTTTTAATGCAAATAATCAAAATACTCACATATTGGATAGAGGTACTTCAATTTTGATGACACATGTATCTGGCAACTCAGAGGTTGAGCACACGTCATAATGGAAGTTGAGCAAAGGATCGTACACTTGTAAACATACATCTTTAATATTTACTTCTAAAATTGAACCTCTTTCGGCAAGTTGTCTGATAGACTCTTTGACAACATCTTCCTTGCAGTTAATATTGACAAGAAGTTTATGGTTCCTAACTTCTACAATGTATCTATACATTTTTTGTTTGGCTAAAAATCTAAATATCTCTCTGTGGAGTATAGTGGTTCAGTGGTAAATAATACTTGCCATCTCCAGTATCATACAAAGATAAGGGAAAAGGAGACAGTAAACTGTTAATTTTCAAAAAAAGGACATCATCAGTTTTTTTCACAACATAACTATGGTAGTGACTGGAAAAATGATCATTTGAGAGTACCTTAATTATGCAATAGACTGCACCTCCTACAGATGTGACTTTATATATCTCACCAAACTTATAGTCATCTACATTATCAATTATCACAGCCATTTTACTGCTGTAAGTGATTCCATTGTATTTAACAGATGAGCATAAATTGAGATTTATATTATTGCCAAGAACTTCTGAAACAGCATTAGATATGGAAATATCTAGTAATAATACAGGTATCTGTCTACACTGCTTACTGAATGAAGCTACTTCATCACTGAGAAAAGAAGATGACAAATGGTGAAGACATTGGAGGTGCTGATGTCTTTCTGCCATAGTTTTGCAAGAGTTAATATAGTTCTTGCTTCTTGCGATCACAGACTTAAAATAAGCGTGTTTGCCCTCAAATCGAAGAGTTGATCTTTGAATTGGAGCTCCAAACACTTTATATTGTGATGCAAGATGGATCAGAAAGTGAGCTTTGGGTTTGACTGATAATGAAGAATTGCTTTCAAAAAAATTCTTCAAAAACTTGGATACAAGTGATTCCATGAATACAATTTCACCTTTATTCAATGAAGGCGCGAGAATATAATCCATGATATCCAAGAAATCACAATACAAGATCCAATGTGGTGAATCAGATGGGATTTTGTGACCAACAAAGAATGGAAGCAATTTTAACAAGCAGAGTGATTGTGCTGCAGTTTGCTTGATGGTCACCCTGATAGCAGATTCTTTAATAACTACAGTTGGCTTATTTTTTGAGTCAATAACAGAGTACGGAAAGTTAGCAATCTTTTCATTCAGATAATCAACAGTAAAGTGTTTTTCCATCAATGACATTTCAATTGTTGCCTTCATCAGGTCCAAAGCAAACCCTTCATATATGTCATGAGCAATATCTGAAGGACATCCCCAACAAATGTGAAAATATTTCAGCTTATTAAGTTCTGAATTTTTTTTCAAACCATATGCAGAAATAAGATGAGGATTATTTTGGAGACTGGAAATTTTAGCATCATAACTTTCAGGTGTAGCCAGTTCAAAATCTTTCTCACAAAATGAAGCGGATCTAGAATCCTTTGTAGCATTGCAAAATCTGCAAGATTTGTAGGATGAGAAGCTTTCAAGATATCCCCCAACTTCATGACAAGCTAGATTATCTGCAATGAAAATAGAGACTGTTCCAAGGAAATTGAAGGAAATACCATTTACAATCACTGAAACACCAACTTCTTCTAGAGTCTTCAAATCCTTTATTAAACATTCCATTATTTTTTCAAATCCATATTTCTTAACATTTCTGTTTTGCGTAAGAATGGCTAATTGAATGGTGTATAATTTACTTTGTAAGTGAGGAGGTAAATTTCCTAGAACCCAATAGAAAGCACATATTTTGTGAACCTTTGTTTTATTACCCAATGGATTTACTATCTGAAAATCATCCATATACAGTTGGATTTGAAGTGCATTTGAATTTGAAGAAAATAGTTCATTATTATGGAATTTATCAGAGTTTCTGAAGCTATCATAGGGTTTACTTGAATTTTGATTATTGACAACATGCGATAGTACATCTTCGTGAGAAAGTAATTTTTTAAGAGTATCTAATAAATTAACATAAAATAAACTATCACCTTCTTCTCCCAATTTTATTTCTATTGGTGCAATATATCCTTCTTTTTGAAATAGTTTCCTTTGTTTGTGAACAGTGTTCGCTTCTTCGTGTTCTTTCAACATGGTTTCTAAGGGATTCAGTATTTCTTTTTTATCATCATCAGAAAGCATTGGTTTGTTATTTACAATACTCGATGTAATTTCAATACATCTGCTAATAATGTTGGAGCTATATTCTTCAATTATTGATGCCATAGCTTTTTCTGTTAAGCCTTTCTTCTCACGCATATTCAAAATAAATCTGGTGAGTGAATTACTCCTCTCAGAGGTGGTAGTAGTAGTATTATGAGGTAAGTCATCAGGTAATTGTGTCTCAGCTTGATTAACATTCAGTTCCTCATTAACCACTGTACATTCTTCAGATGGATTAGTCACAACTTTAGAATCTTTGTGCTTTCTGTATATATGTTTCCGAAAAGAAGAAACTGTATTGTATGAAGAAAGGCATCCTTCAATTCCACAACAAACCAAAAAATTAGGTTTGTGAGCATGTTCCTGTTGATAATGACGAAGGAGCAATGATACAAAACGAGTACTAAAGCAGCAGAGAGAGCAAGAAATTCTATTCATCATTAGATAGGAAATTAACAATAAGGAATAAAATCTGAAAATAAATATTTATTAATCAATTACTCGAAGGTTATATCAATAAACTAATTGATTTAAAAAGTTCATTGATATTCTATAAATATCAAATTTTAGATATTAAACAAAAAAATTAATATGCCATTTAGCAAAATCTCATTAATTGGCACTAAATATCCAGATTGAAGAAACTAGTAAAATAATCTATAAGAATTCTAGGGATGGGACAAAGTATCGGTTTCAGCCTTTTTTGTGGTATCAGTACTCACTATCGTCAAAATATGATAGATACCATGTCGATACTTATAAATTGAATAATAAGAAACTATCATTATGAACAAATATAAAAAATGTTATTTGATTAAAAACAACAGATTTTTTCATATTTGAACAAAGTATTCAAATTATTAGAAGATAAAACAATATTTTTAATCCCAACATTTATTATTTTAATAGCTACCTCTTATTGGTTTGATAATTATTTAATTATCTTTAAGAATATTGTAGGCATGTATTCTAGGTCAGAGCATGTAGGTTTACCATCAAATTCAATAACCATTTTCATTTCAGCATGTTATTCCTCTTTTAAATAAATATTACTCAATAACTAATCTAAATGATAAAATAATTTTCCATTCATAGGCTATATATAATTTCCAAGTCTGAAATGAATATCTCCACAGACCCAGGATTTTTGTGTAGAAATTGAGATTTCGGTGCAGCAAATAACATGGGAACATAGGTTTTAAATAAAACTTGGGCGCAGGCGCCACAGGATCAATCTTAAATCCGGCTATACTTTTCAGAATGGTGAGCCAAGCTACTTAGGAAGTTATGGTCTATCCATGTTTCATATTGTGGAATTTGTGGCAGAAGAGTCACCAATTTGATCAGAAAATCAACCTAGGTCGCCACATTTAATTCATTTTAATTACATTGATGATTGACATTGACACTTGACAGATCAAAAGTATTAAGTAGATATTTGCCTTCCAAGTGAAGAATTTACAGTTGAAAACATCATTATGTTTCATGTCTGATGTAAGTGCATCTTTTATGGCTATTTTATTAATTAGATTCTTCAACAAATTTCAAAATCGCCAGTATATTGGCAACTTTGTGCATACTTTGAGAAATGTCGGGCTATCAAAATTCTTAACTACCTGCCTGCAAAACATGCAGATAATTTTTTTCTTCTAAATCTAAAGATTTTAAAATCTGTCTCCAAAATGACACGAATTCTCCAAAATGTTTCAAATAATAACATGTAAACATAGGAATTTGTCTCAAAGATCTTGCCAAGATATTTTTTCCCTCAAAAAAATGTCTCCAAAGATCTTTGGCGACATGGACAGGCTTCGCAGACTGGCAAAAAAGGATTCGATTTTTAGTTGAATAACAATTCTTTAAACCTTGAGGAGTTTATTCAGAACAATTCAGTTTATCATCTATGTAGGCATCTCATTTTCATGCCTCTGCAATTTGCAAAATATGGAAATTTGAATCCATTTTCCTTTTGAGCCAAATTTTCACAAAAATTCTGAGTGAAGCCAACTAACTTATTTCTGAAGAATTCAAGCCAAAATTAACATGAGAACATAGGAATTGATTCAAAATTTAAGCCAATTACTGTAGGGTCAAGCAGGTAAATTGCGGCACACTCCAGTCTGCAAAAGATGCATGAAGTTTATCCAGAGAATATCGAGGCCTTGAATTTAGACTCATGAATTATCTGGCAACAATTTTCCAATTAATTGCTATGTTTACATGTAATTATTGTAGATTATTTTGAGATTTTTGGCAATTTAGTAAAATTTGCCCCAAAAATTAAATATCTGGAGACTGAATGTGCATGCTTTGCAGACTGGTGCACACTAACTGTGGCCTTTTAACAGGTAGCAACAGAAACATCATAGCTTCAAAACACATGGTAAACACTTAAATTATACTTATTGAGGAATGAAATTGTTCTATCTGTGGCTTAGTAGGAGAGACAGGTACATAGCTGTCAGGTACAATGATGTGGTCACTACTTGTCATTTTAATTTGACGCTCTCTGACTTATTATCCGAAAAAAATGTATAACTATGAAAGAAACTTAAGAAAGTATGCCTCTCTCCCATATTTCAAAGTATGGACAAAGTTGCCAGTATATTGGCGACTTTTGAGGGGTGAAATGAGTTGAAAAACATGTAAATAATAAGTAAATCACTCATAAATAGTCTCAAGAGATGCACATGCATCAGACAATATATGTTTCAAAGTGTGGCAGGAAAGTCGCCAGTTTGATGAGAAAATGGATCAAGGTCCGCTTAGGTCGCAACATTATAGATACTTATAAGAAGAATTAGGACTTTCTAGTGAAGATTTTACACTAGGTGCAGTAGGTGACTAGAAAGCATCCTTATGCATCATGTCTGATGCATGTGTATCACTTGAGACTATCTATGAGTGATTTACTGGTTATTCACAGGTTTCTAAACTTATTTCACCCCTCCAAAGTCGCCAGTATACTGGCGACTTTGTCCATACTTTGAAACATGGCAGACAATAAGCTTGAGGATATTTTCAAGTGTAAAATCTTCACTAGGAAGTCAAATTTCTTCTTTAAAGTATCTTAAATGTGGTGACCTAAGTCCATTTTCTCATCATAGAGTCATCAAACTGGCGACTTTCCTGCCACACTAGCACACATTGAAACATGGCCTCTCTCAGTCTCAGGCTCTCTGTGATTGGCTGGTAGCTATCAATTGTATGCCTCTCTCTGATTGGCTGATACACTCTCAATTAATAATAATTTAGGTAGTTATAATAATATGGGTATGTTGACGACTGTCTACTTACAAAATTGGAATTAAATTATGACGACTGGCGACTGCATTACTAATTTAAGTTTACTTATTTTGAAAAAAAAAGATTATTGACGACTCAATGAACATTCTCTGAAACTAGGTGGCTAGCAGTCCCAGTATGTGTTTGGTGCAATGAAATCCTCTGACTTTTTCAAAAATCTGAGAAATAGCTGCAAACATTTTTCATCAATTTGTCTATTAGTCCTTCAACATTTTTCCAGTTTCTCCTCCAAAAATTAATGGTAATATAGGAATTAATAGCTAAATATCTTCTGACATTGCAGGAATTTTTTTATTAGAGAAATTGAATATCTCGTGAAATAGCATTGTAATTTACCACCAAATAAAATCTCGCAGCTAGCAGCCTAACACTAGCAGCCTAGCTAGGAATTAGACCTAGGTACCTAATTAATATTGCCTAACACATCAAATAACTAAGTAGGTACCTAGTTGAGCTATAAACCTACCTACCTCCGAAAATTTCAGTCTGTCTGACAGACTGACTCTACTATCTATGATCTTGGTCCAAGGTACTTAGCACCGTTAACCGTAGCAGGGC
>CANNZV010001402.1:0-157090 GCA_947561585.1 Caprella mutica | reverse complement strand
GTCAGCGATCAATGGACGTAATTGGTTGAATTTTTACGACTGTGTACACTGTACACGTTCGATCTGAGCTTCTTCTTATTCAATGTTTTGTGGTCGCGAACACTTGTTCGGGGACAAATTTGTTCAACATGTTGAAAGTCACTGACGTCTGACAGTTTCAATTCTTGTGATGGGGGACAAATTTGCATGCCAATTGCCATACCGCGGGCAAATTTGTTCGCGAACACCAGATATATCTGGGCATTTGTCGGAGCGTCTGGACGGGGCTTAAAAGTAGCTAATAGGACTAAAGGTACTGTGGTCTCAGGTCTGCGAATCGCCCTTCCGCCGGACCGCCTCAATATTCCAGTCGATGGAACTGGAACTGGAATCAATTCGCCGGTGCTGGCTTCTCATCGCCACCAGCTCGTCTTCATTCACCTCACCTCCTCTCATACACCTTCCGCAGGGCCGTACCCCCCATCACCCATCCAACACACCTCACCCCACGGACATCTCACCAACGAACCTCGCCCTGGCCATCCATGCCACCTCCAAAAACTTACAAATCTCCCCATTGTCCAAACTTCCAAATGCCATCACCCCCTCCATCGTTCTTACCCCATACCTACGCCTTATTCCCTCCAGCTCCGGGCACTCAAGGATGAAATCCAGTCTGGAAAAATAGGTGCTTTCTGATGAACTAATTACTCTGTTGAAGTTTTACAGACTTCAAAAATTAATGGTAAATTGTTAAAAATTGTATAATCCGCAGCATTTAGCATATAGAGTTCATCTGTTAGCCTAAGCAGTTTTCCAGACTGGGATGAAATGCTCTAAGGTCTCCTCCTCCGCTCCACACACCCCACATCCAACCTCACCCCCCCAGAACCTTGACCTCCACCCCAACCTCAGAGTGTTGCTCCTCACTCGGAAGAGCAGCTGTGCTCCCCAGCTATTGTCGTACGACTCCCCTCCTATTCCATTCTTCATCCTATAGTGAACAAGCGATGTCTTCCCATTCAACTCTCTCCTCCACCTTCTCTCCTCCCACACGTCTACTCTTCTCACTATATCACACATCCGAATCTCCCCAAGCTCCCCCCATCCCATGTCAAGTTCCCCCAGGTAGCTGTTCACCAACTTCATCCAGGGAACCGATGCCCGGTTCAAAACACAATATATAGAATACGGATACAGAATTATCTAGAACAACTATAGATATGGCAAGTATTGTCGGAGACAAAACATGCTAAAATAGATAAATGATTATTGCGTCACATAAAGAGACAGTGTATACTTGAGAAGACGTCCCTTATGAAATGAGAGTTATAATAGGTGCAATAGGTTATAACAGGTACCTTAATAGGTGCAATGCCATATTGCAACATAAAGCGTTATATACATATTATATCATACTAATGTCATAAATGATATGGCACTAAAAATTTAGTAAAATTAAAAAATATATTTTCGTGGGATGTTTTTATTTTTTGGTTGAAGAACGAATGAATGTTAGGTTAGCGTACTTTTAAGTCCCACCCTATGGTATGGCCCAGGATACAGTAACATAGGGTATGGTAATCAGCTGATTGAATCTATAGTTTGACGTGACCACCGGGTGACTCAAAATGGCGACTCTGACCACACTTTGAAACATGGAAAAACCTACTTAAACTTAATCACTTTTAAATTGAATTTTTTCTTATCAATTACTAACTAGGCATTGGTTAAATTGTATTTCCATTATTTTGTTCCTTATTTGTTATTCATTGGAACTACAATTTAGCAGTTAACTAGGACTAGTTTAGGCTGCTAGGTAGCATATGTTCAAGACCCTAATTTTTATAGATAAGTAAAAGAAATGAACAATTAAAACACACTTGAATTATATCTATATATTCAACTTTGAGGTTCAATCACCATTTTCGCTTTTCTTTTGTACGAAACCCTTATAAAATGACTTTAAACTTCTCGATATTAACATGCAAATACGAGGAATTATGAGCCGCTCGGTCACAAACAAGGAATGTGTTGTTGTGGTGACGTCATATTTTTGTGTCGTCTGCTAGGTACTATACCTGATTATGTTCTTATACCTTGGTATGGCCCAATGGAGGAAGTTGATATTCACGTACGTGTTTTGCTATTGCGAAATGTTTAAAGGTCCCCTCCAAGCAAATATTTGTATTGCCTTTTTCAACGAGGCTAATATTTCTTATCATTTTGCTGCAAACCGCATCGAATTTGGTAACATATTTTTAATTTTATATGCTTTTAAAGATTTTCATAATCAAAACTCTACAAAACCTATTTTACTTCCGACTTACTAATTTAAGAATTTTTCAGCCAGAAGAAAAAGAATGTACACCATTTGTTTTGATTGTCAACTATGTATTAGGTTTTTTAAATCCATTTAATATTCGTGTGAAGGTATAAAATTGAATGAACTTATAATAGAAACGTTTATACACTTCTGGAAACAATTAATATCTATAATAAATGCCGAAAAAGTATGGTTTGTTTATAAAATTCAAATTTGTAATCAAAACAAAGAGTGTACAATCTTCTTCTTGAGCATCAGATTAGTGATTCGCTCAATTGTTGCTTACAGAGTATTAAAAAACTTTAAAAGCAAATTATAAAATATATACTGAACCGAATTGTATGCAGTTTGCAGAATAATGATCGTAGATCTTAGTTCTATAATATTATGTTATAAACTCATTTTTTTCCCGGAGCCTGGAGAGGACCTTTAAAGGTCCCCTCCAAGCAAGAATTTTTATTGCTTAAATCAACGAGGCTAATGTTTCTTATCATTTTACTGCAAACCTCATCAAATTTGATAGCATATTTTTAATTTTATATGCTTTTAAAGATTTTTATAATCAAAACTTTACAAAACCTATTTTACTTCAGACTTTCTAATTTTCAGTCTGAAGATGAAGAATGTACACCATCTGTTTTGATTGTCAACTAGGTATTAGTTTTATTAAATCTATTTAATATTCGTGTAAAGGTATAAAATCGGATAAACTTATTATAGAAACGTTTATATACTATAGGAAACAATTAATATCTTAAACGGTAGGTACTTCATTATTAATTTCTTGCTTATTCATACACAATTTCAGATTATACAATTAACATTTTTATACTAAAATTTTAGGTAGAAATATTAATATACTTCACATCAAATTAATTCCAAGAAAGGATAAATTTACAAGCGCATTACAATTCACCCATAATAAAATTAGAAAATATAGCAGGGCAGTTTGTCGCATGACAGTTGCCCGCTACGACAGTTGTCCACATGGTAGTTGTTTGCATGGTAGTTGTTTGCAGGCCGTATACGCTCGGCCACCGCTTATGTTCTCTAACCGCTCCAAAAGTTTTGAGCTGCAAAAAAAAAATGAGCGTTGAGGAGCGGTATATAGTTTTCTTCTCCGCAGATTCTACCACTGTCCAACAACGCCGAGCCAAAGTTTGGCATCACTTTACTAAAGTTAATGGACGCTTTATTCCGGTATGCCAATGCAAAAATCCAGAACGGCGTTTCGCCAGCTTTACCCGGGCGGTGATTGAACAATGTTCAAGCTTTGGCAGAGCGTGGTTATTTTTTTAACGAGGTTTTGTGTTGAAATCGAAAATATTACCGATGCCATAGCGGTGCACCGCTGAAGCCGGGGTTGCCATAGAGTTGGCTTAAAGGTAGTAAGATGCAGCGAGAGTTGGTTTGGCAGTATGGAGCTGTGTTACCTGCTTCAACGCCTGAAACCGTTTCAGCCAACTCGTGTCCGCGATTCAAGCGCATAAAAGTTTATGCAACGTTTGCGAAGCAGCGATGGTCCAGCATCTGAGCATTTAAGATTTCTATGTTGGCGTTATGGACCCAAACGTCCACATAGGGGAGGATGGTCATCAATGGGACAAAAATCACAGAAAGATTGATATTTCATTTACTTTGGGCAAAGTATGAAAAATAAAAAATCCATGTGTAATATAGATATTCCTTTATAAAATGAAACTAACTCGAATGCTATCACATATTCTGTTGACTAGAAAAAAATTAAATAAAAAACAAAAAAATTGTCCCATTGTTTAACAGCACTGGTGAACAATGGAACAGACCCTGGTGAACGATGGGACAGTTTATCAAACTTGTATATTATTTAGGTTATGGTCAAATTTCAAGTTCGAATTATCTCTTCATGTTGTCCCACACTCAGTTGGATGATATAATATCAGTTTAATGTCCTCTAGCCTCACCGATGCCATGTCAGGAACATTTGTAAAATTAAGCTCATTGCACTCGAATCTTCTCCTAATATATATATTTCGTATTTATCTTTTTCATGCTTATGGCCAACAGAATACGTTTTACAAGACGAATCAAATTCTACTAGTTCATAAATCTTCATTTCCAACGTTTTCGGTAGAGATTTAAGTTCTTCAGACGAATGGATCAGTTAAATTGAGAGTTCTATACCAGACCAAGAACAATAGTTCACAGGTCATCTACGGCGGACACTTCATGAAGTGATTTCGAAGGCCTTATCCTTCGTGGCACCAGCAGAAAGCTCTTCTTTCTCTGGTGTATCCGTTGCAATCATGCTGCATCTTTTTCTTTTATTAGTGAAATTTGTTTTCTATGCAGTGCTTTGTGATGACCTCAGATTGCTAAAGCCCTTGCACATGGTCGAATGTCCCACTTCAGCTGGAAGCTCTGTTTCTACAAGAAGCCCTGAAGCTATAGTTCACGTTATTGTATCAAAAATAGATATTTATTGAATCATATGGAGTAACTAGACAGTTTGGTTGACAATAGGGCACTGTCCCATTGTTAACCAAATTTTCTTTCCCAATGATCACCATGACGCCATTTTGAAAACATATGGGTATAGCAGCTCAACTACAAAAGTAAAAAGGCAATCTTTTCATATGATCATATTTTACATATAACTTAATATTATGTAAAAAATGACGTAATCATTATATGCTAAATTAATAGATTTATAACAATTGAAACATAGTACGAAAAATTTAGTTTCCCCACCTCTAAAACACGTTTCGGCTTTTACACAGGGCTGACTGCACCCCGACCGCTGAATGCAATGCGAGTGAATGCACTGAAGTATGCCTAATTAACCACTAAGATTTTGTTGAAAATTACCCTCAAATAAAAAAGTTATTCAGCATGTCCCATTGTTCCCAGTGTCCCACTGATGACCACCCTCCCCTACTTGATCTAATGGTGCCAAACTTTGACTGGACGTTGTTGCGATGGTGAACTTTGCGGAGTGGAAAGCTACTGCTCCTCAACTCTCGTAATATTTTGTGCAGTTCAAAACTTTCGGAGCGGTATAAGAGTAGTGAACATGCATAAGCGCGGTGGTCGAGCGTATACAGCGTTGCTTGAACGGGGGCCAACTTCAGGTGAATGTAAACAAGCGTTGATTATTTTTTGGTCCTTATTTCAAGAACGCTCTAGCGAGGTTCCTCCAGCGTGACCGGGCCTTCAAAGGATGAACCGCAACTATCGATTTATGTCAAAATCTCTCAGAATTTCTGATAGAATTCATTCACTCGGCTCCGTAGTCAAAAGCAGTATACCGCTATACCAACTTTCAACCCCCGCAAGCCAACGCCCACACTCTTAGAACACCACTCGTGTTACCATGATTGATTTTCCCTTTTGTGCGCGATAACGAACGTTATCAAAATTCGGTTTATTCTCTCTTCGTTCAAGGAACGTTCCAACAAAGTTCTGGCGGTGTGACCTAGGCTTTAGGTATGATAAACTATTATTAAAAATTTCATATCCAATTTGTCTAAAATAGCATGATCATTATATCATTTTTTAAAGTTGGGATCAAATTTCATTGTCTGAAGAGTAGAGGAATTCTTTTGAAAAACTAAACTACTATCTCTAAAATCCTCAAATCTTGAAACTTTTTAATATTTCCAAGACTTTCTACCTAGCAACGGATGTTTCAACCTTGGGAATAGGAACAGTTCTCTTATCGGAAAATGATGGACATCTCCATCCTTTCTCATACATTAGTAAATCCCTTACCGATGCGCAAAATAATTATTCTACAAGCAAAAGAGAAGTTCTCGCAGTAGTATGGACATTACAAGAATACCGTCATATCGTATTAACACGTTGACTACTATTCCAAAATTACAAGTTAACATTTTTGTTTCTGTAGCACGTGTCATACGTTAGCAAGAGGAGCCGAGTATCTCTGTGTATCCCTATTGATATTGTGGGTACATAAAAACAGTAGTATAATTGTGGTACAAATTGTCACTATTTAATTTGGGTTCCAGGTATTGACAGTAAGGTATTTGTACCACAATGAATTCAACGTGTTAAACTACAATATAATTTGCTACACGGACCATAAGCCTTTAAAGGTCCACTCCAAGCAAATTTTTTCAGTATTTTAATCAATGAGACTAATCTTTCTTATCATTTTGCTGAAAAGCCCATGAAATTTGATAGCATATTTTTAATTTAATATGGCTTTAAAAGTTTTTTATAATCAAAACTCTACAACATTCGTCTTATTTCCGATTTGCTAATTTTCACTACGAAGAAAAAGAATGTACATCGTTTGTTTTGAATGTCAACTTGCTAGGTATCATTAATTATATATTAAACATTCCTGTAAACACATAAAATTGGATAAACTTATTATAGAAAGTCTTTTGTACTAACTGGGACACCCAAGTAGAAGTACATTACTGGGGCTTTTTTAAATCTGCGGTTTATAAAGTTAAGCAATATTACTCATAAAAAGATCTGTAGGTAGCTCTTCTGAGAGCTGTGAAATAAATCAAGCCTCAAGTGGTAAATAAAGTTGACAAAATCCGTCGAAGAATTGCTGATAAGTCATTGTGAAAAAGAGGAGGGTAAACTAATTACTGCCCTAAAACTGCGGTACAATTGCGTATATTGTATCAAAATTTACCATTCAAAATAATAAAAATCTATGGTTTTCCACATGCTTAATGTATTATTTTAATGTTTTTTTTTATATTTCTTGTTTGATAATCCATAAATTTTGAATTTGCAAAAGAACCTTGAACAGCAAATTTTTATGATTTTTAATAATATGAGAGAATGAATGAAAATGAGACTTTATTGGTAAAAAATTATACATACCGCTTATTGCAACTGAATCTGTGCGAGGTGTTACCCGTCAGCTATTTAAAAGATCCAGTAAGGAGATGCAGTGTGTCGCCCCCGAGGTGTAATTTACTGTTTTCTTCAATATTGATGTAATTTTTCGTGATTCAATTGGATCGTGTGTGGACTATATGAATACGAAACTGATTCTCAATCTCAAAGGTATGAATTATATCAATATTTTATGCTATATTTGGTGTGTTAAAAAAATAATACAAATGAAATTAGAAAAATGGTGATGTTTTCAATTTTGAAGTGCCATTGGGAATGGTTCGGACACTAACGTTTGGGTTGGTTCAGACGGTGTCCGAACCTTCCCTCTGAATCCGATTCAGTACACCATTACAATTTATTGAAGTAATTCTTAATTTCTTATTAAAAAGGACATTCTGAACTATTTTAATTAGCATAGCATTCTTTTATAAGATTAGTTGCAACTTTTAATATTAGTGTCTTTATTTGACAGTTTGGCTATCGTATTCATGCTTTTTCATTATAAAGGAAAACTGATGGAGTCCGTAATAAAGAAGGTATTGGAAAAACATTTGATAAATTCCAAAAAGGTTTATCTGTCAGAAAAGCTGCTGAAATTGGAGGTGTAACAAGATCTACACTTACGGACTATATGTACTTCAAACATTCGATGAAATATATAAGATGTAATTTACTAATTTTGGTGAATTCCAAGAAAAAGGAAATAGTTATACTCAAAGTAAAAGGATATAGTTATACCTACCATTTGTTTTTGATATTTAGCTATTAAATATAAGGATAATTTCACAGTGATTACTCATTGGCTATCTATATTTTGTTGGAGAAAATGTTCAATCATTACAATAATATTATTATGATAAAATTTCAAATACGATGAATTATTACTGTGAATAACAAGTCATTATGGTTTATTTCAATTAAATTAGTAGATCCAAATTCACTCCTATCGTTTAATTACCCAAATTTCAAATGTTTTAACCATTTTATGGTGTCCGAATTATCCTCCCAGCTTGTCCGAAGTCTCTCTCTAGGAAGGAGCATTTGGACACTTGAACCTCTCTTACATTTTGTCTTATAACTTTCGAATGAAGGTTTAAACTGTAAAACAGTCTCAATGAAATTGAAGTAAAATTATTTATCTACATACAGAAATATTTATATAGTTAAATTCGAATTAGTTTACAAATTATTCATTTTTTCCCAAAAGTGTCCGAATGCTCCCGGTTCTCCACTATATTAGATTATTAATTTCCACTAACAATTTTTTCATTTAACCTATAGAAGGGAATATTTTTTAAAAATATTACGAAGAATTTGATCAATTTACGATTAGTTTATATTTTGCAAAAACACATTTGCAAAAAAAGACTCCGAATAGCTTACAATAAATTAGTAAAATAGTTATAAATTGTAGAAATATCCAATATATTGAACTTATAAATGGTCATTTCTAACTTAACTCCTAATTACAATTGAGTAAAATACTAAAAGGTTAAAGAAATGATTACGGCAGAATAAAATTTTTTTCATGATGCTCTTAACTAAAATTCAGAACCTTTTTTTCGTCCAAATATTGAAGTAAAATCTGAATATGAATCTCGTATCCTGCTGCCAATGAAAAGTATCGAGGTTATAAAGAAACTTCTAGAATTGAAAAAAATTCTTACATTATCACGTCTTCATTCACACTTTATAGGAAAAAATCTTCTCTGCTCACATTTAACACGAAGTTAAAGTAAAAAGAGGATGACGTCTTCCGGATTAACATTTAGAATTACTGTCAGTGAGAATAAGACGGCAAAACATATAGGATATGTGAATTAATATCGTGCATATATGGTATAAAGGGAATATTATTTAATGTGATTGATTAGAATTGAAAAAAAAACTTTTCCTTGACTTACTGTTTCAGGTTTTTGTTCTTTAATAAAGGAATTGGCTAAATTAAAATTAAGAAGATTCTAATATTCATTCATATGTGGATAGGGAAATAATTGATTATTCCAGGCTCATTTTGTTGTATATTTTTCCAGGATAAAATTGGAACAATTTTTAACAATAGTGTTGTTATTTTAAGGTATCTATTTTAGAAAAAATAGATATAGTGAAAATCACATCCCTATATGTCCTCAATAATATCTAATTATTGAGGACATATAGGACAACTGCCATATACGGACAACTGCCATGTAGACAACTGCCATACAGACAACTGCCACACGGACAACTGCCATGTCGACAACTGCCATGTAGACAACTGCCATGCAGACAACTGCCATGTAGACCACTGCTATAAGGACAATTGCCATGTTGAGTCGTAGACAACTGCCATGCGGCAACTGTCATGTAGACAACTGCTATTCGACAACTGCCATACGGACAACTGCCATGCGACAACTGCCATAAGGAGAATTGCCATGTAGAGAACTGCCATGCGACAACTGCCATTTAGAAAACTGCCATTTAGAAAACTGCCATGCGACAACTGCCGTGTAGACAACTGCCATGCGGACAACTGCCATGCGTCAACTGTCATGCGGACAACTGCCATAGCGGACAACTGCAATACGATAAACTGCCATGCGGACAATTAACTGCCATGCTATATATTTTAATTTTTCATTGGTGATTTCACTGATTTGTAATGCACTTGTAAACTTATCCTTTCATCAATTGAATTTAATGTGAAGTATATTATTATTTTTACCCAAATTTTTAGAATAAAAATGTTTATTGTATTATGTATAGTCTGAAATTGTGAATGCAGAAGCATATAAATTTTTTTTTTTTTTTTTTTTTTTTTTTTTTTTTTTTAAAAGAAGGTTTGCTACTTCTGGCAGGGGGCCTTTTAATAAAAAAAAAAAAAAAAAAAAAAAAAAAAAAAAAAACATATAAATTGATATTGAATTAATATTAAATTTCTTTCTTTGTTACAATCATTTTCTTTCACATTTAACGCCTCAAATAATTAAATGGTTTACAAAAAGGTTACAATCTATAGATGTAAATCTTTCTTTTAAACATTTCAGAATACAAAGAATAGTACAAACACAAGCACAAAAATTTCCAATGAGTGTGATTTTGCATCTTATAATTTAAGAGTTGCTTTAACGAAACACTGGGCATATAAGAGTTAATTAAAATTTTGATTTGTTATTTCAGATATTTTGACACTTTTCAAATATTCAAATACATGTAATGCTTGGATTTTTGATCCATAGAAGCTAGAAACGATAGAAAAACAAATTACAAAGTTACCAAGTAAAGTGCTCTTTGTGAGAATTTTTTGAACATAGAAATAAGATAATTACCATTTCAGTTTCTAATCCCGAGTTTGGCGGTAAGGTTAGTTTTAAAAAGATATTGATTAGCCCAATGAATTTTTTTAAGTAATAAGATGCAAAATCACACTCAATGGGAATTTTAACCTGTAAAGTTTGTGTTTGTACAATTCTTTGTTTTTTGAAATGTTTGAAAAGAAAGATTTGCATTAATAGATTTTAACCTTTTTGTCAACAATTGGATTACTTAGGGGTTAAATGTGGGTTAAATATTAAATAAATGTTAATATTAATTAAATGGTTTGAATGTGAAATATAATTATTCAACAAAGAAATTAATTTACTATACTTCAATTTTCAATTCTGAATCTACCGTCAATATTTATTTTATACTTCTTCATGCACAATTTCGGACTATGCGATTAACATTTTATACCTAATTTTTATGTTAAAATTCTAATATACTTCACTTCAAATTAATTCTATGTAAGGTTGAGTTTACAAGCGCATTACAATTCACCCAAAATTAAATTTTAATTTTAATATATTGCATGGCATATTGTCCGATACTTCAGTTGTTCGCCACGGCAATTTACCACATTGCAGTTGTTCGCTATGACAGTTTTCCGCATGACAGTTGATCGCTATGTCAGTTGTCCGCATGGCAGTTATTTGTTAGGGCACTTTTCCGCATTGCAGCTGTCCTAGAGCCCTTTCTTAGATATCTAATGAGTAACTTTATCCGAATTTACGAGGAAATGTTTCAACAAAATTGTTCGAAATTTAGAGGTTGACAAAATCTACTCATGTAATGAGACTTTACGTACGCGTGATGTTTAATTAACAAGAATCAAAAAATCAAATTTATTTATTTTTTATTGATATATTTATTCTAACAGCCTACTCTTATAGTTAGTTTGAGAAATGAGTTTCCTAAATCTAATGAAATTTTTTTTCTAATTATTAAGAGGAAAATCCACAAAAACGGATGTATCAAGGACTACCTACATGTATTTATATATATACATAATTTGATGATTCAAGGACTACCTACATAAACTGATGACTCAAGGGCAGACTACATAAACTGATGATTCAAGGGCAGAATACATTAACTGATGATTCAAAGGCTGAATAGATAAACTGATGATTCAAAGGCAGAATTGATAAACTGATGATTCAAAGGCAGAATAGATAAACTGATGATTCAAAGGCAGATTACATTAACTGATGATTCAAGAACTACTTATATAAACTGATGACTCAAGGGCAGATTACATAAACTGATGATTCAAAGGCAGACTACAGAAACTGATGATTCAAGGACTACCTACATAAACTGATGATCCAAAGGCAGAATTGATAAACTGATGATTCAAAGGCAGAATAGATAAACTGATGACTCAAGGGCAGATTACATAAACTGATGATTCAAAGGCAGACTACAGAAACTGATGATTCAAGGACTACCTACATAAACTGATGATCCAAAGGCAGATTACATTAACTGATGATTCAAGAACTACTTACATAAACTGATGATTCAAGGGCAGACTACAAAAATTGATAATTCAAGAACTACTTACATAAACTGATGATTCAAGGGCAGACTACATAAACTGATGATTCAAGAACTACCTACATAAAATGATGATTTAAAGGCACAATAGATAAACTGATGATTATAGAACTACCTACGTAAACTGATGATTCAAGGGCAGACTACATAAACTGATGATTCAAGAACTACCTACATAAATTGATGATTCAAAGGCATAATAGATAAACTGATGATTCAAGAACTACCTACATAAACTGATGATTCAAGGGCAGACTACATAAACTGATGATTCAAGAACTACCTACATAAATTGATGATTCAAAGGCACAGTAGATAAACTGATGATTCAAGAACTACCTACATAAACTGATGATTCAAAGGCACAATACACGAACCGATTAGACTAAACTAGTCTAAAATTTCAATAATAACAAATTTAGACAAATAAAATAAAATTGTTATCACCAATCACCAAGGTAATATTACAGAACTATCTATTTAGCTGAACCGATCGTCCATCATGTTGAAAGTTCATAACCCCTTGCAGATTTTATTGCTGAGTCTATGGATAAATGTGAGAATTCTTTTAATATTTAATAGTTCAGGATGTGGCTGACAGCGGGAGAGATAGATTGTGCCCTGAGCGGTGTCACCTTGAATTCTGATATCTGACGGTCGTTTTACGAACATAAATTTTATAGCAGAATTCATTGAAATCTATAAAACTTATGCGTGCTTATGGCAAGTAAAATCCACAGAATATTCAAATCGTGACCAAAGAGATTCAGCCTACAAAAGTCTTCTAACTTTTTGTCAAACAGTAAACCCTGACTGTGATGTATCGTCGTTTGCAAAAAAAAATAGCAAACTTGAGGAATGCTTTTGGAAAAGAACATGCAAACTTAGATATTTTACGAAATCAGATCCTGGTGCTATAATGAGATACATGTGCCAAAACTTATTACAAATTACTGAACATACACTGGAGGTTGAGTTGGATATCTAAGCGATTTAGTCTCCGCAGTTAGTGGCGAATAAAGCAGCAACACCCCAAATCCTAGACCGATGCCAGCAATCTACAAACATACAGAACCCATCCAAACATTACACTCAACTACACTTCCCTTTAACCTCACACCGAAAATCCTTGGAGTTACATTTGATCGCGGCATGACGTTCAAACACCATAGTATATAGACATTAACACTAGAACAAAACTAAAACAGAACGTCCTGCACGCCCTTATTCAAACAACTTACGGATACTCCAAGGAAGACAAAACAATTACACTATACAAACTATACATAAGACCCATCCTCACCAACGCCCACACACCACCTACACACAGAAACACGAGTCCCCCCGCTTACCTCACACATGGACATGAGAGGCACCCGGCTGACTGGCACCCGGTCGTTGGGAAGGCTAATCAACAACAACAATTAAAGCGGCAGATTTCATCTCTCGCATTTCATATCTATTTGTCATGAACTATCAAATCTGCAGGTGTATGGCTAGCATTAGTTCTATTCAATAATGGATGAGAATTGTGCCTAAAATGATATAATTTGACAGCATGTCATAATCAGTCATATAAATTGTACTATGTATAGGAATACCAATTTACAGGTAGAGCTCGTACAACCGACAGTATGTGTACTTGAAAAGGACCTTGCTGTACCGATCTTGTGGACAAGCTGATAAGGGATAATCAATTCTATTGGAATTTATTCTTTGTAAGTTTTTATTAACAGTATATCAAAGAAACGCTATTTAATGAAGGGAAACAAGCTCAGATTGTTATTGTTGAATGAAAATTTTAATGAAAATCTTATAATTTTTATATAACTTACCTATAGTAACTTAATAAGTTACTATAGTTAAGTACTATAGAATATAATAATAAGTGGTTATATTTTTTAACTTTACTGACATAGATATATATGTACATACATCCAAAGTAATATACATTATATAATTAGTTAGGGTTAATTAAAATAAACGCAATATAAAAACTAATTATTTCATTTCCTCATTTTATTTTTTTGTTTGATATGAATAAATAATGTAGGTATGTATATTATTGTATATATTATTAATGATATAGAATAGTTACACCTCTTTTTAATTTATATAGAACTGTTTTAATGTTCTAAAATGTGGCAGAAAAAGGTAACAATATCAAACTACTGAAAATCTGAAGACAATACATTGAATCTTTATTGCAAATAGTAATAGGCCTACCTCTGAAATTAATCAATGTTCGACTAGAACCTAGATACTTTGTAGACGAATAAAATATTTGTTAAACCATATGATTTATAGAGGTCGTTGAAGGAGCCGCATGGCCCGTAGAAAGGATAATTTTGTCCTTTGTAGGGGGAGTATATTTATACAGGGTGAGGCGTAAGTTTGGAAGCAATTTTTCAAACATTAATATAATTCTTAAAAATTAGTTCCTAAGTAGGTGATAGGGTTTGAACTATAGAAGAGACACTACATTATGACGTGCCAGTGTTATTTTTTGAAAAAATGTCAGACAAAAGAGATGCCATTATTGCTCTACACCGTGCCGGGAAGTCAGATTCCGTCATTTCAAAGACTCTCTCAATAGCGAGATCGACTGTTTGGAAGTGTGTGAAGCGTTTTAATGAGAGAGGAGACTTGACTGATCGTCCAAGAAGTGGTAGACCACGCTCACAACGCACCAAACAACTGATAAAATGTACCCGAGAGAAGATCAGGAGGAACCCGAAAAGGTCAATACGATTGTTAGCCAAAACAGCTAATGTGAGTCCCAGAACAATGAGGAGAGTTGTCAAAGAAGACCTAAAGATGTCACCCTCCTAAAGAGACAGACTCTGTCAGAAGCTGTAAAGAAAAAGAGATTGGAGAGAAGCAAAGCACTTCTGAGAGAATTGAAGTCTGGCACGGCTGGTGAAATTGTTTGGTCTGACGAAAAAAATTTCACAGTGGAAATGGCTCACAACAGAAGGAATGACAGAATAATTGGTAAAAGTGCAAAAGACATCCCATACAACCAAAAAACTGTCCACAGAACCATGAAACCTGCTTCAGTAATGGTCTGGGCCACCGTTTCAGAAACTTGGAGATCTCCTTTAATTTTTGTGGAACAAGGCGCCAAAATCAATGCTAAATGTTATATTGAGAATATTGCTAAGAATCACTTCGGTAATGACACTCTATGGACATTTCAGCAAGACGGCGCGACTTCACATACTGCAAATGTCACTCAAAACTGGTGCCATGACCGTCTTCCACGGTTTTGGTCCAAAGTAATGTGGCCTCCCTGCTCCCCAAATGTTAATCCTATGGACTTTTCAGTATGGTCCATTCTTGAATCAAAGACCTGTGGTAAATTCCATCGCAGTGTGGATGATTTAAAGCGTTCGCTCCAGAGATCTTGGAAGGAAATTTCACAAGAGCAGTTGCGTGCCGCAGTAGGAGGAGTTCGGAGGAGATTTGAGGCTGTTATTAAAAACAAGGGGGGACATTTTGAATAAATTTATGATTTTTGAATTCTTAAAACCCTTATGTAATAATACATAACTGTAAATTATTAAATATATTTTTCGTTGGATTTTAATATGCACTTTCATTTGCTTCCAAACTTACGCCCCACCCTGTAGATCTCTAGCTTTAAGAAGTTTACTTGTATTAAAAAAAGTTATTCCTTTATTTTACTTTTTTAAGTTGTAGAAAATGGTATTTCGTTACACCACGTAATTCAGGCTTCTGACCTAAGAATAATGTTTGGTAAATACTATATAGGAACAACATGAATTAGACAATAATGTGTTGCGTGAATGCAACATTCATGTGATTTAATTTTTAGGCATATTGTATTAATAATTGTAAATACATCTATAAAACATATTTTTAATATTACAATATTTTATTTGTATTACACCATACTTGTCAGGGGAATAGTAAAAAAAACTTTCAATCATCACAGAAAAAACATATGTACCATTGAATATTGATTTTAAATGGATAAAATAATTTCTTCATAAAAAAATTAACACTCACGCAAGGCTTAAACACTTTAAAAAATGTAACTGGTGTGTACCTACGATATTATTATTAAACTTAATTATTTAATAGAATAATCTTTGTTGGAATTGACTAGATGCCTCATTATTTATAATTAATTATTACTAGAACAAATAGGTTTTATCTTCCTACAATTGCCCCACTTCTTTTGACATGAGATAGTGTATATCAAAATATATTCCGATATTCTTTGATACATATTTCATTTATTACCTTCGCAATGATGCAGAAGGTTTTATTTTACCCGGCATTTATAAATTTATCATCTTGTTATTCGCATAACTGAACAAGTGTTTAACCAAACTTGATGAAATTTGGTGAAACTAATTGTCAATGTCTAGAGACCTTCTGGTAGAATTTTGGGAGAAACCCGGTCAAAGGTCAAGGTCATGGTCATTTATATCTCAAAATGCATAGAATCATATTGCATGAAACTTTGTGGGACAATTGGTCAATATACAGGAACCGTTTGGGAGCGATCGGGTCAAAGATCAAGGTCACTGCCATTTATAACTCAATAACTCAAAAAGTATTGAACCATATTGCATGAAACTTGGTGGGATGATTGCTCATTATCCAATGTTTTCCTTCATTGGGCCAGTGATTTTTGGAAACAGTTGGCCCAATGTCGTTTATCATACATTGGCCCAGTGCGTAATAGCACTGGCGTGCCAATGCTCAATCGTGCTTTTACTTTGCGAACGTTTACCGACGCTGGCCCGACAGTACAATTTTATCAGACTATATGAGTCTATTATCTCCATAAACGTGTACTAACTCTATAAAATTTGTGTGGCTACTATCAATTTAGTACTTTATATGAGTCTGACATGACACTAATATTATTTTGCACATGCAAAAGAGATTTTATTTATATTTATATTTTCACACTTTTCCAATTCCACTATTTGAGAAAATCCATTTACTATTATTATGATAATTATATACATATATATATAGTTTGATTTTGTCAAAATAAAATCTATTAAGACTTATTCATAATTGATTTTTATGATATTGAAGTTTAAAACTTGTACATAACTAATCATCAACACAAATTTTAATGAACCAGAATTAAAAAATGAATGTTCGATGATCCAACAGAGTAATGATTTAAAATGACAATATGTGTATTGACTTTTATAGCAATGATTAAAACTTCTCTCTGATAAGTTTATCCATTATTGATAACTAAAGAAAAGTAATGCAAGTATCGTATGAAAATTATACGCTGTACTATTATTTCAATGTTTTCATTGATTTGTTAGTCGTCGGACTGAAGAACTAATCTAATAGACTAACTAACAAACTCTAGTCTTGGAATAGAGATCAAGCTACATACATCATGCCTCTTACTGTAATTAACTACAAGATGAAGAAGATAAGTCTCTTCTCTCTGTCCGTTCTTTTCTTTGTTCAAAGTTCATCAGTTGAGGGTGTAGAAATAACTGTAGATATGTCGTCATTAAGTGAGGTTGACATCAAATCTTATGCTGATAGAAGTCGCGTCCAATGCGCTTTCTTATCCCATCTCAACACCGAGTACCACACCTTCTGTGTGACTTCAGACAACGAATGCCTTCTGCTCAATCTCACTTTTCCTCATGGCTTTAACGATGAGTCAACTGACGGGACTTACGACTGCTACACGACGGAGGAGCCTCTCATTGACTATGGTGAGTTACATTACTTGAAGAAACTAATCAATGTGATGTTTTGCATTGCACTATGGAAAATATATTAATAAATGATCATGGTTTCAAATGTAATTTCATGGTATAAAGTATTTGAGATAAAATAAGCATACTTTTGGCACCGTTTACTATAATCACAATTGCATCAACATCGATAAATGTATTTTTTGAAGTTTTCACTCTTTATCAAAAAGAATTAGACACACACAATGGTTTTATTAAAAAATAGACGTGTTAGTAGTTTTTGATATATATTGATTCAAAGTAGGGTTCCTTTTTTATCCATCATGTACAGCGCGACCCACGATTTTAGTAAATCTAATTAATTTCGTTAAAATCCTACTTTTTAGAAAATATCTTGCCTAAAGCCCCGTCCAGACGGTCAAATTTATTTAGAGAATTGACAAACTAAATGACAAACTAAATGACAAACTTATCGTCAGTTTTCAAGGAGTGTCTACACGGTCAAATTTTCTCGCCAAAAGTTTGAGGTTCACTGGCGTCAGTTTCGTCAAAATTAATGTTATACAGGGTGGGGCGTAAGTTTGGAAGCAAATGAAAGTGCATATTATAATCCAACGAAAAATATAATTAATAATTTACAAATATGTATTAATAAATATGGGTTATAAGAATTCAAAAATCATAAATTTATTCAAAATGTCCCCCCTTGTTTTTAAAAACAGCCTCAAATCTCCTCCGAACTCCTCCTACTGCGGCACGCAACTGTTCATGTGAAATTTCCTTCCAAGATCTCTGGAGCGGACGCTTTAAATCATCCACACTGCGATGGAATTTACCACAGGCCTTCGATTCAAGAATGGACCATACCGAAAAGTCCATAGGATTAACATCTGGAGAGCAGGGAGGCCACATTTCTTTGGACCAAAACCGTGGAAGATGGTCATGGCACCAGTTTTGAGTGACATTCGCAGTATGTGAAGTCGCGCCGTCTTGCTGAAATGTCCATAGAGTGTCATTACCGAAATTAAAGGAGATCTCCAAGTTTCTGAAACGGTGGCACAGACCATTACTGAAGCAGGTTTCATGGTTCTGTGGACAGTTTTTTGGCTGTATGGGAGGTCTTTTGCACTTTTACCAATTATTCTGTCATTCCTCCGGTTGTGAGCCATTTCCACTGTGAAAATTTTCTCGTCAGACCAAACATTTTCACCAGCCGTGCCAGACTTCAATTCTCTCAGAAGTGCTTTGCTTCTCTCCAATCTCTTTTTCTTTACAGCTTCTGACAGAGTCTGTCTCTTTTGGAGGGTGAAAGAGGACATCTTTAGGTCTTCTTTGACAACTCTTCTCATTGTTCTGGGACTCACATTAGTTGTTTTGGCTAACAATCGTATTGACCTTTTCGGGTTCCTCCTGATCTTCTCTCGGGCACATTTTATCAGTTGTTTGGTGCGTTGTGAGCGTGGTCTACCACTTCTTGGACGATCAGTCAAGTCCCCTCTCTCATTAAAACGCTTCACACACTTCCAAACAGTCGATCTCGCTATTGAGAGAGTCTTTGAAATGACGGAATCTGACTTCCCGGCACGGTGTAGAGCAATAATGGCTTCTCTTTTGTCTGACATTTTTGAATTGACTAAATTTTTGTAAAAAATAACACTGCCACGTCATAATGTAGTGTCTCTACTATAGTTCAAACCCTATCACCTACTTAGGAACTTATTTTTAAGAATTATATTAATGTTTGAAAAATTGCTTCCAAACTTACGCCCCACCCTGTATATCGTAAAAATAAAAATTATATAACTTTGTATGTATATTTTTTAAATTTAGAACAGTAAGAAACCAGAAAAAATAATTTGTTTTTAATGACAACATATCGTGTTGAAAAGGATAGTCAAAAGTAGATCATAGAAAACAATTCACAACGTAGATAGCCTACCTATAACTTAGATCTAATACATTATACAACCAAGTATTAAAGAGTCTGTCGTCAGCCATTGTAACTAGATAGATACTAAGTTTGAAAAAAATGAGGTTTTTGTAGGTGTACCTAGCTGTAATAAACTAAAATGACGCGCAAATAAAAAAATATTATTGCCGGAAAGTCAGTGTGTACATCAAACTTTATCGTCAGCAAATAGTTTGACAAACTTTTTGATGACGATATCCAGCATGTTGGAATCACAAAACTGATGAAAAGTTTGACAGTTTGCTGACGCTAGGGAGTTATCGTCATTTAGTTTGTCATTAAGTTTGTCACTTCTCTGAAAAATTTGACCGTCTGGACGGGGCTTTACTAAAAGTAGTTTAGTGTAAAACTGTAGATGCAGTGCTTAAACGCCTAGATACATTTATTTCGGAATTTAGTGTCCTTCAGATTGCAATATTTGTTAATTTTCATTAATTTTGAAAATTTTGGTGAACCAAGGTGTATTGTTTATTCAGGAGACGGAGATTGAAAGTCAGTTCAATAATATCTTCATTTAATATGTGAGATCCTTAGATGCGAATAACCTAAAACTAAACTGTCCATTCATATATCATCTGGTAGTATAGATACATTGCCTAGAGTAACTAACATTTCATCAAATATTAATTTAAACATAATAATTAGTCATGTACAATAAATTCTGTCTTACAAGACATTGAAAAATTTGACCCAAAACTAACCATGTGTCGATATTGCAAAACTTGTAGGCCGCCATGTTAGATGAATCCCTCGAATCCCTCGAATCGAAAGCAACGGTCTAACAAAGAGCAAAATAACATCGTATTCAAAAACAGGATCAGTAATATTAAGCTTTAAGTGGCGAAGAGTCCTGGGTTGCACAAGGAAAACTATTTTTGAAAGAGCTGGCATGGATACCGTGCCCAAAACTTGCAGGAACCGTATCTTGAACTCAGTTGCAAAAGTTATGTCTCCATCTAGCCTCCTTTGATGAAAGTACATATTGAAATCAGGGTGCACTGAGCGGGGTCTTACATAAAAGACATGAAGATCTTTTAGACGCGAGCGACGTTGGATGATCCAGACGGATAGTCCAAAGGAGGGGTGGGAGTTGGAGGAAAACTTCACCAGCATTTTTTTTTGTCGTCACCAAGGAGGAAGATGGCTATGCTGTGTGCTGGAATTGTAAATGGTGAACTGAGGGAAAATGTGTCCCCATAAAAGTTCGTGTTGGCGTGAAAATAAGTGCAGCTAGCTGAGGTGAGCTACAGGATAAGTTCCTTTTCCAAGACTTGCCACCCAAATTTTACTATTGTGCAAGAAACACGTGTGTACGCAATACAACGAGCTGGCGCATTCAGAAAGGGTATCGAAACAATATCTAGCTTATTTGGGTCTTAAGGAGATAAAACCTGATGATTTGGCCACCAAGTTTCCAGGATTTGAATCCGATCGACAATTTTTGGCTCATGATGAAGCCCAAATTTCAGCAATAAAGTCCAATTTTCGTCCAATCAAGAATTTTCGGTTACGATTGAGAGAGCTTAGAATTCAGTTGATGTAAAAATAATAAAAAACGTCATCACAATCTGCACATAACCGCATTTCTAAGCCGTTATGCGCCAATGCCGTTCCATTAATAAATAACTATAAATTATTTTTATTTTCCAATTTATAATTTCTGGATTTATTGCTTTGTGTTTATTAAATAAATAAATATCAGTATTTGTAGTCTTAATTTCCTTTATTCCACATATATCGGCATATTTCTACTCTGAACTAGTATTGTGGTTCATCAAAATTTTCCAAATTAATGAAAATTATCAGATGTTTCAATCTGAGAGACAGAAAATTCTGATAAAATGTAACTAGGCTTAGTTAAACACTGCATAAACACTAAATGACAGTTATGAAGGCAAGATATTTGCAAAACATAAGTTTCTAAGAGAGAATTAAATAAATAAATTTTATTGACTAATACCGTGGGTCGCACTGTATAATTCGTTCTATAATCTATATAGTCATTTATAAATTATAATATTAATCTTTTGAGAAGTATTCATAATGTTTGTACACTATTCATGTGGACTATTTCTACTTTAATATAATACATACATCGTTCTATTCATTTAGAAAAGTTCTAGTTATTAAGGAAAGTTTGCATTTAATTTTATGCTCTTCCCCTAAGATTTTATTTATATAAAAATGACTTGTCTGTTTTTTAATACCTAATTATATGCTTCGTAATAAGTGATGAATTAAAGAAAATATAACCAAATAAATAAATTTTGCGAAATTCCTACTAAATATTAAAGAAAGTGGTTCTCTTTCGTAAACTAACTTCCCCCTCAAAAAAATTACAAACGTTAAAATTCCATTAAAATTGCTGATAAATTACACTAAGACATATTATTAATCCAATCAAACAAAATTAGGACCAAAAGTATCTGCACTTCAATATATCTTTTTTAAGACAACCTTTTTCATTTTTAAATCTTGTGTTTCTAATTTCAGACGCTATAATGCTGACATGTGGTACTCCTTGTTGTCCACCACCTTTTGAAGATATAACCAACGTTGGCTGTGTGTACGGTGTGTCATTTTTGTTCGGTGGGGTCTCCTTCAACTCAGCTAAGTTCGCCTGCAGGTCCTACTGGCCGGGTGCTGAACTCTACTTCGGAGAAATCACGAGCAACCCAGAATGGAAAGCCATGCTAAATAGAATAGGTATGGTGCAACTATCTCTAGATATTGAAAAGAAAACTATCACATTTTAATAATTTTTTTCTGATCATATTGAAAGAGATTCAGTGAACAAGAATTGAAAATAATAAAGGAAACACCTAACATTTTTGCATCATATTCATTAAACATATTAGAGACAGGAATATCTATACATATTTTAAGGGTTTTCGTTTATTTAATTTTTCATTTATTATTATAAAATTTGAATGACCATTTGAAATTTTCCGTGTTTATTAAAAAAAATTCATGTTTTTTAAAATTCTTAATTAAAAGTAATATTTTATTCGACATTATTAATTTTTATTTGAAAATATTGAATTTTATTTGAATTATTAACTTTTATTTGAAAAACAAAGTAACACTTCTTTATAGTATCTGCTGCATGATATAATTCTGGGCTCAATTTTCTTGGGGCCCAATTGTCTCGTTAATTCCAACAGCAAACATAGCCGGTCCAAAAAGGTCACCCTGCTGAATACCTGTCACCAAAAAAACAAAACTTAAGGAGAAGAATGGTTAGAGTCACTAAAGTACCGTCTAACAAAATGTGTGGCAGCTTCAGAGCCACCCTTCGTAGATAGGCCGAGTTGAACCGGTTTGAATTCGCTACCAAGAGTGCTGTTGGTCTGATCCTTTTTAGTTAAAGCGCGCAATGTGGCTTCATAAAAAGTTAACAAAGTAAAGTCAGGGACTGTTCCTCTTAAAATGGCATTCACAAATTCTGTCAGAGAGGTTAACAGACGTACTCCAGGCCCTGCAGAAGAATATGACAATAACGTCTTCAAATGACCTGGCCTGCAGTCTGATTTGAAAAAATTAACAGCTTTTCGGACATCCTCCTCCGAAACAATAGGCACAATTAGAGAATCATCCGGAGGCTCTGGCTTCATCAAGTCTTGCGGGGCATGCGTGTTTTCAGGCCTCAAAACTCTGACAGACTCTTCAGTTCGTTGGGCCAGTCCATCCAAAGACAACAGCTCACGAACTGCTCCACTAAAGTCACAGTCTGCGATAGCTGCCACTCTTTTCTTCCACTTTTGTAATTTATCATCGTCTGAAGCGTGTCGATTTGGAACAACTGGGATTATGGGTTTAGGAAAGGAGTCAGTCACTAAAAATTGGGCCACCTGCCGATTGATTTTAGTAGCAAGAGAAACCTTGAGACCTTCCTTACCGCTATATAAGCACATGTAGCCCCCAGTAGCAGAAGATCCTAAGCTTATGTAGTAAGTCCGCAAAAAAAGTACAGTATGTCCACAAAAAAAGTAGCCGATTTTAAAAGGATTGCAATTTGTAAACTATTATTGCTAGAATAATGAAATAGAATTCATATTAAAGATATAAATTCCAAGTTTTATTTCTTGATAAATTTAGCATTTAATAACCACCAACAGACTCAATAAACTTATCAAGACGAAAAACGTATTTTTATCACATTCTGTATAGAGTAAATAAGCAATAGTGTTCTTTATTCATGTATCAGCAGATTATTTTCTCACTGATTTTGTACGTTTAATCATCGATAATCAAATTTCTCTAAGCATGCAAAAGATGTTTCTGTCTTTTTTCACGACCTAAATTTCTTATATCTAAATCACGAACTGTACCGGGAATAAATCACGTAACGTAATTTCATTCAACTAAAATCAATAAATTTTAGTCAACACGGATCCATATTTAAACATATCCACAAGGATAAATTTCACTATTCCACTGTTAATTGTGCAATTCTTGGTATAATAAATCGCTAATGAAACTAAAGCTCTATAGATGTGCCTATATATCTTCTTTATGTATAAATGATATCAAATTAAATTTGATGTTTTCCTCTTTTAGATGAAACCTATTTTAACTTCTAGCTATAATAGTTTACAAATTACAGCACTTTTAAATTGGTTACTTTTTTCGGCTACCCATGCTTATACTCATACCGAATGTGATAAAATAGTCTTCGTCTTGATCAATTTATTGAGTCTGTTGGTGATCATGTAATACTGAGTTTATTAGAAAATAAAACATGGAATTCTTATCTTAAATGAAATGAAACCTAATTCAATCTTCTAGCAATAATAGTACATAAATAACAATCCTTTTAAATTGGCTACTTTATTGCGGACACTCTGTACAAGTGTTCATACAACTGGGTCTTCTGTGTCAGAGCCTTTCTGCAATAACCGTTGGAGGACTCACGCCACGATTAAAGGAAAGTTCACCGCCTTCAATTCACCGCCGGTAACTTCACCAAACTTGAAATTTCCCAGCAACTCAATTCACTACAACTCAATTCACCGTACCTCAATTCACCGTACCTCAATTCACCGTGTGTTAAATTTCAATTTAGGTAATGTGTGTTGATATCCCTTTGAATCGAGGTTAAGAAAAGGTTTGGCCACTGTATGTATATATTATAATGGATTTAGAACGTATTCAAACATCTTGTTCGTTACGTCTAAAACATTTCTCTTATATTCAATTCATTAGTATATGTGGTAATAAAATGACTATTAAGAACAGTAATAATCTTCCAAATTCGAAAAATGGATTTACTTAGAGTTCTAATTTGTAACAGGTAGTTCCCATAAACTAATGTTTAACGCAGAGGTGGACACACATTGTGTTTTTTCAGTGCCGAAAGATGGAATCTCAGTGCCAATTTTCTTTTCGTTTTCTAAATTGCTGGGGATATAATTATATAATGAGGTGGTAGATTTAATTGAAGTACGTACATGTACATCGGTACATATTTTGCGCATAAATATTGGTAGTAAATTTATCATCTGCATTAAAAAGAATTAATAAATGATATAAATTTATTTTTTCTTCATGTGAAAATAATTCACAATAAAAAAAATAAGGTATCATGCATGAGTAATAATAAGTAACTCATAAACTCACAGGATAAATTACTATGGCTACCTAACTTATTAAAACAGGGAGTTAAAAATGATTGCATAAATTTTTACCATAGTGTTTGAATATCCCAAGACAAGTGTATGAAAGATATAAAATTAACTGATCTATATAAAAAGAGACAGAGGTAAATAAATTAAACACCGGCACTATTGTAACAATAAACAAAAATACCTTATTAACGGATAAAATTTACTATCAAAGTATCAAGGTCATTACAAATATACTGTTCTTCTATTAGTTGACGATACTCTTCTATATTATCCTTTTAATTTATAAAGCAGTCAGGGCTAAAAATTCTAAATATTCCTTGGAAGAAAATAAAGCACCGTTTCCCTGGTGGGCACGAGTGCCGCGCTGAGGGCCAAAATAGCAATGAGTGCTGCCCCTGGTTTAACGTGTAGATGAGACAACTTTTAAACATTATTTATGGTTTAAATAATAGATTTGTTCCGTGGAAACCGAATTTTAATAATGAAGAGAAAAACAAGTGTTGTAATGATAAAGTCCATATTTCTTCAAGCCTTCGATTTCTTTCAAAAAATCATCCTCAGGAAAACCTAAATACATATGTCTTAATTCTACTATATAAGTACAAAATTCTCCAATCTAGGATACAGAAATCAATAAATATCACTAATGTTATAATTAAATAAACAATGAACTCAGTAAAAAACTATCGAAAGAAATCATTTTAAAATAAATAATTCTGTAGCAGCCTCTTGTAAATTTAATTGGAGCTTCTGTTCATAAATAAAAATGGATTCCAATGTCCTCAATTCGTAACTATTGCAGGTTGATAAAATTTTGAAATCTATTCCGAAATCTGATGGTTATTATCATATGAATGGTTTAAAATTTTGCTACTTTCTTGATTAGATATAACAGTAAAAGGGTTTCTGAAGGAAACCCTTCTGTGTTGACAAACTCGAACCTTTAATTGTTTCCTTGTCTCGCCAATGTAGGACGCGGACCACTGTCCGCAAGTGAATTTATAAATGACGTTGGAAACAAGTAAAGTTGGAAGTTTGTCTTTTAACTTGAACATATTGCCAATAGTGTTAGAAGAATTAAAAATGAATTTAGGATCGATCTGAGGATAACACTTACTAATTAAAAAAGTTAGTTTACGTTTAGGACATTGGAATAATGGCCTAAATATTCTAACTTAGCATAAATTGGTTTCCTAGAACAAGTTAATTTAGAAGGAGGTGGATTATAAAAATTATCTACATATGGTCTTCCTAAACATACTATCTATAATTTTGTTTGTGAACTTATTTTTCAAAAATATTCCCTAAGATAAGACAATTCATTTTCAAACAACGTTTTATTAGAACAAATCCTAAAGGCCCTATAAACTAAACATAAAATAATATTGAGTTTAAAACTAAAAGGAATAAAAGAGTTAAATTTCATACCAAGGCCAGTGAACGTTTTCTTGCGATATACAGAAGTAGTAAATTTATCATTTTTTCTACTTATCAAAACGTCTAAGAAATTTAATTTGGAAACAATTTCAGTCTCACAAGTGAATTTAATAGTAGGATGTTGAGAGTTTAAATAATTTAGAAATTTTGTAATGTGAGAACTGTGCCTAAAAAGTACGAAAGTATCGTCAATGTATCTTTTATAAACTATTGGTTTGAAGTCAGAAGGACAATTATTAAGCCAACTTACTTCATGGTAGCACAAGAAACCGTTCGCTAGCGTTGGACCTAAGGGATTACCCATAAGACATTATTTAAAAAAATAACACCTCCTTTACAGCCATTTCCAGAAGATTCTTAGAATATATTTTTCAAAAAGAAGGGACATTTTAAATATTTTTGTCATACAATGAATCGGAAGCAATATTAATAGTTTCATTTATGGGAATATTTGTAAAAAGTGACTTAATGTCAAAACTAGCCATTACATACTGATTGCTATTTGGAGTGTTGATTATATCTTTAACAAAAGAGAAACTATCTTGAACAGTATATTGGTTGGAAGTGAGTGGAGTTAAATATGGAAGAAGAAATTTAGAGGTTTTATAGCCAGCTGTGCCTATTGATGATAATATTGGTCGTAAAGGGACATTATATCTATGAATTTTGGGTAAACCATACATTACGCCCGGTGAAGAGCTGGACAGCCTCAGATGGTCGTGTGCAGCTTGACTGATGTGTTTTTCTTTCAGAAGTTTTGCCAAAAATCGAACGGCATAGTTATTTTGAACAAAGAAGATTAGCACTCAAAGATGCAAGATATTATTTCGGACACCACCAAATTCAAAATTATAAATGAAGACTGGTTTAAAGTGATATTAAGACACAAAGACAAATTTAATTGATTTTTGTTACTATATGTAATTGTTCAAATGTAAATTAACATTTTTATTACATTAAGAATTATTGCTACAGTTTTTGAATTTGGTTTGCTCTATTCTATTTGAGTACAGTTGTTGTATTTTTTTATATTTGACTTTCACATGGAATTGACATTGTTTTTGTGAATTTTTTAATGCTGTTAATTTAATGTAGAATAGAAAAAAAATACGTTAAATTAAAAAGTGTGGTTTTATTTACTATTTGATATACACAACAGTCAAACACATTTACACAAATGCCTTGAATGTTGCATTATTAATCCACATACTGGCTTCCTACGGCCAATCTGGCCTGCGACGCCGTAAGAAGATTTTGGAGACAGCCAAGAGTCCTAGAGCTATTACACGTACTTAAAAGGCCCTAGGAAGCCGGTTCAGACTGTCTGATAAATATTTGAATTCAAAGTAATAATATGTGTAATAGTCATGTAATAGTCAATGCGATGACTATTACATACAACGGCCGTACGGTGGATTTAAGTCCTGACTAAAGTTCATCCGGCTGGCAGTGGGTGAGTGATCCTAGACGGCTGATTTGCTATTAAACGCTCCGGTTTGGACGTATGCTAGCGCCATAAACCAAATTGACCGTAGGAAGCAGGTGTACTATGCAGAAGTTGAATCCGTGCATATTTGAGATATTGGCATATGAGAGGCGGAGAGTTGATTGTGGGCGTGGCGTTATTGCTTCAGTATTAGTATGCCACGATAGAAAGAGTTTGAGTAGCTCTGTGTTCCAATTGATCATGTATGTGAGGAAGAGTTAATTGTTGTGGCAGAGATTCATTATATACAGTAGAACTCCTCTATAGTGAACTTCAACTGCGTTCACTGTAGAGTTTACTCAACTATAGAGAATTTAAGAGATGAACTTTCATTTTCTTTGCAGACTATAAAAGATAATTTATTTATTTTTGAAATAAATTCATTATAGCTACAGGGCATTTTATTTCTCAGAATTAAAAAAATCAGGATGGTTCACTTCATGTGACTTCATCATAGAGGAGCTGTACTCGTACAATGTAGAACTCCTGTTTCATGAAATATAACTAATTAACTATATATAGATTCATAGAAAACGTACGAATATTTGAGGCAGACTGAACTGAAAGTCTAAATATGTTCACTATAGAAGTAAGTTTACAGGAGTCTACAATACAGTTTATGAGTTCACTATAGAGGAGTTCCACTTTAGTTACTAATAATGCGATTTAAAATAAATATAGGAATGATTATTTCGTTTATTGGTATATTAAATTCAACCTGATTAGTAGAGTTCTGTATAGTGATCTAACCTCTGTAGTGAACGTAGTTAGTTCAGTCTGTTTCAAATATTCTTAAGTTTTCTACGTAGTTTTCTCTGTATAGTAAATTAGTTATATTTCATGAAAGAGGACTTCTACCAGATCAGCTCCTCTATAATGAAGTCATGTGTAGTGAACCATCTTGATTTTTAGAGTCATGCGAAATTAAAAACCCTGTAAAGTAAATTGAATTTATGACAAAGAGTAGAAAAATATTTTATATAGTCTATAGTGTACTAGTTGAAGTTCACTATAGAGGAATTTTATTTTATTTATTTCACATAAATGCTTCATTCTCTTTAACATAGATACTTCCTTATACATAGGTATGATAATATATTATCTGCACATTCTTATATTTGTTTTCAAAGTTGAAGGAGTTAGTATGTTTACCATTAAATGTATAATCATTCATATAGATATGTGAATTTGGATAATGGAATATTTTGATAATTATCATTTGAACCTAATTGAAAAATTTCTGAAAAGTAATGAATGAATTCATTTATGTAAAGTTTTACAAGTAATAATTACTGGTCTATATACAAATACTACAGCTGTATTTTCTGCTCCTCTTGGCAAATTATCTTAAGTTTTACAGTATTTTACTCTACTGGTGCTACTCGCCCAAAAACTATAGCTATAGAATATTCTAATGGAGATAATTGATTACTTCAGCAATACTTCTGACTTTAAAGAATCATTGAATCCATTTTTATAGCATGAACTTTTATATGTCAGATAAAATAAGATTTACTTCCACAGGAATGGTCTCACCATGGGTTGGTGCTTACAAAGACTCATCAGGCAACTGGATCAAAACAAACGGTGACGAACTCTGAATGGTACACAGGACAACAAAACTTCTTTCCTTTACCTCTTCCTGATCTTCCACCGGCACCTGTGACAGGAGACGGCGATTGTGGTTTGATTTTGGAAACTAGCACAGTTCTCGTTCACTTGCTCACGTCTTTCAACACTGATAAAATGCTTCATAACGGAGATTGCAACCGACTGAGACACTACATCTGTCAGATTCCGATGGTTTAAACTTAGCTACATAAGTTACATTAGTATATTTTCACTACAGTATGAGGACATTGTATGTTTCATGCGCAAACAAACAATTAATGTCATATCAATAATTAGTTTTTAGACGTATGTATATCATTCACAAGCTATTACCAAATCAAATAACCAACATAAATCACATTCATAACCTCACAATCATAAATTGTATACAATACCGGCAAGTCTCGCTTTAAGTATAACTCACTTTAGTAAAAGTGGTACTTATTTCGAGTCATGATTCGAAATAAGAACCGTTCGTAGACATAAAAAACGGAGATAATTTTTGTGAGTATTTCACGGTAACTAAAGAAATATCAAAATTATAATCCAGATGAGGTTATTAGAAGCAATTGGTTCAGAAATTCAACATGTCCCATTTTAGGGTAAGTTCCGTGTTATAGCACCGTTACATATTTTCGAACACGTAAAAATCTTTATATAATAATCATTATTTAACTTTTATTTCAATTGGTGTCCATGATACCAATTAGAATAGAAGTTAAATAATAATTATAATATTTTCTTTTCTGACGTGTCCGAAATTGTAGAACCAACCAATAACTTGGAACTTAGTACCCTATTACCAAAAAAAATTTCATAGAGCATAAAATTGCTGTTTGTTAAATGTAGCACAATAATTATAGAAGTCTAAGTATCTATTAATTACTCATCTATACTGAGTGAGAGTTAAGCTAGGGATGGATTTTGAAACATTTATTAAATGCACGACTTCAAACTTTTTCGTCACAGTCACAAACAATGAAAGACTGTATATTATTATTAATATGCTTATATACGTAGTACTCTAATAACTTTAAAACAATTTTTTTTCTATAACTGATATAAAATGAGATATATAATCGAGGAGTGATAATTATAAATTTCTTGTTACATTTATTCACTTTAGTTACCGTTTGGTAGTTAAACTGAGTCGTGATTTGGTAACTAAAGCGGGGGATGCCTGTATGAAATATTTATTTAACCAGTTTATATACATGAATTTTCTATACCTAGCACATAGATTGAAACAAACTTTCTGCTTCTGATTGATCCATGGCAAAAGTTCTATGTTATTCTGATTTATAATATTAACATGCAACTAAGTACATATTTCAATTTCAAGTCATAGAACATTCTCAGAAACTATAGTTTCAAAATAAATCGGAGAAGCGTTTAAAAATTTGAATTAAATATATATGATTATATTCACTTCAAATAATCAGTATAGAGAAAGCTTTCCGAAATAGTATTGTAAGTTAATTCCATTGGGATAAAAACTTAACGGAATCTAGCGCAACGTGACATCAGTTATATTTTACGGGGGATTATTTTCTTCATTTTGAATCACTAGTGATTTAACCGTCATTCTTGACGTGTAGTAATTTTTTGGTCGCTTTTAAAATGGTCGGATTTATAAAAAAGATTCCAATTTTTGTAATCCATATTTGTTATTTTTCATCTATTCAAATATCGGCCATTTGAGATTTCTCTAGACCTCTAGTCCCCGATAAAAATATAAATTTTGTTATTATCTGGATTTTTTTAAATAAAAAATGTCGGATTTTCTATATAAAATTTTTCATATTCATTTTTAATCTCTTTATTTTTTGGTAATTTAGGATTTTCTTGTAATTCAAGTTTTTTAAATAACATTTTTTTTCAAATTTTAGATTTTTTTTCAAATTTTAGATTTTTTTTCAAATTCTTATTTTTCGAAAATTTCAAATCTTTGAAAATATCGGATGTTTTTTTTGTATTTTGAATTTTTTGAAAACCTGCATTTTTGAAATCACGCATTTTTTGGTAATCCCGCATTTGTTTTATCCTCTTTCGAAGCAAATAAAGATAATGTACCAGAAATGAAGCTAGTAAAGTATATCGGATAAAAAAAAGCTAATTCAAAGAATAGATGAAAAACATCATAGTTTCCATTAGCTTTGATAAATATTTCCTTCAGTTTTTATAAATATATAACCTTATAAGTTATAATGATTATACAACCTTATAATGATTATACATTACAATTGAATATATCGGCAAATAATACCTTTCATATGGTATCTGCGATTCCAAAATATTATTCTAATTCGAATTATTGTTTAAATATTAAGAATTTAACCTAGTGAAGATAATGGACCAGAATTATTTAACCAAGTAAATATAACGGACTCTGGTCCGTTATATTTTCTTGCTCCCCGTATTTTTTATTCCCTGATATTTTTGTATCCCGTATATCTCGTGTCCCGAATTATTGATACTCCTATTTATTCTATTATCCGTATTTTTGTCATCCTGACAATTATTTTAGTCAAGAAATGAAATCGTATCGTAAATGTTAAAGAGTGACATTTTTCATGAAACCAAACTGACATGTTTGATTTATACCTCAGACCGAAAGTTCCGAGACCGATTTTCCCCCTCAAATTTCATATTACATAAATGTCAAAACATGTCAAAATTACAAATTTAAAGTATCATTTGACAACGGTTAGTGCTTTTAATAGGTGATGTGTTATTATGGTTTCACGCTATATAATACGTAAGTAAAATATATTAAATGGATATATTCTGTATTTGAATGTTTGAATTAGTTTTTAAGAACTTTTTTGTGTGCATTAAATAACATATTTTACAAAGAAAATATATTTGAATTTAGATTATGTGATAATAAATATTGGACTAATTTCGTTTCGTGTGCTTAATCACTCCTATAAAAAATAAAATGATAACACGTGTAAAGTTTTTTTAACCTATCATTTGTTGAACTAGAAATAAATGGTACACTGTATGATTTGAATTTAAAGTTTATACTATTCTGTATTGCTTCATCAGTTAAATTGCTAGTCGATGCATCAATCAATGAACTCAAACTTGATAACATTTTACAATAGTTCATATTATCTTTGACTCCAATGACACTTTGTATTTAATCAATTATAATCTACAGTGTGAAATGTACCCACAATTCAAACGACGAAAACCCTTTATTTATTAATACAGAATAAAATGGAATATAGTTTCGAATACAGAAAACAAATGTGATTGAAGAATTAACTTCGCAGATGTTCAAATTGATGACTATGCATTATTGTCCAGATAACACTGGTAACACGTACAAAGTTACTCCATTTCCCTCTAATCACAAATACAGGTATTCTCGTCAATCGAAATGTGTACACAGTATTTTATAATCTATTTAGGACATTGTATATCAAATATCATCTATCATTTTTTTCACTGAGAGGACTGGCTGCGCGATAAAATGTTTCTCTTCTAGTGGAGCGGATAGGTGAAAAAGATGTTCACTTCTGCAGGAAAATTCATCCTATGTAGTATAATAATATGCTGAATCTGAATTTGGCAAACTAATGCTTCCTACTCAAAATTGACATTCAATGTTCGAAAACCGTAAAAAATAATACATTTAATTTTTATTGGCTTGTATGACAATTTTAATATCTTCGTAATATTAAGACTGATTTTGGCCAACCCAAGTACAAAATGAAGAAGAAATTGAAAGGAATGGATTGTGGATAAATTATTTTTATTATTCTGAACTAAGAATTATTGTTTTTATAGGTTTTTAAGGGATTTTTTTAAATTCCTATATTTTATTTTCTCAAAATTCTCAAAACTTATGAAATTATAATATTAGAGATCCATAATCATTTTGGCTTGCTCTACCAATGTTTTAGACATTTAACCAAAACATTTGATCGGAAACTCATTATTAAATTATCAAATTTTGAAAAATTGACAAAATTTTCCAAAAAATAAAATATCATCGAAAATATAATTTTTTTTAAAATATATATATATATACAAAAATATTTTAGAATAAATTCCTACAGATGACTGCATAGCTTCAGGTAAATCGGACCGCAAATAAAAAAGATAGTTTCCCACACAAAGCTCCCTTCAAAATCAGTTGTAAAAAAAAGTATTTAATTGTCTCGGATCATATTTTTTATTGTGAAATATACTATTAAACAGTCATCCATACCACACACATTAACACCATTATATAGAACTTCCAAGAATACGCTGAGTTTGTTTTCATCCCATACCGATCAGGAGGCAACTGCAGGTCGCTACAAGTGTAGATGTTGTGTAGGGCTGCTTTACTGCTGACAGCTTGAAGGCACACACATGAGAATGTCGAGGCACTGGAGATCTACTTTGAGTGTCTGGCAGAACACGTGTTTCTCTCACAGCAACAGAACAGAACTTTTCAAGTTTCTTTCTGCAGCCGTGGAAACCACACGACCACAAACAGGAAAGATACAGTTCACCACCAAGGATAAAAGCGTTGCTTCCATATAGGGTCTTCTTCAAGTTCATCTTCATACCATGATTGTACGGCATGGGCACAATGGAGGATCATGCGACAGTCGGCCTTTTCGTGAATTCATGGTTGTAGATCAGACATATCTATTGTCGACGTGGAAGCAAATCTTTTATCCTTGGTGGTGAACAGTACTTTCCCGTCGGCGAATGTGGGATTCCATGCCTGGGAAAACAACCTGAAGAGTTGTTTTGTTTTTATCAACTCGCAGGAAACTTTCCCTGTTTTGAGAAATACGTGTAGACACTCGAAACAGATCTCCGGTACCTCGACATACTCAAGTGAGGCCCTTCAAGCTGTCAGGCGTCAGCAGTATATAGCAGTTCCACACAACATCTACTCAGTTTCCTCTTGAGGTATTGGATGAAAACAAAACTTAGCGTGTTCTTGGAAGTTTTTCACAACAATGTTTGCATATTTTGGTTCCAACACGTAAACAAGGGCAGCTGAACAAATTCCTATCTATAGTTTTATAAACAATTATGATGGGAGAAGCGCAGCCCATGGCATGCAATATGTTCTACATATATAAAGGTGTTAATGTCTATGGTGAGTGTTTAATAATATATTTTACAATATAAAATATGATCAGAGACAATTATTTAGTTTTGTTACAACTTCTTTTAAGAGGGGCTTTGTGTGGAAAACTATCTTTTTTTTATTTAATGTCTGATCTGTAGAAATTAATTCTAAAAGATTTTTGTTTGTATATATTTTCTTGAATACGGGATATTTTCGATAAAATATTTATCTTTTTTTTCAATTTTTCAAAATTTGATAACTTGGTGAGTGAGAGTTTTTAGAAATTTTTGAAAATAAAATATAGGAATTTTTAAATATTTTCCCTTCAAAAACCTATAAAACAGTAATTTTGAGTTCAAATTATAAAAAATAATGGATCTACATTTCATTCCTATCACTTTCTTCTTCATTTTGTACTTGGGTTGGCCAAAATCAGTGCGAATGACGAAGATATTAAAATTTTAAGATGGTACTTATCACGAAAATATCTTCCTCACAAAAGTCCAGTTTATAACAGCCAGAGCATGCAAATACCACCGCACGCAAACACTTTTTAGTACAGTTGCAATAGTTCTAGTACGTTTTTTGACATTCGGTTTTCATTTTCTTGTGAAGAAAAATATGGAGATTCATTTTAGACAATAAAAAGTGTTACTATATAGTTTTCGACCATTGAATGCCAATTTAGATTAGGAAGCATAGGTTTGCCAGCGTGGATACGGTCAAATTCGGTTTCAGCATACTATTATACCGCCTAGGACGAAATTCATACACTCAAAAGTGTATGAATTACTCTTGTGTGTGAATAAAATTATGTCTTCGGTCCTTCTAATAGTAATAGTAGACTCACACAAAAAATATTGGAGAAATAAAAAAGAGTAATTTCATGTAATATGATTTCAATGAATAAAAGTTAATGATGTGAAAGATTTATTCCTGGGATTTCAGTGGAATATTCCAGAAATGAATCCCTTTAACATGGGATATTCCCTTAATATGCCAGTAATCAATCCTTCTTGCCTGGGAAACTGGACTTTTTACATACAATCGGGAGAAAATGCACTGTAAAGTTTCATTTAACACAACAAAATATAGCTAACAGTTAGAGTTTAAATTGCACGTGCTTATAAAGTTCAAATTAGACATGTTAAAAAAGTTTAAATCTTCAAGTAGTTTGATAAGTCACGAATGATTTTATTTCGAAAGCTTAGAGTATTTCTTGAATATAAAGAGTACAGTAATAAATATAAGTACATTGAAATATATACATAATTCAGTATAAAATTAATTATCTGAATAATACTCCAATAGGGATATCAATTTATGTAAATGATTTACTTAGGTTAAAAAAATGTAATAAATTTAAATTTAATCATTGATAAATTAACTAACCATTGCATCTATCAAAATACTTTAGTAAAGTATAACTTCCTACAGCAGGACATACAACTCTTCCTTAATCCGTGATGTTATTTCTAAAATGAAACCTAATCAGAAAGATACCCAAATGTTGAAAATTAGTTACTGCTTGATGGCAGATTTGATAGATTTAAAAGAAAACCGTGGTAGAAGCAGAAATGTCTCATTTTGGATCCTATAGATAATAAATAATACCTCTATTTACTATGAAATCAGAACTAAATACATTGTGACAAGAGGAAAACAGTTTAAATTGATTTCAACTGCTTCATAGAAGTATGAATAGACATTATCAACCTTTCAAGAAGGGTAATCTAATGATATTATAAAGGAATTAAAACTTCTTTGGTACAATATTAAACACTTTCTTAAATCAAGCAACAAAATGATTTCTGTACATCAACAATAGTGAACTTTGATTATATTTCTAGTAAAAATAGACGACATATTGGTTTGAATGTAGTGTGACCTTTTAGTTCTAAATATATCTTCCGGCCATTGAAATTTAACGCTACATCATATATAGCATGGTGTGATTGCTGTCAGTGTTGTTAGATTTATTGATGTTATTAATGTTTTATAAAAGAGTTTCAACCACTTTTAATTAGCATTTAAAGTTGAAAAATTCTTTTGGCTCTTCGAGGATTTTTCTTTTTCTGATAATTGTTTAAACTTGGTCAATAATGTAAAAATCTTCATTTTCATTGTTAATTTTGAAAAAAAAAAGCTGAGATAGAACTATTTGATGAACTTGCACCAAAGAAATGTAGTTACTAGTTATATTTGATTTAAAATAAATTAAGAATAACTTAATATATATATAGCCTACTTCCAAAATAGAAAAGTTACTCACTTAATTAAGAATTAAACATTACATGTAGTTAAATCTTTACAGTTTTTTTACCTTCGCAGAATACGAAAAGGTTATATTATTGATAGCATTTATTTATTTATTTATTTATCATTTTGTTATTCGCTTAACTGAAAAAGTGTTCAACCAAATTGCCTGAAATTTGGTGAACCGGTTGGTCCATGTCCAGTGACCTGCTGGTAGAAATTTGGGAGAGACCCGATCAAATGTCAAGATCAAGGTCAAAAAGTATTGCACCATATTGCATGAAACCTGGTGTGATGATTGGTCAATATGCAAGAACCATTTTGTTAGATTTTGGGAGTGATCGGGTCAAAGGTAAGAGATCAAGGTCAAGGTCATTTTTCTCTCAATAACTCCAAAAGTGTTTAACTAAATTGTCTGAAATTTGATGTGACGATTGGACAATATCCAGGAACCATATGGTATTCATTTTGGGAGCGATCCGGTAAAAGGTCAAGGTCATTTAAAACTCAATAACTCAAAAAGAATTGAACCATATTGCATGAAACTTGGTGGAACGATTGGTCACTATCCAGTCACCAGTATATTAGATTTTGGTAACAATTAAACGGATAAGCAGCGGCGAAGGTATGCGCTCTACCGAGTGCACGTAATGTCGTTTACTATTGAATCTTTTAAGTTGGTTAGATTGATGGTACTGAATTACGGTAATAAACCCTATAAAAATTGATATAGGAACTAGGTACCTTTCTATATCGGAACAAAATAAAATTGATACTGGAACTAAAAAAAATGAACGGAAGAGATGGCCCCCGTATGGGAAATTATTGTGAAGAAAAATTAGAATCTTTTTGTAGAATAAATTGATTTAAACTTCAACTGCAAATAAATAAATAATCATGTACTGAGACTCCAATATTATAGAATATTGTATAGAGTGAATGACCTTATTATTTTGTACATTTTTATAAGTAAGTTATATAAATATCACTATAAGATTTTCATTAAAATTTCCATTTAATAATAATTTCAGATTGTTTACCATCGTTAAAGTTTCTTTTTAAATTAAAATTGCAACTGAATTAAAAACTGAGTCCGCCATAGCGCCCATTGCTCGGCATAGCGGACACTTTTCTGGTTCATGTACTGTCCGTTGTAAGGGATTTACTTGTATTACAGTATACAAGAATTTTCTAGGTATAGGTAATTACAGGTAAATTCCTTAAAGACAGCACATGTACCCATAAAGTGTCCGTTATGCCGAGCAATGGGCGCTATGGCGGACTCAGCTTTTACTTCAGTTCGATTTCTAATTTTTACAAGTTTTCTTCAACAGCATTCCGTAGAAACGTCAATGAAGGTAAACAATCTCAGATTGTTATTAAGTAGAAATTTTTAATGAAAATCTTATAATATTTTTATAACTTATTATAGCTATACATATTATATATTATAGATATATTATAAATTCTATATTATAGAATAGTTACATATTGAAATTCTCTAATCCAAGAAAATTTATAGGGAAAGGGTAACTCGATCAGAATACTTAAAATCTGAAAACAATATTTTAAAGTAATGATTGTAATTTTGTACATTGTAATACCTCTGAATAAAATCAATGATTGACTAGATAATTGGTAGACTGATAAGAAAATATGCTAAACCATATAATTTAAAGAAGTCATTGTAGCGAGCTGCAGTCCAGTAGAATTTGCCAGAGATAGTCGTTTTGACACTTGTCATATTCCTCGTGATCCTACCCTAAAAAAAAAAAAAAAAAAAAAAAAAAAAAAATAGTACCTATAAACACAAACCCTGATGTTAGTTATTTTTAGAAACAAAATAATCAAGATTGATCGATAGTAATTCAACTTTGTTTGTCTTTATTCAATTGTTTCACTGCTTTATAGGCTGACTTTGTAATGTATTTTACTTTTTACTCAATACCAAACTCAGTTATTTTACATAATTTTAGCACAGAATAAGTTCAAGAAATTATTTTATAGTTCGTACCATCATTAGTTGTCCTAATAATTTAAAGCATTAATATTTATTAATAACATTTCTGTCTTGATTTTTTATATCTTCTAAGAATCTAAATTTTGCTTCCTTACATTGTATTAGTGTCCCCTTAAAAGAGAGTTCATAGAAAATTGGTAGTTATCTGTTTACTCGTAGAAAATTATACCAAATCTTTGGTAAACTGATTTATTTTTGATACTCTTAGATTCTAAATTGGTTTCGTTTTAATTGAATTCGATGTTAAGTTTAATTTAATTTGATGCTAAGTTTAATTTAATATACTATATTTTTAACAAATAATGGCTTAACATTTAATACGTAAATATTTTCGCTTCAGATTTTGATCAGAATATTTTGTTATAAATAATTAAAAAAATATATTATTTCATTTATTTGAGTTATTTCAGTTAATAATAAATGGTACGTACTTATTTCGAGTCATGTTTCGATATAAGAACCGTTCGTAGACATAGAAAAAGAGAAAACGGAGACAATTTTTAGTGATTATTTCACGGTATTCAAAACACATCAATCTTATAATCAAGAAGAGCTATGTTGTTAGAAGCAGTGGTTCACAAATTCAACAGGTCCCATTTTAGTGTTAGTTCCGTGTTATCGCACAGTTCCATATTTTCGAAAAAGTAAAAATCTTTATCTTTAACTCTAAAACAAATTTTCTTTCTATAACTCATAGAAAATGAAATGTGTAATCAAGGAGTGACAATTATAATTTTTTTGTTACTCCTCTTCGCTTTAGCTACCGTTTGGTAATTAAACTGAGTCGTGATTTGGTAACTAAAGCGGGGGATGCCTGTACACCAGACAGTCGTCTCCGGACCTGTTTTATTCCAAACACGGCATCGGCAGATATGCAGTAGTATTGTTAACTATCTGTGGTATTTTAATTTCCTACTATTAGCTATATTAAATTAGAAATATAATTGGTACCTAATCTAATTTTGATAAATATCCATTGATCTAATGGTAGCCCATTAGAATATATATTTATTAAATTTCTTGTTTATTTATGAATTGCATATACATTATTGTAGGTATTCCGTATATAATAAAAAATTGATTTAAAGCTTTACCAATCAAATATTTGAATTCCAAGTTACTCTTATTACTTCAGAAAATGGTAATGACGGAAGAGTATTTTGTGAACGTGACGTCATTATAGCAATAAACCATTATCGAAATTTAAGGGTTAGAATTTTTAAAAAGTTATTATACATTTAAGTGCTATCTTAACCTGTCAAACATTGATAATTTAAATCATTAATAGATCGTAAATTCATTTTAAAGGGTTTTCTCATTACGTCACAATGTCTGCAGAGGCTCAAGTTGGTTGGTTGCTTTTCAAAATTTCAAATCAGTTATCCACTCGATATCAGCAGGTGCGGTAGATAGTGTGTTAGTGCTGTGCCTGGTACCTGTAACTGCTCAGTGAGTGATTCATGGGACACTGAGGTATTTCCTCTACATTGTGTCTACCTTAACTAATGTCTTTATTCTAACCCAACCTCAGTGAATGTTTTGGTCAATTTGAATGGCAAAATAGTAAAAGGCTAGAGTTCTGATATTTCAGAAATTGTTAATTATTATTCTGGAAAAGTGAGTGATTTTAATGAGAATATTTTATAGTGTCTGTCTATAGAGTTTATTATCCTGGTGTGTAGCCTAGTTGGTGTTACCGGTAAATCCAAGGTCAGTAGGTAACTAGGTAGGTAGGTATACTAACTATTCCATACTTAACTATGCTATTCCATGCATGATGCATCTATCTTCTATTCCATGCCTACGGATTATTCCAATAGTTACTAATTACCTATTTCATTTTAATCATTTTCTGAATAGTTTTTAACTCTTCAATTACCTATAGGTATAAATTGGTAAATAATCGAATAGGTAGGTATATAGGCAATCCTTTATTTAAAGATTGCTTAGGTACTCTAAATTTAATTAGGTATCCTACCCTACTTCTATTTATTATTTAATTCTCTTTCTGGACTCCTTTTTCTTTTATGATGGGTAATGTGGAACTGTGCAATAACTCTGAACTTACCCCGAGTTATCTATTGTATGATACAATAGTCGTTGTCAAGAGTTTTCTATTGTAGTAGCTAGCTATTGTTAGTATTAATATCATTGTAGTTGTGTAACGTTAAGAAACTATGTACCTAGGTATATTGATGATTAGTTTTCTTTTTCTTTCTCTAGTATCTAAGTTACGTTCCTATTTATTTATCGTTAAAGTGCAAATATTGTCTTTTTGGTACTTGACCAATTAGCTACTTACCTATAGTTACCTAACTTTTATAGGTACTATTAATTTTATACCTAACAAAATATTACTATTGCACAATTATAAATAGATACCGATAGGTAGGTATATATTATTTATTTATATGTTTTTCTAAATGCCTTTGAAACTAGTGAGTTACCTGTATTTCTCTGTATTATTTATTCCCTAGTTCTATGGGATGTTCTCTAATTACAGTGTGGCTGTGGCCTGTGTCTAGTGATGGATGTATCACCTTACACTAGTGATACATGATACTGGACACTGGTGGTGATAACTGATACTGCTGGTTGTGATACATGATACTGCTGGTTGTGATACATGATACTGGTGGTTGTGAATGTGATACATGATACCGGTTGTGGTGATACATGATACCGGTTGTGGTGATACATGATACCGGTTGTGGTGATACATGATACCGGTTGTGGTGATACATATGATACCGGTTGTGGTGATACATATGATACCGGTTGTGGTGATACATGATACCGGTTGTGGTGATACATGATACCGGTTGTGGTGATATATGATACCGGTTGTGGTGATACATGATACCGGTTGTGGTGATACATGATACTGGTGGGGGTGATGCATGATACTGGTTGTGGTGATGCATGATACTGGTTGTGGTGATGCATGATACTGGTTGTGGTGATGCATGATACTGGTTGTGGTGATGCATGATACTGGTTGTGGTGATGCATGATACTGGTTGTGGTGATGCATGATACTGGTTGTGGTGATACAAGATAGTGGTAATACATGATACTAGTGTCTGTGGTGGCAATGTTTGGCACTACTAGCACTAGTGATGGCAATGCTTGTTACTAGTGGTGACACATGATACCGGTTGTGGTGATAGATGATAGTGATGATACTGGCAGTATGGTTGTGGTGGTACATGATACTGCTGGTGGTGCCACTGCTTGGTGCTGGTGGTGCCAATGCTTGGTGCTGGTGGTGCCAATGCTTGGTACTGGTGGTGATAATGCTTGGTACTGGTGGTGATAATGCTTGGTACTGGTGGTGATAATGCTTAGTGCTGGTGGTGATAATGCTTGGTACTGGTGGTGATAATGCTTAGTGCTGGTGGTGCCACTGCACGGTGCTGGTGGTGTCAAGGCTTGGTACTGGTGGTGATAATGCTTGGTACACTGTCTATCACACTCCACGGTGATATCTCTGTTATCTTCAATAAAGTTTCTTCTACAAAGTTCAAATCACTGCATGCTAATTACTTCTAACAACAACAATCGGCCTCTATGATAGAGGAATGCATTTATGTTAGTGTGTGAAGTTTATATTATTAGTGTATAGTATTACAGGTTATAGCTATAGTAGCTATAGTGTAATGGGTATATTGTAAGTACTATAGCGGCCCAATGGTGTTGCTATAGAGAAGTGGATGCACGGCATCCCTTTGGAGCCTGGATTGTTTATAGGGAGTGTCTGGGATTGGGATGACTTTGTTAATTGTTACTTTATGTTCTTTTCTTGTTGTTACTATCATAAGGAATATGAATGAAGAATATTTTCCATTTTCTTGCATCATAATAACCAAATATATTCTAATTGTAGTTCTTCAATCTATTTCAATGCAATACAATGCTATAGATACGAGTATAGTGTGGTGGGGCTGCTATAGAGTATAGTGTGGTGGGGCTGCTATAGAGTATAGTGTGGTGGGGCTGCTATAGAGTATAGTGTAGTGGGGCTGCTATAGAGAATAGTGTGGTGGGGCTGCTATAGAGTATAGTGTGGTGGGGCTGCTATAGAGTATAGTGTGGTGGGGCTGCTATAGAGTATAGTGTGGTGGGGCTGCTATAGAGTATAGTGTGGTGGGGCTGCTATAGAGTATAGTGTGGTGGGGCTGCTATAGAGTATAGTGTGGTGGGGCTGCTATAGAGTATAGTGTGGTGGGGCTGCTATAGAGTATAGTGTGGTGGGGCTGCTATAGAGTATAGTGTGGTGGGGCTGCTATAGAGTATAGTGTGGTGGGGCTGCTATAGGGTATAGTGTGGTGGGGCTGCTATAGAGTATAGTGTGGTGGGGCTGCTATAGAGTATAGTGTGGTGGGGCTGCTATAGAGTATAGTGTGGTGGGGCTGCTATAGAGTATAGTGTGGTGGGGCTGCTATAGGGTATAGTGTGGTGGGGCTGCTATAGAGTATAGTGTGGTGGGGCTGCTATAGAGTATAGTGTGGTGGGGCTGCTATAGATCATGCATGGGTTCCCAACCGGTGTACACTGGCACCCCTATAGGTGTTCACAGAATTTCTAAGAGGTCCAATTGTGTTTTGGGGGTCCACAGGAGAAGGAAAGGGGTCCACCGAAAATTTCTCATAGTTTTGGAACCGATTTCATGATAAATTTGATATCATAAAGGAAATAAATTCGGTAGACTAGCAAAGACTATAGAACTAAAGACACAAGAATTGTAAATGGGAGATGAACTTGTTTTATAAGTTCAATGGTCTAAGTAGTGGATAATGCAATTAGAGAGAGAGTTAATGGTTTGTGGATGATTTTCAGAGAATTGTAAATGAAATGGCAGATGAACACATTAAAAAATACCTTGGAGGAGAATTAGTAAGAAAATTGAAAAAAACCCATGATGGATGAATGAGTTGATGAATTAAATCTATATATTTCAATAGGAAGAAAAGAAGATTTGATGGGAATGAGCAGTAATATTATCGGCAGTGTGGTGCAGAAGGAGAGAGTTAAGGAATTTTTTAGGAAGAGAAAACAAAATAGGAATAAAAATATGTATGGAAGTGAAGAGTAACAGGAATGGACTGAAAATGAGGAAATGATGGACGAACTGAGAGGGGATGGAAAAATCGAGAGAAGGAATAAATTATATGGGGAGAATGGATAATAAGTGCCATTGGAGAGGAAGGGAGAGAGAATGATTGAATGCTGGAATAAAATGTTAAAAGTGTGATCGGAGGGTGAATGAGGTAATATAGTGAGAAATTCTCTATTCTCACCCTCCATCTTCTCGCCTTCACACCCCTCTCTCTGCTGACTGTCAACCACCAACACCCTGCAGAGAGCCTCCGCATGGTTTTCACCCACTTCATCAGTTCATAGTCCTCAATTCTCCCCATCCAACTGGCTATGGCTCCCTAGTAGCCAATACCTCATTCAAGATCGCCCATGTCACTAATCCAAAAACACAGAAAATCCTACCTCCCATTCATCCCATATCCATCCCTAGCCAACTTTACCGGACACCTTGTGCCAAAATTAGTTCAATGTGACAACCCTATCTGTATTTGCACATCCTATTCTCCATTGGAAATTATACACACTCTTCTCCCTGTTCATTCTCGACCCACATCTCACAGCTTCCTCCTCTAACACACTTCATGCTACTTATATAAGAATTGGTATTCAGTAATCATACCACCATTTGTTATCATCATACTTAGCCTAATATATGAATAATTCTCAGCGTCACAGACAGTAGAGATAAAAAGTATTAATGGGAGTGACAATGTACACACTGTCATTTATTCTCTTATTTTAACTAATTTGGCTCCTTTTATAGGAGTATACTTCATATTATTAACTGCAAGCTTATATCGCTCAACAATTTAAATGATTTAACAATCAATTATTTTATCGTAACATAGAGGGACGGAAAAAAGATATGTATAATCTTTTATAGAGTCCGCTAGCGTGACAGATGATTAAGCTATTATCTTTTAAGCTACAGTAAGATATTAGGTCTGGTTAGTATAAAGTTCTTGAATCAAGCTATTTAATCTGTTCTATCTAAGCTATTATCTTATAAGCTACAGTAAGATATTAGGTCTGGACAGTAAAGTGTTTGCCATATGTAATCTGATCTGTCTAAGCTATTATCTTACAAGCTATTACCGCACAGTGCTTTCTTTGTTTGAATGTATTGCTCAATTTACTCAAAACTGTTAATAGTTACAATTTTAAGAGGTCTTTGATAAGCCTCTTAGATACCAAAGATATAGTTTCTTTCTATTAATTTTAGTAGCCATTCATTAACAAACATCTATAATTTATTTTCTTCACTTGTATCGTTATTATACTTTTTCCTTCAATTAGCTAGTACTCTTTTATACATTTTATTTTTTTATTTCTACTCTGTATTATGAATTTTGACTTCTTTCATTTTCACCATGTTTATCATTTTTTAACGCTACTTGCAGTTTTAGAGGATAGCGCTAGGGTTATGCTCTTCAACTACGAGGTCTTAGATTTTGTGTTAGGTAGACTCGCCATTTACTATCACCTCTTCATTTTCATCTTACATTCGTGAGTGCTTGTGTCCCTTTTCGTCACATTCCTTGCTAAATGACTGCATTCACGAAGTAGCTTTTGTGCATCCATGAGCTTGCCACCGAATGGTGGTGGGTGACTTTATTCATAGAGCCACTTTTCTTTCTGACTGCTTCTTCCGGTCCCCTGTATTTCATTTCCTTTTGAAATCAGCAATATGGCCTTTGGTTCTTTTTTTTTGTTAAGGATGCTCATGGAGCCTGTACTTTAACCCTAGTTCACTAGCTATATATTTTCTTTTTCAGGTTCCTTCTCAAGATGCCTCGTTGTCAGGATTCTTTCGGAATTGTCCTGGGGTGTTTGGCGGTGATAGTACTATCATCTGCTCTTGGAACATTGATATCAGGGATGGTAGCAAGTGATACAGCAATACCAGGTAAACAGATAGGTACAGCAAGTGATAGAGCCATACCAGGTGATAGATAGATAAGTATAGCAAGTGATACAGCTCACCAGAGTATGCAAGTGATACAGCCACACCAGGTGGTAGAGAGATAAGTATAGCAAGTGATACAGCTATACCAGGTGATAGATAGATAAGTATAGCAAGTGATACAGCTCACCAGAGTATGCAAGTGATACAGCCACACCAGGTGGTAGAGAGATAAGTATAGCAAGTGATACAGCTATACCAGGCGATATATATTTTTTCAATTATTATCCTATATATTCTGATAATGTTTATTAATTTGTATACCTATTCTTTTATCGAATACCTTTTCTTCAGCTCTTCATTTTCCTCTTGCTAATCAGTGTCAATGTTACAGGTGCAGGGTGTTACAGGACCTGTAGAGTCAGTGACAGGAGAATCTGCAGTTTCGAGTTTACTATTCACCGCTACCAAACACTCTCCAGGTAACTACTTGGGACAAATATATACCAAGTGTAATATTGGTAAGGAAAGACGGGGTGATTTTATAAGACTTTTAAAGGACCTGTATCTCGAAAAGTTACCATCCGATTGTTACCTTACTGGTCTCAAATGAAGGAGGTCACTTAAGAAGGGTTGTGACAATGTGCGTTCAAAATCAAAGATCTATTGAATATCATGTCGAAACGAAAGATTATGATATAGAATACTATATACTGCTGTTATATAAAGATTCAATGCAGTTTATATCCTCCGTCTATAATATTTTCAGGATCTATGATTTTAAACGCATATTGTCACAACCCTATTCATTATAAAAAAGGCAAAAGGAAAATAAAAAACTAACTTAAAAACTGACAATCGGACTTAGCTTTTTTGGTCTCGTATGAAAGAATTAACTTCAAAGTATTAGACACATGTAAAGTTTTACCATTATAAGTTAGTGTATCAAAAGGGCAGGATGGTTGTTTATATAAAATGTGATTTTAACCAATAGAGATATAAATATGTCTATAACTCAAAAATGTAGCTACCATCTGATTCTGTTTTCCTTAGTTTCATATGAAAGAGGAAGTACAATATTAGTTTATTTATAAGTCATAATGCTTGGGTCAAGCAGGTAAATTGCGGCACACTAACTAACTACGGCCTCTAACTACAGAAACATCATAGCTTCAAAACACTCGTTAAAAATGTCAATTAATAAGATAACATTTTAATGTAATTTCCGTTCAGAATGTTTAGACTCTCTTAAGAGGGATGCAATTAAAAATTAAAGGGCCGCAATTTACCTGCGTGACCCTAAATCAATTTCCTCAAAATGGTAGGGGGATCTATAACATAAGAGAAAAATTATTGTTTTCTGCCAGAAAATAATAAAAATGCTGACTATTTTTGATATAGCTAAGTTCTGATCTTTCGATAGACGTTCCAATTTAGTTCTATGTAGCTACTATCATTAACAGTTTGGGAACTTTTATTAAAAGAATCTTTATAGCACCTTTTGGCAACATATGTGTAATTAGAAATTAAATAATGAGGTTGTATAAAATTCCCCAAAGGTGGGGTAGCTAATTCGATACATTATTTTTTTATTTTTCAAATTATCGCCACGGATGTATGGAATAACATACCGGTATATAATGAAATTATTATATGAATCGATAGCCAAGATCCTGAATGGGAAGAATAAAAATATAAATTGTGAAATGTTTGTTTATAACTGTTTTTAATTAGGTAAAAACTTCCATTTTGTATCGAATTACCCCGTCTTACCCTGCCATATGCGTAAAAACTGTCTAATTGTTTGTCAAGTAGCTAGCTAGCTATTGGTTATGATATCTAGGTAACTAGTAGGTACAGTAAATTAATTAAAGCTATTCTATTTAAATTAGTTTAGAAATTAGTCCAATGCATGTTTGCATGTCGAAAGACTTACTATTATTCATCTTATTAAATTATAGAATAAATTAGTGTATCAAACAGCAAATTGAGTGAAATCGAAAACCATTTCCCAACATGTTCGATCACTTCAAATTCCTTATTTCAGTGTAGTTATTTCATAAATTTGTAACTCATAAATAGCTAACATTTTTCAAACATTTGCATCTAATGAAGAAACAGTGTCTCTTTATATTTAAAATGAAACAAATTAAGCTGTCCTTCAATAATAATTTATGAGATAGCTACAAATGTTTGAAAGTAAAAAGCAGTCGAATTTACTGGTCGGTAGCTTTACTTCATAGTAACTTACCTCTTTCTTTCTAACCTAACCAAAGAGAAAAAGTTAAGTCTCCAGTCTCACATACAACATTAGCTAAGTCGAATCCAGAGGTTTCCTTTAAGTGGTCCCAGGTACCCCTTAGGAGGCAACGGGACCCCTAGCAGGTGGTCCTTAGCTATGAGCAACTACCCTCAGTCTGGATTTGGTTAATTTAGTTATTATCATTAGCTACATTTATTAAATATGATTTAGCTAAATCCAACTAGCTACATTTGTAGTAGCTATCTATTAATATTCCATCTACAATTTTTAAAGTTTGAATAATTATATTGATAAAATCTAATTAGAACTATAGTTAGCTACGTGCTAAAATCACTATTTTCTATGCAGGGGTCCCTGAAGAAAACTGTGGACTCTAATCCTTCAACTTTTTCTCGGGTATATTTATTTCATTTCTGTCCCATTTAAGTTGTTTATTTCTTTCAGAGCATGCAGAGACTGTCCATCTAACTTGACCCACTGCTCCTTGCCCCACTGCATACCGGGCAATGGGGTCAAAAGGCTGGTGACTGTAGCGGACAAGCAAATGCCTGGCCCTAGTGTCCAGGTATGTCCCACTTAGTAACTTCTTTTAGTGGTCCCCTCCAAATGTTTTTTATTGTTTAATCACTGAGACTGAAGTTTCTTATTATTTATATGAAAACCCCATGAAATTTGTTAGCAATTTAATTTTAAAAGCTTTATTAAAAGACCGTTTCGTCACATTCCTTGGTAAGTGACTTTATTCACGGAGTAGCTTTTCTGCATCCATGAGATTGTCACCGACGGTGGTAAGTGACTTTGTTCATGGAGCCACTTTCCTTTCTGACTGTTTCTTCCAGTCCCTTGTATTTAATTTCCTTTTGACGTCAGCGATATGGCCTTTGGTTCCGAAGCAGACGTTAAACCCCCTAATAAATTAATTTAATAAAAGATTTTTATAGTTAAAACTGTACAATAATTGTCTCGCTTCCGATTTGCTAATGTTCAATCAAATGAAAAAGAATGTAGCTAAACAGTTTGTTTTGAATGGCAGGTAGGCAGGTAATTTAATTGCAATGAGACAATTGAATGAACTCGTCTAGTTTATTTAAAATATAAGAAGAAACTGTCTCATAATTTTAAAAAAATTAAAGGAAAGAAATCAATTAAGAAAATATTCAATTTAATTCCCCCCCCCCTCCCCCTGAGGTTTGCGAGGGTGACACCATCCTCATGAAGGTTCGCAACGCTCTGCCCTCCTCAGGAGTGTCCCTCCACTGGCACGGTCTGTCCCCCTCAGACCCTTACATGGATGGGGCTGGGGCTGTGGAGCCACAACTCATACCACCCCAAAAAGAGTTCAGGTACAAACTGGATGCCATCCAACCCGGTACACACTTCTGGCACTCAGCAGCAGGTTGGTGTGGCAAACAGGGTAAAGGGAGTAAAGGTTATATGTGCTAGATAGACATTTACTCTATTTGCTCTTCATTTTTAATAATTTTAATAATAGTAGCTACTTCAGTTTCTACTTAGGGGTTGTGTTACATGTTCGTTGACATTGTGTTTGTTGTTACATGTTCGTTGACATTGTGTTTGTTGTTACATGTTCGTTGACATTGTGTTTGTTGTTACATGTTCGTTGACATTGTGTTTGTTGTTACATGTTCGTTGACATTGTGTTTGTTGTTACATGTTCGTTGACATTGTGTTTGTTGTTACATGTTCGTTGACATTGTGTTTGTTGTTACATGTTCGTTGACATTGTGTTTGTTGTTACATGTTCGTTGACATTGTGTTTGTTGTTACATGTTCGTTGACATTGTGTTTGTTGTTACATTTTTGTTGACATTGTGTTTGTTGTTACATTTTTGTTGACATTGTGTTTGTTGTTACATTTTTGTTGACATTGTGTTTGTTGTTACATTTTTGTTGACATTGTTTTTTTTTTTTTTTGTGTACAGGTTTCGAAGCAGGAGATGGTCTTTTCGGCCCTGTGATCGTCAGACAAAAAACATCTGATGACATCCACTCCAACCTCTATGACTATGACCTACCAGAACACACTGTCATGGTAAGTAGCTAGCTACACACAATATTTCTATGGTTGAATCACCATTGCTACCAAAATGTCAACGTAGATCATGTTAGATCAGTGGGAAGACTCTAAAGCTCTGTTCCTGTGACCTATTTTGACAATCACTGTACTGAACCTATAATATTTTAGCTTAGGCATTTTAATCTAAGCACCGATTATTTTCATTCCATCAGTGCTATTGTTAGGTGTTGCATTATTGTAACGCTCCTGAATATTTAACTTATAAGTTGGTATGATTTATTATTTGTTTGGTTATTAGTAGAATTTTCTTCATATAAATGATATATTTACTAAATAGGACTAAGAATGCTAAACAAACGTTCAAGTTAAAGCTCAGTACATTAGCTACATTTTTTTTATTAATTCATAGCTTCCTTCAATTGATTAGCTATCACCTCTTAAAAAGAACACGAGCTATCATAGATGATAGAGGACTACTCAATTTGAATATCAATTTTTCTGTGTGTTTTTTACTAGTTTGAAGTTCACATAACTAGTTGTTTCCTTGTAAGTTTTTTCTTTGTAGCTATCAACCTCTACTAAAACTAATTAAAATCTTGCTACCTTGTTCATGATACTAGACTGAAATTTTAATGTAGTAGTAGTTTTTCATACCGTAATTTAATTATGTTTCTCTTACAAACACACTATGAATAACTAGGTCCTTATAAACATTTGATAAAACCGAAAGAACGTTAGTTAGCTATTTATAAAATTAAAATCCAGTATAAATGTAGAGATCTGATATAGTGGGATAGAAAATTCTTGGTAGGTAAAAATAAATCTATCTACATTTGATAAATTTGTGAAACTTTATTCTTATTATTCCCTATTCTTATTATTCCCTATTCTTATTATTCCCTATTCTTATTATTCCCTATTCTTATTATTCCCTATTCTTATTATTCCCTATTCTTATTATTCCCTATTCTTATTATTCCCTATTCTTATTATTCCCTATTCTTATTATTCCCTATTCTTATTATTCCCTATTCTTATTATTCCCTATTCTTATTATTCCCTATTCTTATTATTCCCTATTCTTATTATTCCCTATTCTTATTATTCCCTATTCTTATTATTCCCTATTCGGTGCTTATTACCTTCGCAGATTGCGGAAGTTGATGTTTCAAGTGGCATTCATTTATTTTTAGCTTAGTGTTGAAATGTTTTCAGATAAATGACTGGCTTCACATCCCCACCATGGAGACATTCACTCTGCGGCACCACTCTGGGGGAGACCACCTCCCCATGGACATCCTCATCAATGGGAGGGGCAGGTACTCGGGGGAGGGAAGCACCCCCACCTCCAGGAAAACTCCAGAGACTGTCTTCAATGTACAGCAAAGTTAGTGAACTCCCTTAGGCCCATTCTATACTGGTAGATAAAACACTGTTTTCTCGCCCAGTTTTCACCTCTTCAATTGAACAGTTGGTAGGCGACTTTGGTAATATAGCCACTTTCCTTTCGGACTGCTTATTCCAGTCCCTTGTATCTTACTATTAACGTCCGAAACAGATGTTTAGCGCCAATTGAATTATTTCTAACAGTCTACTTTTCCCCAGATAAACGCTATCGGTTCCGTGTTATCAGTGCCGCATTCACTAACTGCCCCGTCTCCTTCACCATCTCCAAACACCAGTTCCAAGTGATTGCCTCTGATGGGCACCCCATAGTGCCCCATAATGCTAGTGAACTCATTCTGCAGCCAGGTAAGACACCCCATAGTGCCCCATAATGCCTGTGAACTCATTCTGCAGCCAGGTAATACACCCCATAGTGCCCCATAATGCCTGTGAACTCATTCTGCAGCCAGGTAATACACCCCATAGTGCCCCATAATGCTAGTGAACTCATTCTGCAGCCAGGTAAGACACCCCATAGTGCCCCATAATGCCTGTGAACTCATTCTGCAGCCAGGTAATACACCCCATAGTGCCCCATAATGCCTGTGAACTCATTCTGCAGCCAGGTAATACACCCCATAGTGCCCCATAATGCCTGTGAACTCATTCTGCAGCCAGGTAATACACCCCATAGTGCCCCATAATGCCTGTGAACTCATTCTGCAGCCAGGTAATACACCCCATAGTGCCCCATAATGCCTGTGAACTCATTCTGCAGCCAGGTAATACACCCCATAGTGCCCCATAATGCCTGTGAACTCATTCTGCAGCCAGGTAATACACCCCATAGTGCCCCATAATGCCAGTGAAATCATTCTGCAGCCAGGTAAGACACCCCATAGTGCCCCATAATGCTAGTGAACTCTCTTAGCTATCTCTTTTCATTTCTAATTTAAAATGGGTTTTAAAAAATGTAATTTTGATCTTTTTATTTATGGTAGCTAAGTGATTTCTTTCGCTGAGTTTTCTTTTTGCCTCTTTGTGCTTGTAATAAACTGGTTGTATCAGACTTTGTTCATGTTTCTAATCAGTAACAGGTGTACTTGACTTCAAAGCTCTCTATTTTTTTTCGTATTCCAATTCTTATATTAGGTTAATTTAATTGTTATTTATTGTATCGAATCCTACAATTAGGGCACTATTAGTGATACAACTTATAACATTCTTACTGCTTGTCGATAGTTAGATCATCTGAAAGACGTAAATAGAAACAAACACCATTCAACATCAATGTGATATATTACCTTCCCGAATCTCAGAAGGTAATGTTTTAGTTATTTATTTTTTCCAATTAGACTAAAGTTATGTTTTGTTGTACTCAGGCGAGAGGTGGGACATAGTGCTGCACACTGACAGGCAGTTCTCTAACTACTACATCTTGGTGGCTGGCTTGCTAGACTGCAGTGTCAATGAGGCAAATGAAAATGCAGTACTGAGCTATGTGAGCAGTAGCTACCACAGTACTCAGCCCCTCACTAGGGAGATGAGTGTGCAGCCTTACCATCAGGATTTCACAGGACAGGTAAGTCTATCCAATGAGCTGTTGTTATCTTACCTTCCATTGGGGCAGTACACACGTAGGGTTTTTTCAGTCTTACCACCAGACTTTTTTCTAAGCTCCTCCTACTTTTTCCAAAAGAATATAAAAAACGATATAATTATTATTTATTTGAGTTGGTATCCATGATACCTGTAGGTATACCAACTGAAATAAATAATTATCTTGTCGTTTTTTTCTCATATTCTTGTGGAAAAAGTAGGAGGAGCTTAGCAATTTGTCTGGTGGTTAGATTGAAAAAACTACGTGTGTACGGCCCTTAACAGATGGTTGTTAGTGTAAAATTGAACACATTAGTAGCTACATATCATAATGCACTAATAACTATCTGTTATTAACGTAATTAAGGTTTTCGTAAAGCAATGTGTTTTATGTGAAATACCCAATCTATGTTAAAAATGATCTTTGAATCTGAGTATCAATATGTCGACAACTAAGCATTTCTGAACATTTTGATTTTCCTTAAATTTTTTATTTTATTTTGTTTTTATATGCAAGCTGTCAATTTTCGTCTGATTTGAAATGTAACTAAGTGTATTTTGTGCCCTGCAGACCATTAACCCTGTGAGTGGAGTCTGCCAAAAAGGATCTAACTCAGTCTGCCTCACTGACTTGTTGTCAGCTCATCCAATCTACCAGGACCTGACAATACCTGCTGATGTGACACTTTACCTAGAGTTCAGTCTACGCTACCTTGACAACCCTAGTTACTACGACACACACCTCTACTCCATTGCTGACAGTGAGTCTCCATGTTACCATTCAAAGTCCATTAGCTACCTTATTACTTCATTATTTCCCCTTTTCAGTTTAATTTCTCTTATTTCAAAAGACCACTAAAGCAAAGGCAGCGCCGTTCCACTTCTGCTTCTCCGCGAAATATTTCTATGTTATTCATACAGGGATATTAGGGATGTTCACTTGTATATGTATAGGTCACGATTTAGCTACATAATCTTGGATAACTTTATTGCTGTAAAATTTATTGAAATAAAAGAAATCTTCTTGTTTTAAACGATTTCTGTGGTTGTAAACTTTACAACAATGAATTCGGATAGATCTTTGGTATTCAAATATCGAATTAAATTCTCCAATTCTAATTAAATCGACAGTTGTGCAGATGTTCAATATAATTTTTAGCCATTGGGAAACCTCATCAGAGTGTCTTTCCTTCGCCCGAAAACCGTTCTGTAATATATTTAAATTAAACGTACACAGTTAATGTTTCTGAGACGTGTCTCTAGTCATATTACAAGCTACAGCTTCTCCTAGCCTACTCTCTAAAAAGTATTTCAACCCAAACAATATTCGTGAGACGCTTGTAGCTCTATTGTCTCACTACCCAAACCTATAGCTACATTAAACCTTTTTAGAAATATAGCTACAACTGAAAGCGAATGCAAACCTAGTCATCGGTAAACTATAAGACATAGCTACATCTAAATATATTCTAAAATATAGCTATAGCTAGAGGATATATAGCTACACTCATTCCAAATTCCATTCCATGTTCTATCCCATTCCAATTTCTCATCCCTTCTCTTTTTCAGATGGCGTAGGCGGTTACACGGACATCCCCTCTCCTCAAATCAACAACCTGAGTTTCTCTTCCCTGGTCCCCTTTGGTGGAGAGGTTTCCAAGTCAGTGTGCAACATCAACACCAAGAAACTGCACTGTGCACACCAGTTCTGCCAGTGCGTGCACATGCACTCCATCCCTCTGGGCGCCACTGTGGATGTCATCCTCCTGGATGCGGGTGGTGAGACCAACAAGGGGCAGAGTGTGCACCTTCACGGTCACTCCTTCAGGGTGCTGGGGCAAGGGCCTCTACCCCCAGGCAAGGTTCTCAAGGACCACATCTTACAGTTGTACTCCTCAAAGGACCTGATGAATGGCTCTGAGAACCCAGTGGTCAAAGACACGGTGCTTGTACCCAGTGGGGGCTACACTTTGGTGCGGTTCACTGCATCCAAACCTGGTAAGGGATACTAACTCTCTTTAATTATTAACAATTGGTTACTTTTTATGTCCAGTTAATCTTTGCTTCTAATATTTTGTTGTTATTTCATCAATTATATTCCTGATTGCAATGATACATTTCCAATGAAATTGAGAAGTTATTGTACATTTGTTATTTGTGTACCTCAACTTGAAGGGCATAGTATTTCTTATTAACTTGAAGCACATGATATAACATTATACAATACGGTAGAGTTTAATAAATGGTTACAGTATAACTAGAATGCGGGGGGAACCTAACTCCTAGGCCTATCATAGATAAGCTGTTAGTTTGGGGTGAAATACGATTTCTCCTGTTGTTATCACCAAAGAAGTAGGTTACTATGCTGCCTAACTCATTATAAGGTTTTATCAGTAATCTTTATCTCCCCAAATGGGTTAACCGTCTAGTGCTGCACTCTATACCTATTTTCTAATTTTGCAAAAAAGTTTTAACTTTCTAATCCCACCCACAAGATTACTAAGAATCTTCTAAATCGATGTGAGTTAATTAAACTTATATTGTTACAATGATTATAATGGTTATACATCTACTGAAAATTAATCTAGTAGCTACAGATAATTGTAAAAAACATTGTTTAATATTAAGCAGAATAGCTACACAAAATGAATTTATTTTGAATGAAATAGTTATTTTAAAGTCTATGAACACATAAATTGAAATAGTTGAATTGAAGCTCCTTGCATTTCTATCAACTCATTCGATAAAATTATAAATTGTGCTCATTTTTCAGTTCAGAAGATGGCTTGGCAATTACCATGTGCAGTCTCTTCAATTATTACTTGATATCAATCAATAATATTCCTCTGTCATCTCTGGTGTAACCCTTTAATTAAATAAATAATTTTGGCTTTATATTTAAAGTTATTTGTCGCCAGTGAGAACGTTAGGGAAAGTCCTCCTCTTTCAATATTACTATCTTGGTTAAAATGTATTTTATTTTCCAGGTTACTGGCCCCTCCACTCGCAGTTCCTCTTCCACCTGGCGGGGGGAATGAAAATGATACTGAAGGTGGGGGAGGACTCTGACCTACCTCCACCCCCCGGGGGAATGAGTTGGTGCAGTGAAAGATAGGGGGTATAGGGCAATGTGGGGGTATAGGGCAATGTGGGGGTATGGGGAAATGTGGGGGTATGGGGAAATGTGGGGGTATGGGGAAATGTGGGGTATGGGTTCAATGTGGGGGTATGGGGTCAATGTGGGGGTCTTATTTCAATTGATTTGTGTGAATTGTAAATAGCTATAAAATAGAAATAGTGGTTAGTATACATATATTCATATTGTAATGTTAAAGACGTGAATATCAGGTTTGCAAATGTAGATATTTATTTTAAAACACTGAATGTAGCTGTGAGGTAGAACATTGTTAATAATAACTCACTCACTCACTCATTACTAACATTCCAGTCAAATGATGAGTTATAGCCACTAATACTCACTGTACAAATAGCCATATGAAGCATTATCACTTTAATGTAGTTTATTTTAATAAGGCATCTTTTAGAAGTTAATCTATACTTAGGATATAAAGCTCTTTCGTTTAATATGCGCATATCTCTTCTTTTATTTTGATCTCGTTTTGAATTTCAGTGAGTGAAATTCTTAATTTAATCAGTTACTTTGACGTTAACAAATTACTTGTTTGATAAAGTGCATTTTCATCATAGAGGAAAATGTGTAATGCTAGTTATCTCTATAATCTAGATAATCAATTGATTGTAATATCTCTGGATAATCAATGAGTTGTGATGTTTCTCTGTAGATAATCAATAAGTTCAATGAGACTGTGATAGAATATTATTATTTGCTGGATTCTCTGTTAATATGGAATTCTTTATTTGCTTAATAAATAAAAATAACTGAAACACTAACTGGTTTTTCTTCGATGTCATAATTTGGGTGTGCGAAAAAAGGTTAGTTATGTTTTTTTCGATCGTAGTTCTTTTATATTTTAAAATACATTTTAGTATCTGCAATATAACTCTTATACTATTTAAATTATGTTTTCTTTTCTTGCTATATTTAGCTATTCATTGTTCATTATAACTTTGTGTGTAAATCCTTATTTTTTACCAGTAAGATGGTGTTTTAGATACGTTTTACGTTATCTCTGTGTTTTACAACATAATAAAATGAAAAAAAATATGGATGGACTAACAGAGATTAAAGGTTTTAAATTTTTTTATATCGAACTGCGTTTTTAATTGTATACATTAATTTAAATCACGATAACAGACCACAATCGCTGCATTTCCTATATAATTACTAACTGTGTTTATTGACTGCACTGTCACAGTGACAGGATGAGGCAGTGACATGCTGGAATGTTTGTCTGGCAGATGAAAGGAAAACAGCAGTCCCACACTTCAGTGGCGGCAAATCGAACACCAACATCCCATTGCGATAAACTAGGCAAATGTTGCGGCAGATTGCTTGCTCTTCTCCATTCACTGTGTAACGTACACCCTCAACAACAATACCAGAAATTGCTTAGTTGCTTCTATGAGCACTGAACTAAATTGCTATTGCAATATACAGGGAAAGTAGAGTAGAGGCAATCGAATGATTCGAACATGTGACGTCATCAACACACTGAAATCGAAAATTAGTTATTTTACTTTTCATAAACCGAAAATATCTAAGCAGTTTTTTATAATCTTACTCACTTTAAATGCCTTAAATCTGATATTAAATTGTGCCGTGATGACGTAATAGACTCTTAATGACTACATTGTTTTACTGTAGTTATATTGAGTAGTTACATCAGGGCAATTTAGTTAGTAATTATTGGTAATGGGTTTCATCTCGTGTGAACGGTAATAGAGTGTGAACGGTAATAGAGTGTGAACGGTAATAGAGTGTGAACGGTAATAGAGTGTGAACGGTAATAGAGGTTACACGGTAATAGAGTGTGAACGGTAATAGAGGTTACACGGTAATAGAGTGTGAACGGTAATAGAGGTTACACGGTAATAGAGTGTGAACGGTAATAGAGTGTGAACGGTAATAGAGGTTACACGGTAATAGAGTGTGAACGGTAATAGAGGTTACACGGTAATAGAGTGTGAACGGTAATAGAGTGTGAACGGTAATAGAGTGTACACGGTAATAGAGTGTGAACGGTAATAGAGTGTGTACGGTAAAAGAGTGTGTACGGTAAAAGAGTGTGTACGGTATTAGAGAGTGTACGGTATTAGAGTTTGTACGGTAAAAGAGTGTGCACGGTAAAAGAGTGTGCACGGTAAAAGAGTGTGCACGGTAAAAGAGTGTGTACGGTAATAGAGGTTACACGGTAATAGAGTGTGAACGGTAATAGAGGTTACACGGTAATAGAGTGTGAACGGTAATAGAGGTTACACGGTAATAGAGGTTACACGGTAATAGAGTGTGAACGGTAATAGAGGTTACACGGTAATAGAGTGTGAACGGTAATAGAGTGTACACGGTAATAGAGTGTACACGGTAATAGAGTGTGAACGGTAATAGAGTGTGTACGGTAAAAGAGTGTGTACGGTATTAGAGAGTGTACGGTATTAGAGTTTGTACGGTAAAAGAGTGTGCACGGTAAAAGAGTGTGTACGGTAAAAGAGTGTGCACGGTAAAAGAGTGTGTACGGTAATAGAGGTTACACGGTAATAGAGTGTGAACGGTAATAGAGGTTACACGGTAATAGAGTGTGAACGGTAATAGAGTGTGAACGGTAATAGAGGTTACACGGTAATAGAGTGTGAACGGTAATAGAGTGTGAACGGAAATAGAGGTTACACGGTAATAGAGTGTGAACGGTAATAGAGTGTGAACGGTAATAGAGGTTACACGGTAATAGAGGTTACACGGTAATAGAGTGTGAACGGTAATAGAGGTTACACGGTAATAGAGTGTGAACGGTAATAGAGTGTGAACGGTAATAGAGGTTACACGGTAATAGAGTGTGAACGGTAATAGAGGTTACACGGTAATAGAGTGTGAACGGTAATAGAGTGTGAACGGTAATAGAGTGTACACGGTAATAGAGTGTGAACGGTAATAGAGTGTGTACGGTAAAAGAGTGTGTACGGTAAAAGAGTGTGTACGGTATTAGAGAGTGTACGGTATTAGAGTTTGTACGGTAAAAGAGTGTGCACGGTAAAAGAGTGTGCACGGTAAAAGAGTGTGCACGGTAAAAGAGTGTGTACGGTAATAGAGGTTACACGGTAATAGAGTGTGAACGGTAATAGAGGTTACACGGTAATAGAGTGTGAACGGTAATAGAGGTTACACGGTAATAGAGTGTGAACGGTAATAGAGGTTACACGGTAATAGAGTGTGAACGGTAATAGAGTGTACACGGTAATAGAGTGTACACGGTAATAGAGTGTGAACGGTAATAGAGTGTGTACGGTAAAAGAGTGTGTACGGTATTAGAGAGTGTACGGTATTAGAGTTTGTACGGTAAAAGAGTGTGCACGGTAAAAGAGTGTGTACGGTAAAAGAGTGTGCACGGTAAAAGAGTGTGTACGGTAATAGAGGTTACACGGTAATAGAGTGTGAACGGTAATAGAGGTTACACGGTAATAGAGTGTGAACGGTAATAGAGTGTGAACGGTAATAGAGGTTACACGGTAATAGAGTGTGAACGGTAATAGAGTGTGAACGGAAATAGAGGTTACACGGTAATAGAGTGTGAACGGTAATAGAGTGTGAACGGTAATAGAGGTTACACGGTAATAGAGGTTACACGGTAATAGAGTGTGAACGGTAATAGAGGTTACACGGTAATAGAGTGTGAACGGTAATAGAGTGTACACGGTAATAGAGTGTACACGGTAATAGAGTGTGAACGGTAATAGAGTGTGTACGGTAAAAGAGTGTGTACGGTATTAGAGAGTGTACGGTATTAGAGTTTGTACGGTAAAAGAGTGTGCACGGTAAAAGAGTGTGTACGGTAATAGAGTGTGAACGGTAATAGAGGTTACACGGTAATAGAGTGTGAACGGTAATAGAGTGTGAACGGTAATAGAGGTTACACGGTAATAGAGTGTGAACGGTAATAGAGGTTACACGGTAATAGAGTGTGAACGGTAATAGAGTGTGAACGGAAATAGAGGTTACACGGTAATAGAGTGTGAACGGTAATAGAGGTTACACGGTAATAGAGTGTGAACGGTAATAGAGGTTACACGGTAATAGAGTGTGAACGGTAATAGAGGTTACACGGTAATAGAGTGTGAACGGTAATAGAGTGTACACGGTAATAGAGTGTGAACGGTAATAGAGTGTGAACGGTAATAGAGTGTGAACGGTAATAGAGGTTACACGGTAATAGAGTGTACACGGTAATAGAGTGTGAACGGTAATAGAGTGTGAACGGTAATAGAGTGTGTACGGTAAAAGAGTGTGTACGGTATTAGAGAGTGTACGGTATTAGAGTTTGTACGGTAAAAGAGTGTGCACGGTAAAAGAGTGTGTACGGTAAAAGAGTGTGCACGGTAAAAGAGTGTGTACGGTAATAGATATTTTTATAGTACCATTCTGTTTTGAACATTTTCCATCCACAGTTAAATTTTCATAAAATTTTATTCAATTTTTTTTATATTTAACGATTTTATTGATGGCTGGTGAAAATGGCTTTGCGCAAACGGCACTGGAGTGAAACTCAAACATTAGAAATATCTTCATAAAACAATAACTACATCATTGTCAGATTCATTAACAGATTTATTTTGAAGGTTTTAATAACATATATTTATTATGTCTTTAATAAAACATTTAGTTTTAGAACTTTATTCTTTGTAACCTTTATTTGTATTATTGCACAGGGTTTTTAGACTGGGAAATTATTGCCTTTTTACATTGCAAGATTTTGATCACGGGGAATTTGGTCCTAGAATTCAAAACAGCAACTTATACTTATAAGCAAAGAGCGAAAACATTGAATGGGTTGTCTCTGCCGGTCGACCCTTTCCATACGGCCATACCTCATCCAACCATTGTTGTTAGAGCACATGTGCAGTTTCATGTTAAAAAGGAATTAATATTACCTTTTCCAACAAGTAAACTTTGAATTAAACTACCATTTTTAGAATATTTTCAATTGACTTTAGCTACCTCTAAATATTGTCCAAATGTCTCAGATTACCTTCTAAATTATTTTTTCATCGGTACTAATTATTTAACAAGTGGCCATCAAAAAATGAAATCTTTGAGTTTTTATTGTCACCCAAATGAGGGGTGGAATTTACCTAGAATCTATTCGAAGATTCCAAAAGCTGGCATTCTTTTTCCCGTTCCGTGTAAATTCATTGACTCCTAGTCATTTTTAGATTGAAAATTCGCATCTTATAGGAGAGCTAAAAACGTAAAATATTTCTATCAAATGTTGTACAAAGTTTGAACGGAATTTTTCCTGTCCATCAGTCCTCTACAAGTGATATTTATGCATATATCTCATATTTATACCTATGTGAAAAAATCATGATTTTTGACTCCTTTCATATTCTGTGTGTAGCAATTATACAAAACTTTTCTGACGTAGAAGAAAAAGATTGTACACTCTTTAATTTAATTTCCAGTTTGAAGTGAATTAACAAAACTAACATGCATAGGCGCACAAAACTAGTGCGCCTAACTTTTTTTTGTAAATATTCCCTAAGAGTAAGAAAAGTTTAAATATTACATTCAAGGTGATTATCGATTTAAATGTGTAGTGTTCTTACCAAAATTCGCAAATAAAAAAAGATCTGGTTAACAAATAGCACATTTATTTATTTTATTCATACGCAGGCGCTAATACTTTTACGTGTCCGAAAATATGGAACTGGTCGATAACACGAAACTGTCCCTAAAATAGGACATGTTGAATAGCTTTCAAGTTTAAATCGTCTTATTTGCAGCTCTTCAACATCTTTTTTCAATGTTGGAACAAAACACATAAAGATCAAAATAATTGTTCAAAAAAAGAGATTAAAAACATCTCTCAAAAAGAAGATACAAATAAATAATAAACAGTTTTGTATCTCCGGATGAAATTATATGAGAACTATATGCCTGGTTTCAAAGTCGCTAGATTTTAAGAAGCAGAGGTAAACATAGAGAATTAATATTAATAATAAAGTTTATTTAGGATATCAAAAAGTTCAATCACATCAAAATTCAATCCAATGTATACAAATAATTAATATTCTCGATCCCATTATAATAGCTAGAAGTTATTCGGTCTAACTGCTAAATAGAAGGTCATTTTCTTACAATTGAGTGCTGTACAATTATTATATCGACATGTATATATTTTAATTGTCGAGATTGAGGATTAAATAGTAGAATGATAGAAAATGAAATTATTCCCTAGTTTATTGCCTATTTGATATAAATAATTAAACGTAACACTAAAAATTATCAATTTTAATTCTTTCATATTATTTTTATTATTTGGTTATGAATTTTTGACAACCTGAACCTACGTATTATGTGCAGTCACTGTCTTTTTGTATTTGCTATAAAAACTAATATCTGAACAAATTGCTCCTAATAACTTCATCTGAATATTACTTTTGATGTTTGTAGTAGTTAATGCGAAATGATCACCACTAAAAATTGTCTCCTTTTTCTATGTCTACGAACGGAAATAACATCGAGACATGTCTCGCATTTATCACAAATTTTATAAAAGTGAGGACTGCCAATACATGATAAAGCATCTATAGCAATGAACATTCAATTAATACAAAAGTTATAGTTAGTGAAACAGCCATATCCTTCTCTTATTACGTCTCAGATTAATAACAAACGAATAAGCGTGTCTCGCATTTATACCTCGTGGTGTAGAAAATATTTTAGGAATAACTTTTATAAATTGTTTGGTCGTTTTTATCCTTCGCAGGAAGGATAGATTATAAATAAACATATTACAATCGGCTATAATACTGTGAAGACGTGTTCCTCTCCTGCTCTTCAATGTTTTTGATCTGTGTCTTTAACCTAGCCCATATTTAAGGGCGTACACACGCAGGCTTTTCTAAGTCGTCCCACCAGATTTTTTGCTTAGCTCCTCCTTGTTTTATTTGGGAAATTCTCATTATATCTTGCATTCTACATGACTAAGTAATATAATAGTATCAATAAATTATTCCTCTTTACCGACAAGAGGAGTGAAATGAACTTTACTTCTCAAAATTTGTCCTCACCGGAAAAGGTTACATGTCGTTAATTCAGGAGATGTTGGATGCCATTAAACTGATTTGTTGAGTTCGATGATACGGTTATTGAAGTTTTTGCAGTTTTTGAATTACAGCAATGGGCTGTGAACATGTTCGCCATCCTATAACCACTAAAGCCTTTAAAATAATCCGATAGTACAACTAAGTGATGTGGAGATTTAGAGAATCTCCATTTAGATTCACTTATCATGTTAAAATAACCCATTTAGATTATTTTCATGAAACAAAAGGTCCAATGGAGCATCTGTTACCGATATTTCAACACACAGTCATAATTTATCATTGTAGATATCATAAAATAGAACTAAATGTTTTATAAAAGAATAATAAATACATGGTATTGAAAACATCGAAATAAATCCTTTTTAATATTGAATTTTTTTTTATAAAGAAATTTCTAATGTTTGAATATCCCTTCGGTGCCGTTTTCTGACTACTTGCACAAAGCTATTTTCACCACCATCAATAAAATCAATATAACATCAATAAAAATGAATAAAAATTTAACTGTGGATGGTGAAGTGTTCAACAAAAAAAAAATGATGCTAAAAATAAAACTTCTGTGGTTGTTAGGATGTGCTAATTAAAATTTGGGTTCCGCTTTTTTTTCGGTGAACAGTGGGAACTTCCCATTTGGTATTTAGAGGAAACGGACTATTCCCCGCCTGGACAATTCACCGCCTGATTTTCCTCCCCCGGACTTTCCCCGTCAATAATTTAAAGTCTAATTAACCGCTTTTAAATTGCTGTACTCTGTTTTAAGTGTCAAACAACCGTAATTATATTTGATAACACTTGTGGACAAAGCTTATTTCACAAATGTGATACAACAGTCATAATTGAATCAAATCAAATTTGATTAGTTTTGACTCATTTGAATGGGTTAATTTTACGCCTACCTACGTGGTGAGTTACATGTAAAACTTAAAAGTAGATATATTGACGTGGGTTAAAACAAAACAGTCGTTTTGACTCACTCCTAAACTTAAAAAAAAAGTTACACCAACTCGCAAAGTAAGTTAATTTATACACCAGATACATTGAATCAACAGTCGTTGTGAGTTACTAAAATACACTCTGTCATAGTTGTTTCAACATACTTTAAAATTCTCAAAAAAGTAACTTTTAACTCTCATAGTACCTAAGTTGATTCAATCTATAAAATGAATTGAATTAACTAATGTTTGATGACACACCATATCACAGTTGTTTTAACACACGTGAAAACATGAATATAGTCCAACCAACTCACATAATAAATTTATTCAAAACATAAATTGATGACCCATTAGATATGAGTAAACTTTTTTCTCTGTGATACTGTATGATTACTACCTCGCGCAATATGTTTATTTTATGCTAAAAGTTTCTATAAGTATATTGAATATTCATACAATCTCTATCTATCCTTGAATGTTGTTACCAAGAATATTGATGATATAATTGTGGTCTCATTCATTTATATAAATTATTACCTATATGTAGGCATAATTATCCAAATTATCAAATACCAGTAACGCTTCCCTATTACCAGTTATCCGATAAAATTTATTTCTACGAAGATAACAAGTTAAAAATAGTGAAACATTGAATAGGAAATTAAATTTTAAATACTTTAGGTACAGCAGAAGTCTTCACTTATGGATCACATTGTGCCTACACAGAAAAAAAGTTTACTCATATCACATGGGTCATCAATTTATGCTTTAAATCAATTTATTATATGAGTTGGTTGGACTTTATTCATGTTTTCACGTGTGTTAAAACAACTATGACATGGTGTGTCATCAAAGATTAGTTAATTCAATTCATTTTATAGATTGAATCAACTTACTATGAGAGTTAAAAATACTTTTTTTGAGAATTTTAAAGTATGTTGAAACAACTATGACAGAGTGTACTGTAGTAACTCACAAAGACTGTTAATCCAATGTATCTGGTGTATAAATTAACTTACTTTGCGAGTTGGTGTAACTTTTTTTTTAAGTTTAGGAGTGAGTCAAAACGACTGCTTTGTTTTAACCCACGTCAATTTAACTACTTTTAAATAGTACCTGCAACTCACCACGTAGGTAGGCGCAAAAATAGCCCATTCATATGAGTCAAAACAAATCAAATTTAATTTGATTCAACTAATCCTTTCTCTGTGTGTAGCTCACTATTTGTTTCATTGTTTTTCGAATCAGTATTTATTTTCTTCTACCAACAATAAAACAGTCTCTTGATACAGATTGATTTTTTTACCAACTCCTTAAACTGTTTTCTCTTAAAACAGGGATCCCCAACCTTTTTACCTCGTCGACCCCTTTATAGAGTATTTGTCTTATCGTCGACCTCCGGTAACATCACAAAGAAAATCCTTAGAATTGTTAGTGAATACATTAAGATAATTTTATACATTAGCTGTTATTATGCCGTGTTATTTGAATAATTTACAGAAACTTACTGATACGTTAGCATATTTGTGCATTAAACTAATTGTCATCAATGGTGTGAATGCTCTTGAAGAGCTGCAGCAAGACTTATGATATTAGGTTGGATATTTTAGTCTCACTTCACCACTCTTCTTCCAATGTTCTTCATATTCAAGTATAATCTCTCATTAACCATTTGCTTTTTAAGTTTTCGGCCTGCAGTCACTTGCAGCTGTTTTACATTAATTTCTGTACTTTCCAACACTAAATCGGGAATCTCCCCCTCACCATAAACTCCCTCATCCCATCCTCCCTGTGCTTCCACAAATCATGCCTAACTCTTTTCTTCTCTCTCTCTCTTAAAATTTGATGACATCAGAATATTTTATTTAGTCAAGTTTTTAAAGAGAGCAATATACAATGACTATATGACCTCTTTTAAATATTTTACCAGTGCATTTCCTACTCATCATTACCAAACAAGGCATTTTAAATTGATTTTACCTTCAGTTAGAACAGAAGCAAACAAAAGATCTTTTGTATATCAAGCTATTTTAAATTTTAACAAATTACCTGAAAACCTAACTTTACCTATGTCAAATATTTTGTTCAAGAAACGTTATAGAGAATATGTTTTAGAAAATTATAGAAGAGAATTACTTCAACTTTTTAACTAATCTTACCATGTTTTTCAATTTCCAATGTTCTAAGTAAAGTTTATTTTTGTACTGTAGGTAGATATTTTGTATTTATTTTAAGATTTTAATTGTCCCACAAGCACTAGCTTCAATATTAAGGGGCTGCTCCCTTTTTAATAGTATGAAATTAACATATATTGTCCTATTATATTTTTGTGAGCATTACAATAAACAATAAACATTCCATGCATTGAAGGCGAATCATTTAATCTCAAAAGAGGAACCAGAAAGTGAGACTTTTGTTTGGTCTAAAGCATGTCTTTTGACTGAATGATCTGATGTCGATAGTACATTTTACCGATGAATTAAGGACACAAAGTCGGTGAGAGGATGAGTCTGAAAAAGTCAAGAAAACAGTTAGGTTTTGAGTCTGCAGTGTAAAAGTTTGGTGGACCTTTTCTTCTGCTGGACTTGATCCTAATGTTCGTCTGCATGGAGGGGTCAACGCAAAAGTTCTCAAACAACATACTCTCAATTACCAACGGGCAGCTGGGCTTCAACCTCCTGTTTTCATGCATGACAACGTGCCCTGCCACACTGCAAAACAAGTTAGAACCTTCTCAGATGATGAGATCGTTCTAATGAGGTATCCTTCACAGAGAACGTCCCTCAAACCAACTGAGAACGTTTTGAAAATAATTGGAGGCAGTACTAGGAGAATAAATCCAATATTCGTGGAAGAATCGTGGACATTTCTGGTGAATGAATGAAAGAAGGATAACTCTTTCATTCATAAAATTAGCATAACTCTGTATCAGAAGTTGTAATGAAGTGATATGGCAAGAAATTATTCACAAAGTATTTAGTTGACTGCCTTTATTAAAGAAAAATTTCGAAGTTTATGATGATTACCCTCAACTTTTGACCAGAACTAATTTCACAGCTTGAAGTGAAAATTGCACTATTGATATAATAAATTGTACAAAATTTTAAGAATTTACGTTCTGCAGATTTTTTGCAAATAATGATTTAGATAACCTGTTTTTACTTACCTTTATATTTTGGTCACTACTGTATATTTACACTATATCAGATATTTCTAGATAATTTAACCATTAGATGTTGAATAGTTATGGTGGGGCCATAGAAGATTGAGTGAGGCACCTATCTCAATATTCTATGGCCCCACCATAACTTCCCTACCATGTACGTTATTTTCTATCATCACACTAATATATGATATTATAAAATACTGTTTCAAATACCATCCCCCTCTAATATTTCCCGTTATACCGTTACTATACTATACTATATTCACTCGGTCAAATATAGCGCTATATTACGAGACTGTTAGACTGATATTGCCGCGCTACACCTCAATAATGGTTAATTACGAACATAAAGTCGAAGCCTTAAACCAGATCTTAATTTCGTGTATGTATAGCGGTTTGGTAGCTTTGTGTTGAGCGTCACAATCCCGAGAGCAAGAGACTGTTGTCTCTGAAGGTAATTATGTATACCCTGGCTTTTGAGCAGTTAGGAGATTTTTATCCTCTTTCTTTCTTTCATCTAATCACTCTAATTAGTGAAGTGAATTATCAGTGGTCATGTAATATTAAAGCCATAAGGGATATTAATCACTCATTTCAATGGATGACATCAAAAGTTGAGTACAAACAAAGGTTAATAATATTGACAGAGGGCTACACAGTTTAAACAGGTACCATGTAATTAAATAGGTATTATCAGTCATTATCAATTAATCACTTTAAAAGCTGGATTCATAATTTAGTATAGGGTTTATAATTGTTTCGGTAAAATACCCTTTTAATTTACATTAAGTCCTTTTCGAACTATTTTAATATTGTAATTCATAATTAATGGCAATAATTTTATCATAGTTAAATTATACATTTATTTCGGTCTTCTAATTTGCTGTTACATATACACTACATAAATCTTTTTCTAATTAAGATTAATAATAATAAACAATTATTCGATATAAATTGAAAAGGAAACACGTATTTCAGAAAATTCAACTACATAAAATGTACCTATATAAAAGGTATAATGATATTCGAATATTTTTTCTATTGTAACTCGTGCAGATATTAATTTTCGAATGAATAATTTAAAGACTATTATGTTAATGGTTATTGTGCCGTAAAATCCAAAATATTTTCTTATAGCGTGAATGTTTGGAAGGTCATTTTCAGGCTTTCGATAAAATTATGAACTGGCTGTAAAGATTGTATTTTTTTTAATAATACAATCTAGTAAAAAAGTATCAGTTAAAATAGCATTAAATATCTATAAATATTACAATAAATATTTGTAAATATCACAATAAATATTTGTAAATATTACAATAAATATTTGTAAATATTACCATAAATATTTGTAAATATTACAATAAATATTTGTAAATATTACAATAAATATTTGTAAATATTACCATAAATATTTGTAAATATTACAATAAATATTTGTAAATATTACCATAAATATTTGTAAATATTATCATAAATATTTGTAAATATTACAATAAATATTTGTAAATATTGCCATAAATATTTGTAAATATTACCATAAATATTTGTAAAAATTACCATATATATTTGTAAATATTACCATAAATATTTGTAAATATTACCATAAATATTTGTAAATATTACAATAAATATTTGTAAATATTACAATAAATATTTGTAAATATTACCATAAATATTTGTAAATATTACAATAAATATTTGTAAAAATACCATAAATATTTGTAAATATTACAATAAATATTTGTAAATATTACCATAAATATTTGTAAATATTACTATAAATATTTGTAAATATTACAATAAATATTTGTAAATATTATAATAAATATTTGTAAATATTACCATAAATATTTGTAAATATTACCATAAATATTTGTAAATATTACCATAAATATTTGTAAATATTACCATAAATATTTGTAAATATTACCATAAATATTTGTAAAAATTACCATATATATTTGTAAATATTACCATAAATATTTGTAAATATTACCATGAATATTTGTAAATATTATAATAAATATTTGTTAATATTACAATAAATATTTGTAAATATTACAATAAATATTTGTAAATATTACCATAAATATTTGTAAATATTACAATAAATATTTGTAAAAATACCATAAATATTTGTAAATATTACAATAAATATTTGTAAATATTACCATAAATATTTGTAAATATTACCATAAATATTTGTAAATATTACAATAAATATTTGTAAATATTATAATAAATATTTGTAAATATTACCATAAATATTTGTAAATATTACAATAAATATTTGTAAATATTACCATAAATATTTGTAAAAATTACCATATATATTTGTAAATATTACCATAAATATTTGTAAATATTACCATGAATATTTGTAAATATTACCATAAATATTTGTAAAAATTACCATAAATATTTGTAAAAATTACCATAAATATTTGTAAATATTACCATAAATATTTGTAAATATTACCATAAATATTTGTAAAAATTACCATATATATTTGTAAATATTACCATAAATATTTGTAAATATTACCATAAATATTTGTAAATATTACCATAAATATTTGTAAATATTACCATAAATATTTGTAAAAATTACCATATATATTTGTAAATATTACCATAAATATTTGTAAATATTACCATAAATATTTGTAAATATTACCATAAATATTTGTAAATATTACCATAAATATTTGTAAATATTACCATAAATATTTGTAAATATTACCATAAATATTTGTAAATATTACCATAAATATTTGTAAATATTACCATAAACATTAGTAAATTTTACCATAAATATTTGTAAATATTACAATAAATATTTGTAAATATTACCATAAATATTTGTAAAAATTACCATAAATATTTGTAAATATTACCATATATATTTGTAAATATTACCATAAATATTTGTAAATATTACCATAAACATTAGTAAATTTTACCATAAATATTTGTAAATATTACAATAAATATTTGTAAATATTACTTTAAATATTTGTAAATATTACAATAAATATTTGTAAATATTACCATAAATATTTGTAAATATTACCATAAATATTTGTAAATTGACAATAAATATTTGTAAATATTACCATAAATATTTGTAAATATTACCATAAATATTTGTAAATATTACCATAAATATTTGTAAAAATTACCATAAATATTTTTGATGTATTTCAGTTTATAAGTAAATCTTTTTATAATCTAAAATCAAAGTATATTATTTACGATTAAAGTACCTATGTAAATACAAAACTCTTACTATAATAATAGTCATCTCGCTATATTTATTTATATTCTGACATTTTTAATTGAATAAATTACTTATTTATATTTACTCCACCTCAAATATTTTTTAATTATTAAATAAAAAACGCAATAATTCAAATGAAAATGAATAACTCGTGTTCTCTAATATCAGAGAGTATGGAAAAGTAATCCTAGATATGGCTTAGGACAATTCTCAATATAGGCTCTTTACTCTTTTTTATTCATAACAATTATTGTTATGTATAACACCGTTATTTTTGACTCTCCGTGCACGCTAGTGTATAGTAGAAAGAGCATAACAAGAGTTAAGTAAGAAGAGTATTATTTGATGTGTCTCAGCGGTGTTTGAGGCATTAGGTGGCGAGTTTTAAGAGGCATGTATTTTATGCCTCATAAAACAAACAACGTTTTATGTCATAAAGAGATTTTCCCAGACAAAAAAATATGGGCGTATCAACCATTATCGCACCACGCCACACCAAGCGGTAACCTTTCGGGAGTGAAGCGGTTTCTGAATTACTGGTACTGGTCTCTCAGAACTCCAGTAACGACATGTTTAACGACAACCATCAATATAAATATGAGATTCGTCAAATACTTGTAAATCGTAAGACAATGGACGAAAAAACTGTTTCTTGGTCTCGTTTTCCTCCGCCTCTTATTGTACTATTAACAGGTAAAAACATTTTTGAACTGATGGACATAGTTTAAGAACAGGTAAGCAATGAGTTAGGGTGATTATTTTTGTCATTACGCGAAGGTCATTCTTAGAGCTAACTCTGTGATTTTACTCACTAAAAGGCAGTGAATAAAAGAAAAAGAAAATAATGGTAGACGTTTTAATATAGGATGCTTGGCCCTTCTTTCTTAGAAACTATTTGGAAATAGAACAACTTCAGTTACATTTTGATCTCATTGAAGTTCTCACTCTGAATATTCGTTCTTCACTTGTTCATTGCATGGTTAAGGCTCTCTTCACACTTGCATTTTTAACAGCTTAGAAAAAGCTCTTCCTAAAATGTGTTCACACATGCGTTTTTTCATCGTTGAAGTAAAAATTTAATGTGATTTTTCCATCATCGATAAAAAAAATGCGAGTGTAAACACATTTTAAGAAGAGCTTTTTCCCGCGGTGTTAAAAATGCAAGTGTGAAGCGGGTCTTAACCGTGCAGTGAACAAGCGAAGAACGAATATTATTAGTGAAAACTTCAATGAGATCAAAATGAAATGTCACTGAAGTTGTTCTATTTCAAAATAGTGAACAAAGAAGAAGTGTAAGCACCCTGTATTAAAATATCTACCATTATAATTTTTTTCCTTTATTCACTGCCTTTTAGTAAGTAAAATCACAGAGTTAGCTCTAAGAATAACCTTCGCGCAATGACAAATATAATCACACTCTCTCTTTGCTTACCTGTTCTTAAACAATGTCTATCAGTTGAAAAAAATAAAAGGCAGTGAAAAAGAGACCAAGATACAGTTTTTTCGTCCATTGGTTAACGATTTATAAGTATTTGAAAAAGCGGAAACATTTTTGTGGCCCATAATGTACGCACATTATAGGAATTTGCTGGTATGTTTGTATTAAATTTGTGTTGAAGAAATATATATACGAATATTATAATATAGAAAAAAATAGAAAATTAGACGCGACGAAGGGTCCACGACGAATTGTCTGGACACGCTGACAGTGATACACCTATATTGAATCAAATGGCTATCATTTATTGCGCCATTGTTATTGATTGCTACTTCACAAAATTTTAGTTGTTTTTTATTTTTAGGTTAGATGAGCCACTGACAATTATTTCCTTGTTTGTTGGTTTATAAACACAAGGTTAGGCAATACTGGTAGTTCAGTACTTTGTAGTCAAGCGTTAGTTGAACAGGTCATAAATATACTGCTCTAAGTATGATTATGGTGACATATTTTATGATTAAACACAATGATAATTATTTAAATATATCTGATTATCGAAATATGATGCTGTGAACAGGAAAGTTAAGTTTATCGTTAACGATTTTCTCACAGTTTATCAATACTTAATTTCCAAAAAGAAACTTTACTTATAGTAATTCTTGGATATATTTTCAGAAATTTGTCTTGATACACGATGATAATTTTTTTTCAATTTGGTATAATGGGAAATTGGTATAATTATACCAATTTGGTATAATAGAGGCAGTGATTTGTGAAATTAGCAAAACAATGTGACTCTTTTCTCTGATAGTACATCTCAGTGACTCTTTTCTCTAATAGTACATCACAGTGACTCTTTTTCTCTGATAGTACATCACAGTGATTCTTTTCTCTGATAGTACATCATCACAGTGACTCTTTTCTCTGATAGTACATCATCACAGTGACTCTTTTCTCTGATAGTACAACACAGAGACTCTTTTCTCTGATAGTACATCATCACAGTGACTCTTTTCTCTGATAGTACATCATCATAGTGACTCTTTTCTCTGATAGTACATCATCACAGTGACTCTTTTCTCTGATAGTACAACACAGAGACTCTTTTCTCTGATAGTACATCACAGAGACTCTTTTCTCTGATAGTACATCACAGAGACTCTTTTCTCTGATAGTACATCATCACAGTGACTCTTTTCTCTGATAGTACAACACAGAGACTCTTTTCTCTGATAGTACATCATCACAGTGACTCATTTATCTGGTAGTACATCATCACAGTGACTCTTTTCTCTGGTAGTACATCATCACAGTGACTCTTTTCTCTGATAGTACATCATCACAGTGACTCTTTCCTCTAATAGTACATCATTAAGTGACTCTTTTCTCTGATAGTACATCATCACAGTGTCTTTTTTCTCTGATAGTACATCACCACTGTGACTCTTTTCTCTGATAGTACATCATCACAGTGTCTTTTTTCTCTGATAGTACATCATCACAGTGACTCTTTTCTCTGACAGTACATCACCACAGTGACTCTTTTCTCTGATAGTACATCATCACAGTGACTCTTTTCTCTGATGGTACATCATCACAGTGACTCTTTTCTCTGACAGTACATCATCACAGTGACTCTTTTCTCTAATAGTACATCATCACAGTGACTCTTTTCTCTGATAGTACATCATTCAGTGACTTTGTGACATTAATAAAGCAGGAATACTGAATTTAATTGAATTACACTTCAATTAACATGATTTCACGTTTATTCACGGCTTTGCTATATAAATGTGAAATAATAAAATCAGGTTCTTTTGTTCCTGAGGTACCATCACGAAAAACACTATCTGTGAATATTATTAGGTACTGGTCACTAATTTCACACTCTAATTATGATTAATGACATCAAGCTATAATAAATAATTAGGATAATTGAAATGAATAAAACTTGATATTATGTTCTTTTTGATAGTTTTTTTTTCAAGTTGATTTGTTAATTATTTTTGGAGCTATAGCGACTTATTTTTCGCCCACTTTTTTTGTGTCATACGGTATAACTATTTTAATTTTTACGCACATTTCCTGTTGTTTCATTTTTCATCAAATAGTAAGATAAGTTATTTGATAATAAAAATATTTTTATTTAGTATATATAGTAAAACTCCTGTGTAATGAAGTTTTATTTATGAAGCACCCGAGTTATGAAGTCCTGAGTTATGAAATGCACTTGAGTTATGAAGTAGTTTTCTTTGTTTCAATCATGAAAGTCATACTGCAGAATTGACAATGAAAAATGCAAGCAAGATAAGCAATTACAATATAGAAGTGTTTTTTATGAAAATTAGAACCTCAATGCAATAGTGAGTTTTGCAATCTTCTACACCAGACTCTACCATATAATAAGATAATACTCTATTATAGAATAATACTCTATTATAGGATGATACTCTATTATAGAATAATACTCCATTATAGAATAATACTCTATTATAGAATAATACTCTATTATAGAATAATACTCTATTATAGAATGATACTCTATTATAGAATAATACTCTATTATAGAATAATACTCTATTATAGAATAATATCCAATAATAGGAAAATGCTCAATCATAGGATGATACCCAATATAATTATTAAAGGGTGATATCCAGTTATAGGATACCACCTATAATTGTGTATTATCCTATAACTAGTGTACTTTCCCGTTAAAAATAACGGGCCGTCATCAATACCAATTTATTTCCATTTATTACGTTACTTTTAATGAATTCAATTAAAATTAAATTTAGGTTATCAATAAATTGGATATATTGAGTATAAACTGTGTTTTCTTTATTATTTGAGATTTAAATGATGTGTATTTTTGTTAATGATTTAAATTGAGGCATAAATTACTACTACCGTGATATATATTAATTTTTGTACAATAATGAGTAGTTATATTTATTTCCCACAACATTTACTTTTATATTTATTGAATTTCCCCAATTTTGTATAACATTTAGTGCACATCCATATAAGAATAAGCAGCAGTGATGAGTACAGCAGTGATGAGTACAGCAGTGATGAGTACAGCAGTGATGAGTACAGCAGTGATGAGTACAGCAGTGATGAGTACAGCAGTGATGAGTACAGCATTGATGAGTACAGCAGTGATGAGTACAGCAGTGATGAGTACAGCAGTGATGAGTACAGCAGTGATGAGTACAGCAGTGATGAGTACAGCAGTGATGAGTACAGCATAATAGATTATTTATTCGATTAGGATGTATTTATTGTAAATATTAATTGTAATTGTTTCTTGTTTATTACTAATTATTTTTAATTTGAAAATTAGTAAGTTATTCATAGATTAATGATAAGACGTAACTTATAGTAAACTAACCACCAGATGGCGTTCATAAACCATAGGCAGTGACTCTGTTTCTCTGTCAGTATTTAAACATCCTTCATCGGACTAACAGTCTATCCTTAGCGCTATTCATAACTACAGTGAACCACTTGAGTTAGGGAGTAGTGGTTATAACTCAGAGCCACTTCATAACTCGGGTGCACTAGATCGTTTTCTGTGATTAACATTTTATGGAACTATTGTCTTTATTTTCTATATTTAAACATAGAAAAGTACTTCATAACTCAAAGATTCTTACTGTACCTATTTTAATACTTCCAAATACTTCAAATATCAATATTCCATCACGAAATATTTATTCGATCAGACCAATTTAAAGAAATTTTTTGTACAACTAATGCTTTATTTTAATTACTTACACATAGATATTAATAAGTAAGTATTGCACGTAATATAATGATGACCATGAAGGCGCTGGCTGTTCAATTGGCTATCGTTTCCTTTTTTTTCACTGAGGTAACCCTTACTCAGTGGTTGCCAACTGATGGACACCGTGAGGAACATCTTAAGATGGTTAAGGTGGGGACAGAGTAGATATATCTAATTGAATGTTATGGTGGGCAATAAAAGATTGAGAGGGGTCTTCTTTAATCTTCTATGACCCACTGTGATGTTACATACTTCACTCATTAATTTCAACTAGCTGTGTCAGTCAGTCTGTCCGTCACAAATAGTTTAATTATGCAGTATAAATTCAATTTAATAAGTTATTCATGTGGCTACAGTTCATTTCATCCATTGAATATTATCACCATGCAACCTTTTACCTAAACTAGGTTGTATTTTAGGTCCACAATTTTCACTTTCTCCACCTTCACATTCACCACATTCATTGCCCTCATATTTACTTCCCCTACCTTCACTTCCACCACCTTCACTTCCACCACTTTCACTTTCCCCACCTTCACATTCACCACATTCATTGCCTTCACATTTACTTCCCCCAACATCACTTCCCCCACCTTCAATAATTACATATTATGGTGCGTTCCCGTGCTGAAGAACTCAAAGAACGTTCTTTCAAGGTACGAAGAACGGTCATCCAGTTAGCGTCCCCGTGCAACCACTACACTGTATACGATTCCGTGGTTTAGGAATTAATATCACTCACTAATTGGTGATACTAATAATCACTAGTATGGTTTGGTGGTTAATTAAATATATATTAATTAATGTCCAAACATGTAACATTCAGTAAATTATTAGTTTTATTAACTTACCAACAACAACAGGTGTTTCTCCCGCCATATTTTTCGTTTTTTTTTACGTAGAACTGAGGGGTGTTCTTCGAGTTCTTCAGCACGGGAACGGTTTGTTCTCGTAGAACTGAGGGGTGTTCTTCGAGTTCTTCAGCACGGGAACGATTTGTTCTCGTAGAACTGAGGGGTGTTCTTCGGCATGGGAACGGTTTGTTCTCGTAGAACTGAGGGGTGTTCTTCGGCATGGGAACGGTTTGTTCTCGTAGAACTGAGGGGTGTTCTTCGGCATGGGAACGGTTTGTTCTCGTAGAACTGAGGGGTGTTTTTCGGCATGGGAACGGTTTGTTCTCGTAGAACTGAGGGGTGTTCTTCGGCATGGGAACGGTTTGTTCTCGTAGAACTGAGGGGTGTTCTTCGGCATGGGAACGGTTTGTTCTCGTAGAACTGAGGGGGGTTCTTCGGCATGGGAACGGTTTGTTCTCGTAGAACTGAGGGGTGTTCTTTGGCATGGGAACGGTTTGTTCTCGTAGAACTGAGGGGTGTTCTTCGAGTTCTTCAGTACGGGAACGGTTTGTTCTCGTAGAACTGAGGGGTGTTCTTCGGCATGGGAACGGTTTGTTCTCGTAGAACTGAGGGGTGTTCTTCGGCATGGGAACGGTTTGTTCTCGTAGAACTGAGGGGTGTTCTTCGGCATGGGAACGGTTTGTTCTCGTAGAACTAAGGGGTGTTCTTCGGCATGGGAACGGTTTGTTCTCGTAGAACTGAGGGGTGTTCTTCGGCATGGGAACGGTTTGTTCTCGTAGAACTGAGGGGTGTTCTTCGGCATGGGAACGGTTTGTTCTCGTAGAACTGAGGGGTGTTCTTCGGCATGGGAACGGTTTGTTCTCGTAGAACTGAGGGGTGTTCTTCGGCATGGGAACGGTTTGTTCTCGTAGAACTGAGGGGTGTTCTTCGGCATGGGAACGGTTTGTTCTCGTAGAACTGAGGGGTGTTCTTCGGCATGGGAACGGTTTGTTCTCGTAGAACTGAGGGGGGTTCTTCGGCATGGGAACGGTTTGTTCTCGTAGAACTGAGGGGTGTTCTTTGGCATGGGAACGGTTTGTTCTCGTAGAACTGAGGGGTGTTCTTCGAGTTCTTCAGCACGGGAACGGTTTGTTCTCGTAGAACTGAGGGGTGTTCTTCGGCATGGGAACGGTTTGTTCTCGTAGAACTGAGGGGTGTTCTTCGGCATGGGAACGGTTTGTTCTCGTAGAACTGAGGGGTGTTCTTCGGCATGGGAACGGTTTGTTCTCGTAGAACTAAGGGGTGTTCTTCGGCATGGGAACGGTTTGTTCTCGTAGAACTGAGGGGTGTTCTTCGGCATGGGAACGGTTTGTTCTCGTAGAACTGAGGGGTGTTCTTCGGCATGGGAACGGTTTGTTCTCGTAGAACTGAGGGGTGTTCTTCGGCATGGGAACGGTTTGTTCTCGTAGAACTGAGGGGTGTTCTTCGGCATGGGAACCCACTATAAAAAGCTACAAACACACACGCTATCGTATTAATATTTAGATAACGTCTTACTGCGTGACGTTTTACCGCAGTGAAAATGAACACTTTTGATATAAGATGCTATTCAAAATAATGAACGAAATATTAGTTGAGGTAAGTTTCGAGTTATCAGACGGTTCCACATTTTCGATTATATAAAAATATAGATAATAATGATATGATCGGAAACCATCCGATAATTGGAAACGAGTCTTATATTTGACTAATTCGTGCTTTATCTCAAAATATTGATTAACTCTTATTTCTTAATAATAAAGTTTATTTTTCCTGTTTAGACGTTAACTGACATCAATGCGGAGAGAGGACGTCGTGACGACTACAACAAGCTGAAGACTGAGTCAGGGGAAGAGGACGACACTATTGCAAGGTGACGATTACTTTTTGTATATTTTTTAAAATGCGATACGAGACTTCTCATGACTATAATACCTAAGGTATAATTAGTGAACGCTGAAGCACAGGGACACTCTCAGTCCTCGAAAAGTGGGTGTAAACATACGGCATGATAGGTGAATAATAAAATCAAAGTTCAACTAAGTGTATCGTAAGTTACGTTATTTCTTAATGTAGCGTAAGTTACGTTATTTCTCAATGTAGCGTAAGTTACGTTATTTCTCCATGTAGCGTAGTTACGTTATTTCTCAATGTAGCGTAAGTTACGTTATTTCTCAATGTAGCGTAAGTTACGTTATTTCTCAATGTAGCGTAAGTTACGTTATTCCTCAATGTAGCGTAAGTTACGTTATTTCTCAATGCAGCGTAAGTTACGTTATTTCTCCATGTAGCGTAGTTACGTTATTTCTCAATGTAGCGTCAGTTACGTTATTTCTCAATGTAGCGTAAGTTACGTTATTCCTCAATGTAGCGTAAGTCACGTTATTTCTCAATGTAGCGTAAGTTACGTTATTTCTCAATGTAGCGTAAGTTACGTTATTTCTCAATGTAGCGTAAGTTACGTTATTTCTCAATGTAGCGTAAGTTACGTTATTTCTCAATGTAGCGTAAGTTACGTTATTTCTCAAAGTAGCGTAAGTTACGTTATTTCTCCATGTAGCGTAGTTACGTTATTTCTCAATGTAGCGTCAGTTACGTTATTTTTCAATGTAGCGTAAGTTACGTTATTTCTCAATGTAGCGTAAGTTACGTTATTTCTCAATGTAGCGTAAGTTACGTTATTTCTCAATGTAGCGTAAGTTACGTTATTTCTCAAAGTAGCGTAAGTTACGTTATTTCTCAATGTAGCGTAAGTTACGTTATTTTTCAATGTATCGTAAGTTACGTTATTTTTCAATGTAGCGTAAGTTACGTTATTTTTCAATGTAGCGTAGTTACGTTATTTCTCAATGTAGCGTAAGTTACGTTATTCCTCAATGTAGCGTAAGTCACGTTATTTCTCAATGTAGCGTAAGTTACGTTATTTCTCAATGTAGCGTAAGTTACGTTATTTCTCAATGTAGCGTAAGTTACGTTATTTCTCAATGTAGCGTAAGTTACGTTATTTCTCAATGTAGCGTAAGTTACGTTATTTCTCAAAGTAGCGTAAGTTACGTTATTTCTCAATGTAGCGTAAGTTACGTTATTTTTCAATGTATCGTAAGTTACGTTATTTTTCAATGTAGCGTAAGTTACGTTATTTTTCAATGTAGCGTAGTTACGTTATTTCTCAATGTAGCGTAAGTTACGTTATTTTTTAATGTAGCGTAGTTACGTTATTTCTTAATGTAGCGTAAGTTACGTTATTTTTTTATGTAGCGTAGTTACGTTATTTCTCAATGTAGCGTAAGTTACGTTATTTTTCAATGTAGCGTAGTTACGTTATTTCTCAATGTAGCGTAAGTTACGTTATATTTTAATGTAGCGTAGTTACGTTATTTCTCAATGTAGCGTAAGTTACGTTATTTGTTCAATGTAGCGTAAGTTACGTTATTTTTTAATGTAGCGTAAGTTACGTTATTTTTTAATGTAGCGTAAGTTACGTTATTTTTCAATGTAGCGTAGTTACGTTATTTCTCAATGTAGCGTAAGTTACGTTATTTTTTAATGTAGCGTAGTTACGTTATTTCTCAATGTAGCGTAAGTTACGTTATTTTTCAATGTAGCGTAGTTACGTTATTTCTCAATGTAGCGTAAGTTACGTTATTTTTTAATGTAGCTTAAGTTACGTTATTTTTTAATGTAGCGTAAGTTACGTTATTTTTTAATGTAGCGTAAGTTACGTTATTTAGATTTATATCTGAAGTTTCATACCTGTACGTTCTATCAAACTGTCTTTGTTATTACTACTTTATATATTTACTTGTACATTATATTTTTACTAGTATTTATATATTACTGTACATTATAATTTTACTAGTACTTTAAATTTTTACTGGTACATTATATTTTTACTAGTACTTTATATTTTTACTAGTATTTTATATTTTTACTGGTACATTATATTTTTACTAGTACTTTATATTTTTACTAGTACTTTATATTTTTACTAGTTCTTTATATTTTTACTAGTATTTTATATTTTTACTGGTACATTATATTTTTACTAGTACTTTATATTTTTACTAGTACATTATATTTTTACTAGTATATTATATTTTTACTAGTATATTCACCTGTCATATATGACGGGTCTCTATTTCTTCTGTAATCAGATATTTACTGTTTTTCTGTATTTTTCTGTTTTCTGTATTTTCTCACAATTTCAGATTTCAGCGTTTTCCGTTTTCCAGATTTTGGGTTTTCCCGATATCCGGTTTTCCTGGATTTTCGGATTTCTGGATTTTCGCTGTTCCTGATTTTCTGTTTTCAGAATTCCATGCTTTTTAGTATCTTCGCTTTTCCGTATTTTTGGCCTTCCGAATCTTCGTTTTTTTTTTCCTGAATTTTTGATTTTCCAGTTTTTCTGTTTTCCGTTTTTTTGTTTTTTCTGGATTTCTGAATTTCCATATTTCTTTCAGTTTACTGTTCTTTTGGATTTTTTTGAATTGTTTCTGGATTTTTCAGATTCTTTTTTCTGATTTACGGTTTTTTGGTATTTATTTAATCTATTTGCTTATATTAGAGCCAAAAGGTTTTTAGTACAATAAAAAATGGCGAAGGGGCCCGCCCTACATATTCTCCCATAGCCCCACGATTACAGTCTAATGATTATCTACAGTCATTAGAGGTGCAAATCAAATGCCCTATAGTTTAGAATATTTGTTTCATTAAAAAAATCATCACATAATTATTCACTGTTTCATTCAAATCACTATACAATGCCGTTTGTGTGATCACTTTTCGAAGATGACATCAGGAAGAGGGGGGTGATCATCTGTATCGATAGATGCATTGTTTTCTTTTTCTGCTCTACGGCACATCATAATGACTATTGCAGTGATTTCCATCCGAATATGCATCTTCAATTCATCCAAATTTTTTGGTCGACTCTTGAACAGTTTCTCCTTCAGATATCCCCACAGGAAATAGTCGCTAATGATCAGATCCGGTGAGTGTGGGGGCCACTCGACATCATCTCTCCGATAGCTGAGGCTCACCGGGAACATCTGTCGCAATTTCACCATTTGAACATTCGCAGTGTGGACTGGGGCTACATCTTCTTGGGAAAAGATGTCTCCCAGATTTGTTTCCTCACTTGAATTCTTCCAATTTCGGGCTAGGAAAGTCTTCTAACATCGCTAAATAACGTTGAGAGGTGACTTTGACAGATCTTTCATTCACCTCGAAATTAGGCCCAATTTCCCAAAGTTTGAAAACTGCGAACCAAACAGTTGATGTCGAGTGGCCCAACACTCACCAGATTTGAACATGTGTCACTTTTTCCTGTGGTGATATCTGAATGAGAAACTGTTCAAAAGTCTGTCGTTTTTTCTATTCTAAACGTTTGATTTCTAACACAAACGTTTTTTCTATTCTAAACGTTTGATTTGTAACATAAACGTTTTTTCTATTCCAAACGTTTGATATTTAACACAAACGTTTTTTCTATTCCAAACGTTTGATATCTAACACAAACGTTTTTTCTATTCTAAACGTTTGATATTTAATACAAACGTTTTTTCTATTCCAAACGTTTGATATCTAAGACAAACGTTTTTTCTATTCCAAACGTTTGATATCTAACACTAACGTTTTTTATATTCTAAACGTTTGATATCTAACACAAACGTTTTTTCTATTCTAAACGTTTGATATTTAACACAAACGTTTTTTCTATTCCAAACGTTTGATATCTAACACAAACGTTTTTTCTATTATAAACGTTTGATATCTAACACAAACGTTTTTTCTATTCCAAACGTTTGATATCTAACACAAACGTTTTTCTATTCTAAACGTTTGATATTTAACACAAACGTTTTTTCTATTCCAAACGTTTGATATCTAACAAAAACGTTTTTCTATTCTAAACGTTTGATATTTAACACAAACGTTTTTTCTATTCCAAACGTTTGATATCTAACACAAACGTTTTTTCTATTCTAAACGTTTGATATCTAACACAAACTTTTTTTCTATTCTAAACGTTTGATATTTAATACAAACGTTTTTTTCTATTCCAAACGCTTGATATCTAACACAAACGTTTTTTCTATTCCAAACGTTTGATATCCAACACAAACGTTTTTTCTATTCCAAACGTTTGATATCTAACACAAACGTTTTTCTATTCCAAACGTTTGATATTTAACACAAACGTTTTTTCTATTCCAAACGTTTGATATCTAACACAAACGTTTTTTCTATTCTAAACGTATGATATCTAACACAAACGTTTTTTCTATTCCAAACTTTTGATTTCTAACACAAACGTTTTTTCTATTCCAAACGTTTGATTTTTATCAAACAAACTTTTATTTTTAACGTTTGTTCCCAGGTCTTCTTACGAATATCAGCACCGGGGCAGTCTCTCCCAGTCCGATCATTCTCTCAAAACGCATTTGAAGGTAAAGAACAAGAACATCAGAAGGAAAAATTAACCATACTACAAATAATATCATTTACCATTATAACTATTTAAACTATGGTGGGGTCGTAGAAGGTATGTTAAACATGTATTTTCAACTTTAACATATCAATATATTAAATAGAGTGTTGTGAAAGAAACATTTGCTTTTACAAAGATGGCATAGTCTCTTTTTTAAATATTTTTATTGTAATTTGAAAAAAACTTATTTCAAAATTTGTTTGTGATAATTTTTTTTAAAGACAGACGACAAAAACAATATGATTCAATATGAGGGAATATGTAACTCAGAAAAATGACTTAAAAATAAAAGAATACATATTTCATAATTACTTGAGATTTTAATTTTCAATTTAACTTGATAGGATATCAACGAACTCGCTAACCACCACGTATTGAGGAGACAAAAGAGGCGTGGAAGAGGTGGTGGAGGTGGTGGAGGTGGTGGAAGAGGTGGTGGAGGTGGTGGAAGAGGGGGTGCAGGTGGTGGAAGAGGGAGTGGAGGTGGTGGAAGAGGTGGTGGACCCGGAGGTGAGAATGGGACTACGTCAACTTCCCCCCAATTTATTTATTGGTGCTGTAATTCAAAAAGACGAAAGTTTTTATTTAAATTTATTTTATAGAATCTTAGAGAATAAAACATTGGAAATAGAATTAACGCTTGCCACATTCAATATTGATTCATCGTAACAAATATTTTATTCCCACATTCGCGCAAATTTATACGCATTCGATCATGAAAGTTTTCTTCTGTATACAGGATTTTCAAATTGAATTTTCATGGCAGTAAACTTATTATATGAACTTTTATGGACTGACGAAGACTGACTTATAACGTCAGTTCATAAAATTAGAATTTGATATTAAAACAAAGTGTACAATCTCTTTCTTCAGCTTATAATTAGTGTTTCGTAAAATTGTTGCACACAGAGTAACAAAAAAATTAAAAGTATATAAAATATATATATATTGAATCATATATATATGCTATTTTCAGATTAATGATTAGAGTCCTAGACCGTAGTTTTACAAATAAATTTTTTCCGGAACCTGGAAGGACCTTTTAATTAAGGGGACCGTTTCCGGAAAAATAGCATAATTTAAAAAAAATTCATTACGTAAATAATTGCCTAATAACTTTCTAATAGTGTGTGCAAAATATCAGAGCTCTAGTGTAACTCTAACCTCCTGGGGAGAGGGAGAAAGAGAGATTCTAAAAACGATCTCTCAGCCAATTATATAATTCGTAATAATTAATTATATCCCTATATCTGGTATCTATATAACGTGCCACTAATGGCACACACACTAAGGTAGGCAAAGAAATATGTCTCAGTACTAGTCTCAGTTACCCGCTACAACTCATACGAGTAGGATGCAACGTGACAAATTATCAAACTTTGAATGGGATTTTCTATTAGTTAAAAAAAGCTACAAATTTTGGTATTCAAAAGTCTAAGGCGCTTACAATTTTGAACCTATGACATTGGGATTTTTACATTTGATTTTTCAGGAAATTTTCTACAAAATGGCGCAAGCAGAATTTTGATTTTCTATTTATTTTCCAATATTTGAAATTTAAAAAAAAATTCGGATTTTTTTTTTAAACCAATTCGAAAATCGAATTTTCGATGAAGTCATTTTGTAGAAAATCCCGTGGATAATAGAAGGCAAAAACCCCATTGCCGTAGGTTTAAAATTGTAAAAACCTTAGGTTTTTTTATTAATGAAGCTAGGGTTAGAACCGTAGCTTCATCAAAAAAAGTTTTCAAAAACCTGAGAGCATTTAAGATACCCTCCAATCTAAATTAAAAATTTTGTAGAAATGATTTAAATTTGTAGAATTAAGGTTAGCTATACAGGGTTTTCATTTCACATCCAATAAAATTTGACAACTAACTGAATTAAACCCGAAATAGTTTTTTCTAGTATAACAAAATGTCTAAAAAATGTTTCGTAATTGAAATATTGATACTGTGATTTTAGGGTAATTTTTGAAATAAATAGGGAATTTCAAATAAAACGAACATTAATTGTTTCACGAAAACCTAAATTATCATTAAATTTTTAAAAGGATTCCTACTTAGATATTTAAAGTAAATACTAACGTTCCTAACAGTTGGTTACTATAGGAAATTAAACATTGCAGACATTTGTACCTATTATAATTGTCTCTTATGTATAATTATCCACTAATAACAATCTATTAGGTTTTTAAGTACTTGTGAATATATAGGTCCTTTTAAAACTTTTAATGTTATTACCTTATGAACTAAACAGTTTTGATAATTGAGGTTTTCGTGAGACAATGTTCGGTTTTATTTGAAATTTCCTATGTATGCATATGTCTAAAAAATTACCCCAGAATGAAGCAGTTTTGGACATCTCCTTATTCATGAAGAAGTGGTTAATTTGGGTATTTATACAAGCTGTCATATTTTGTCTGATCTGAAATGTAACACCCTGCATAACACATCACAGTTAACAGAAAAAAACTGATAAACTAGTTGCTTCGTAATTAATTTTATAAGAAATTGTTCACTGTCTGTTTTTCTAATAAATTAAATAGAAGAAAAAGGAAGTCTCACTATCTACGTATCTCTCGTATTGTTCTATATTTATTGGTAATTAGGTAAATAGGTATTAGGTAATTCCATGACTTAATGTTAATTAGAGTAATGGTATCTAGGTAACGGTAATTTAGGTAAATTAGTCAGAAGTAAATTTTATTTTTGTTTGATTAAAAAGTAGGGGGGCGGTGCAAAACCAACCCGAAAAAATTAAATTACTTATTATAATAATTATGAAATAATTAAATTTAAAATGCTTTTCTGTTTTATAACCAGTAACCTTAGATCTAAGGAGTAGAATAATAAAAAATACAGTGAGAGTACCTTTAATGATAATTTCAATGTCACTTTTCCAAATCGTCAGGTACATGGGGACACCCTTACGGAGGACAAAGCCACGGAGAAAGAGTTCACACTTCCCTGTTCCCAGTTATAAACATTATAATGTTAATGATATTATATTAATATTAATAACTGTGCAATGGAAAGGAACCTACTGCAACACCCTAGAAATGTAGTAACCGTGATATAGATTCTGAAATGTATAATCTTTGAATATAAAATACTAATTTTAATTTACCATAATTTTCTTATATTGATAATCTTATTTTAACAGTAGGTATGGTTTTCCCAAAAAGTAATATCACACACAGAGAAACAATTAGTTGAATCAAATCAAATTTGATTTGTTTTGACTTATATGAATGGTTTGATTTTGCCCCTACCTACGTGGTGAGTTGCAGGTACTACTTAAAATGAGTTAAAATTGACGTAGGTTAAAACAATACAGACGTTTTGACCCACTCCTAAACTTAAAAAAAGTAACGCCAGCTCTCATAGTAAGTTAATTTATACACCAGATACATCGGAGAGTTACTACAATAAACTCTGTCATAATTGTTTTAACATTCGTTAAAATTCACGAAAAAGTAAATTTTAACTCTCATTTATTGATTAAATCCATGAAATAAATTGAATTAACTAATGTTTGATGACACACCACGTCATGCATGGTTGTTTGAAGACATGAATAAAGTCCAATCAACTCACGTAATAAATTGATTTAAAGCATATATTGATGACCATATGGGTTGTACTTTTCTCGATCTGTAATTATTAATAATGATAATTATTAATATTTATTATAAATATTAATTTAAATTATAAATGTTATAATATTATATGTATTACTGAAATCATTTTTTAATTTTATATCCGTAATTCTTTAGATTCATTCTTTTTGTTTTCCTCCCTAAACTGATATTTCTTAATTAATTCATTAATATTACTACACTATACCAATATAACAGACGCAGAAAACGAAGCCATCATCTTTGACCAACATTTTTTCAAATAAAATTTTTTTTTCACCCATTTTGTCAATATATAGAGTTGTTTAGAAAATTATTATTAGGTATAAACTATTCAAATAAACTGGCACTTAACACATTTAAGTAATACTAAATAGGTCTATGGTTTTTGTCTATATACTTTTTAAGGAAAGTATAGTATTGCCTTAATTGTAAGAATGATTTGATTTCCTCTTGTGGCGCTGTTATAAAATAAATATCTTTTATATTTCTATTGTTTTTTCATTCTACTTCTTTCTCCTCTAAGTTATCGGCAATATTTCCTAGTAAGTTGTATCTTTTCAAGAACTCTGTTCCTGGTCCCCTCAGAAAGTGCAATTCAATTTAAATTCAAATATGACTGCAATTTCAAACAAGCGAGTGAGACAGGCTTAAAAATAGTTCACCAAATTTGAATGTTAATTAATACTCAAATCCCTGGCGAAGACGTCTGAATTAATTGCGAATATATATGCATATTGAAGACTGACTTTTGAGTTGTTTCTTGCATCACAGCCACCGAGGTAAATTGACGACACAAATATAGAGCTGGTTTGTTTGTGGAATATCGAGTGGAATGAATAAATTTAAAAGAAAAGACCATACGATATATAAACTTAATAATTTATAGTTACACAGTTCATCAGTTTTACTATGAAACATATAAGAGTGATTACTGATTAGATTAATCATATTTTCACTCTTATAGCAGTTGTTTTTGACACAATAATTTATTACGCAAGATAGAGTAGGTATGAAAAACTAGAGTACACTTCTTACACCAAATACCATCTACTATAATATCTCCTTTAGAAGATCATTTAATTGCCTATTTACTAATTTGCCTCTGATATCCCATTTGAAAGGCTCTATTACAGTCCTGTACAACAATAACAGTCCCTCTGTGAAGATCTCAAAGCAGCTCTTGTCTTGGTTCGTCCAAAGCAGATTGCTAATTGTACAGAGTGTGAGCTATCAAATGTAAACAGAATTAAATAGCGTCTGGAGTTTCAAGGACTGAAATCTGTCCTTGCTGCAATAGGATTAATTCGGATGATTAAAGTTAGAGTTCTAATTTTTTTGTGCTTGAGATTTTTGGAAATTGAAGGATTTTTAAAATTTATGATTTTTAACATTTCCGTGTTCCAGAAATATGACCTTTGCCATTAAAAGGAAATACTTTGTAATTTCATGATAGTATATACGTTACGTTTTCGATAAAATTAGAAATACAGATGATAAATATTATATATTACTAAAAAATTATTAAATGTATTCACTCAGATAGTTAATTCATATATATGTAATACTCTAAACCAATCAATTTAAATAATGTCAATCAGCACCAATGATAGAGATACCTTTTATCATTTTGAATCTCCCTGACGTGCATCAGACACTGTCAGTCAGCGTATTTCTGCTTCAGTTCGATTATCTTTTTTATCTTCTGCATCCATAATTCTGCGCGAAAAGATCCGTCAATGTGACGAGAGGCAGCTTCCGACAGACGGTTTGAAAAATGAGAGCTGAGAGTAAAAACAAACTCTTGTCACAAATCTGCTTGTCCAGAAGCTATTAAAAAACTAGTACTTTACATTTAATTCTGAGTACAAAAAGAAACCTAATTCAATTTATATGTGATAAGTACATTCATTGGAATAACATTCGTTGAAACAATAATATGCATAATAATGAATATGATGGGATTTATACAGCGTCCCTATAAACAACGTATATCGATTCGATTTCTTTTCGATTGCTGGGATATCGAATTGATGGATTGTTCCATCGAATTGACAGACCGTTGTTTGTAGGGGTTATATTTTTAAAATAAATTTTGTTATCAATTGAGATTTTATCTATTTACGACTTGATACTTATTTTAAACGAAACAGATAGTATATTACTCATCTATAATGAACTACAAATATATAGCAGTGTTTCTTGTACTTTTTTTTTTTCGGTCATTACCCATTTTAATGATTTCATTACTCTTGAGGTACGTTTTGCATGCAGCGATTGTTAATTGCGATCATTGCCTAGTGATTATCTCTGAACACTAGTTCAATGCTATTCCTATGGAGCTGTTTTCCAACGAGCGATTACAGCCGAGCTATAATTCAATGTATTCCTATAGCTGGACGATTATCGCTGAATGATGATCGCAACAATCGCTGCATGCAAAACGTACCTTTAGCAAGTTTCTTGGAATCCGTAAGGATAAAAACTATTGTTAATAATACTGTTAATGTAATATACAATACTATGTGGCTATACTTCAATAGAATATGTGTTGCAAATATTGCAGGAAAGTAAGGAGTGTAACCAGTTAATATAGAAAATATACAAAAAACGTTACAAATTAAATATTTACCCTATATTAATAAAGAAATAAAGTAAACAGAATATGTTCTTTAAAATAAAACAAATTCATTATACAGGGCACTTCATTTCTTAGGACTCAATACTAATCAGGATGATTCGATCATCAGTACTCGTAGAAAGAGTTTAAATATTTTGCTAGCCGTAATTTTAGCCATCAGGGTTACTATTGTTGTCGAAACTTTTCACTATTAAATGGCTGATAGGTTTTAGGTTTGAAGAGATAGTAAATTTAAGGTGAGCAATTGTAAGTGATTTATTAAGATGTGTAATTATACACACAGAGAAAGGATTAGTTGAATCGAATTATATTTGATTTGTTTTGACTACATTTTATGGTTTATCTGTGCGCCTACCTACGTGGTGAGTTGCAGGTACTATTTAATATGAGTTAAATTGACGTTGGTTAAAACAACACATATGTGAGTTGATTATTTTTAATTCCCGATGGTCACAACAACTACCTGTGATAGTCAAAACTGCTCGTGATGGTTGAACCAATTATATGTAATGGTTAAAACAACTACAGAACAAGGTTACATCAACTACTTGTGTATGTTTCTCCAATCACTCCTATGTGTTATACCAACTACTCGTGTAGGTTATACCAACTACTCGTGTAGGTTATACCAACTACTCGTGTAGGTTATACCAACTACTCTTGTAGGTTATACCAACTACTCGTGTAGGTTACATTAACTACTCGTATAGGTGATATCAACTACTCATGTAGGTTATATTAACTACTCGGTTAGGTTATATCAACTACTCGTGTTGGTTATATCAACTACTCGTGTACTCGTGTAGGGTATACCCACTGCTTGTTTATGTTATACCAACTACTCGTGTAGGTTATACCAACTACTCGTGTAGGTTATACCAACTACTCGTGTAGGTTACATTAACTATTATAGTGTAGGTTACATTAACTATTATAGTCTAGGTTGAAATATCGGACTAGTTAACAGTAGCCAGACTTTTTACAAGACTTTTTCAGTCACTATATTTACTCTATTAAATTATAATCTCGAGTTAGGTCCCGGTATCAATTAGATTAGACTATTTATTTTCTAGGACCAAATCTAGCATGTTCACATTTATTTTCTACTTTTGCTTCTGTGATATGCATACTATTTTAATTTCAAAAAATAATTGATCACCTAGACCTATCCTTGCTTTTTGAAATGTTTTCGATCCTATGAATTGATATATGGTTATCAGTTGTAAATTAATAGATTAGATTGAATAAGTAATCTCATCAGGTCAGTTTATAAATAAGTAGTTAGATGACATTAATAACTTTACGTAGTGATAAATAGGTAGGCTAGATGAATTAATTAACCAGGCTAGATTACAAAAGTTGATAAATCTTTGATATGCTGCAATTGTACTATAACTTAATGAATAATAAATTAATGATAAAGCCTTTATCTTCTAAACCATATTTTAGTGCAATTCATCTTACTCATAGGCACTGATATTGAAATATGCTAATAGAATTACCAAGGTCAAATTGAAAACGAAATATAAACATTTAAGTTTTAGATTTATTATTTAAAAGTTTAATTTGAATTCTCGTCACTTTCTTTCACGACTGTAGGTTGCCAATTCCTGAAATAAGAGATTCGTATATTAATATATATTGAATAAAAATTCACAGTATCGTTCATATACATTATCAATAACATCACCTACTCTTTTTCCTTTTGTGATGAGATAGCGACAGCTTCGATATTCTTTTCATGTCTGGAATCCCTAAAGGCATATGAAAAAGTAAGATCTAATCATATTGCAAATACATATTTAGAAATCATCTAATATTTTCAAATACTTACTTTGACCTAGCATAATTGTTCCTGAACCTTTCAAAGGAATTGAAGAGGACTCCGATAGTTGATGACGTTGATCTACTTCATCAATTCTTCATCAAGATCTGAAAGTAGATTCAGAAAATATAGAAAACCATATATTAATAAAGAAATGAAAAGAATTATTAACTGAGAATTCTTTCATATAGGTAAATTATTTATATAAAATGTTAAACTAATTATAAATCTTCAGATGCAGTATAAATTTAGCTCTAATAAATGCAATGGATTTTTCTAGTTAATCCTCATAATTTTGTTCATTATACACTCATAATGTAGACTTTAATTAAATACCAAGAAAGTACAATATATCAAAAGGCTCACCTCTGGTTGGAGTTCTCCCTGCTAAATCCCTGGACGGTTTTCTCCTCCAACTACCTCCCTGGATGGAGTTCTCCCAGTCATAGAAAACTAGGGTCAAGTAGGTAAATTGCGGCACTTTAACTAACTGCGGTCTCTTATCTCAGAAACATTAATAACCATCATGACTTCAAGGCACTCGTGAAATGAATAGAACCTATCATAAATTGAGCTTAAATTATGATGTTCAACAATTCAGTATATAGCTAAACTAATTTCAGAATGATTTTGAGACTCTCTTAATAGGGTCACAATTAGAAATTAAAGAACCGAATTTGGCTGTGTAACCCTACCTATAGGTACACCAACTAGTTTTAAAATATATAGATTATCAAACCACTTTACTCAAGATACTAGGATAAGTTCCGAAATATAGGACGGCTCCACATTTTCGGTCGGGTAAGAAAAACTATATTAAATTAACTTTTATTTTAATTAGCTATTAGGTAGCTATATACTATATTTCATACGTGACCGAAAATTTGAAATCGCCTGATAATTTGGAACTTACCCTATTCTGAGGACAGCGCAGTAACTGCCTAGCCTATGTAGAAGGAGTGTAGGTCATAAGCCCCCCCGGTCATGAGCCTCCCCGGTCATGAGTCCCCCTAGGTCATAAGCCCCCCCGGTCAAGAGCCCCCCCGGTCATGAGCCCTCCCGGTCATGAGCCCCCCTGTTTTTAAATCCTTATTTACCTATACTATTTAATCCTTATTGACACTTTTGTAGTTCATAACTGAATAGACATAAAATATATGTATATCGGGGGGCGTGCCGCCCCCGAACCCCCCTGCCAGATCATTAAAGAATCATGAAGTGTGCAGTAAAACAAACTAGCGGATACAACAAACTACAATAGTAACTCTCAGTTATTTCTATCTAAGTAATTCTTCATTTGTTTAACTAGGTAAATATGGATTAAAAAAACGGGGGGGGGGGGGGGGCTCGTGACCGGGGGGGCTCATGACCTAGGGGGGCTCATGACCGGGAGGGCTCATGACCGTGGGGGCTCTTGACCGTGGGGGCTCTTGACCGTACCCCATGTAGAAGGTATTGACACTGAAAAAAAAACAGCTAGGTAGGTATGATGATTAAATAAGTTAACATATAATAATTTAGGAAAATTAGTTTGGATATCAGTTTACAAACTGGAAGGCAGTAATCAAAATTTATTATTATAAAAGTTATATACTGATAATCAGCTCTTCAAATAACTACCTATATAAAGCCACCAAACTATCAATCACCAATATTTTAGAATATTTAGGCAGACATTTATCAATTTATTAATGGAATTAATTAATAATCGATCGGCAGCGATAATACTATTTAATGCATATAACGCTATTGTTTGCACTTAAACTAAAATGGTATTGAGGAGCGTTCACATTCAACACGTAACACACTTGAAACAAGATTTGAACTGAAAAGTGTTATGCGAATAAATTAGCTTTGAGGAAAGCATAAGTTGCCACTTACTCATTTGATTGAACTCACACATAAACTTAAAAAAAAGTAGCACTAACTCTCATAGTAAGTTAATTTATACACCAGATAAATAAGATTAACAGTCTTTGTGGGTTACATTATCACACTATGTCATAGTTGTTTTAACTCACACCTAAACTTACAAAAAAGTAGCGCCAACTCTCATAGTAAGTTAATTCATACACTGCAGAATACATTGGATTAACAGTCTTTGTGGGTTACTATAACACACTATGTCATAGTTGATTTAACTCGCACCTAAACTTAAAAAAAGTAGCGCCAACTCTCATAGTAAGTTGATTCATACACTGCAGAATACATTGGATTAACAGTCTTTGTGGGTTACTATAACACACTATGTCATAGTTGATTTAACTCGCACCTAAACTTCAAAAAAGTAGTGCCAACTCTCATAGTAAGTTGATTCATACACTGCAGAATACATTGGATTAACAGTCTTTGTGGGTTACTATAACACACTATGTCATAGTTGATTTAACTCGCACCTAAACTCAAAAAAGTAGCACCAACTCTCATAGTAAGTGAATTAATACACCAGATACATTGAATTGACAATCTTTGTGAGTTACTTCAACACACTATGTCATAGTTGTTTTAACATATGTTCAAACTCCCAAAATGTAACTCCAACTCTCATAGTAAGTTGATTCAATCCATAAAATGATTTGAATTAACTATGTTTGGTGACACACACGTCATAGTTGTTTTGACACACGTGAAAACATGAATATAGTCAAACCAACTCACGTAATAAATTGATTCAAAGCATAAATTGTTGACCCATTAAATATGAGTAAACTTTTTTCTCTGTGTACCTAGTTTATTCCATTTGAAATATTGTTTGAAAAACATTTTTTCTGGTACTAGGACGGAGTATCGAAAGACAAAGTATCGAAAGACGAAGTATCGAAAGACAAAGTATCGAAAGACAAAGTACCGAAAGACGAAGTACCGAAAGACAAAGTATCGAAAGACAAAGTATCGAAAGACGAAGTATCGAAAGACAAAGTATCGAAAGACAAAGTATCGAAAGACGAAGTATCGAAAGACAAAGTATCGAAAGACAAAGTATCGAAAGACGAAGTATCGAAAGACAAAGTATCGAAAGACAAAGTATCGAAAGACAGAGTATCGAAAGACAAAGTATCGAAAAACAAAGTATCGAAAGACAAAGTATCGAAAGACAAAGTATCGAAAGACAGATTATCGAAAGACAAAATACCGAAATAGAAAGTATAGAAACAGGAAAGGTAGAATGACATAGTATGAAAATAGAAGGTATAGAAAATTCGATCGCATTTATGATAATTAAGAATTGATCAAATCGAAAATAGATCAAACATAGATTTGCAATAGTTATACATAACTTGAAGTATAAATTTTGTTCATGGAACGGCAGTTTGGCTCCAAGACAATTGAGCCTAGGAAATTGAGCCCCAAGAAAATTGTACCCAGGAACATTATTGATCACATAAAAAATGGTTACAGCAGACACTATAAAAAAACTTTACTTTCTTATTACAGTAGGAAATTAAGTTGATACAATAGACTCTGATAAAAGCGGAATCGGTTACAACCCGGAGAATTGAGATTTTGACTTTCTAAAAAAAATATAATGAATACATAATATTTAACTTTTATTTAATACTTCATTAAGGTTTATTTCGTCGATATGAAGGCCATTCAGAAGAAATAGACTAAATCCTCTTTTCAAACCATGTGTGTGGAGTTTCTTCAACCGTGTCATGGAAGATATGGCTCGTCAGCTTGCACTAATGCAATTGAAGGGTGGCACAACTCAATATCATCACCATACTATTTTCAATTTACACATATAATAAAAATTAGAGCAAGGATGAGAATATATTAAAAAGAGTAAATACTGAAAATCAAGATTGCAAAAAAGTGAACTTTTTTATGGGCTCAATAATTGTCTTGAGCCTGATAATTGTTATCTTGTGGGCCCAATTGTCATGGGCCCAATTATTTTGTGCTTAATTGTAGATGGGCTCATTTTGTGTTCAACGTATAAGAACAAGGCTTATTTCAACTTTTTATACCTTTTTCATTATATGCTATGTCCTTTATCTTTCTATACTCCGTCTTTTGATACTTTGTCTTTCTATACTCCGTCTTTTGATACTTTGTCTTTCTATACTCCGTCTTTTGATACTTTGTCTTTCTATACTCCGTCTTTTGATACTTTGTCTTTCTATACTCCGTCTTTTGATACTTTGTCTTTCTATACTCTGTCTTTTGATACTTTGTCTTTCTATACTCCGTCTTTTGATACTTTGTCTTTCTATACTCCGTCTTTTGATACTTTGTCTTTCTATACTCCGTCTTTTGATACTTTGTCTTTCTATACTCCGTCTTTCTATACTCCGTCTTTTGATACTTTGTCTTTCTATACTCCGTCTTTTGATACTTTGTCTTTCTATACTCCGTCTTTTGATACTTTGTCTTTCTATACTCCGTCTTTTGATACTTTGTCTTTCTATACTCTGTCTTTTGATACTTTGTCTTTCTATACTCTGTCTTTTGATACTTTCTTTGTCTTTCTATACTCCGTCTTTTGATACTTTGTCTTTCTGTACTCCGTCTTTTGATACTTTGTCTTTCTATACTCCGTCTTTTGATACTTTGTCTTTCTATACTCCGTCTTTTGATACTTTGTCTTTCTATACTCCGTCTTTTGATACTTTGTCTTTCTATACTCCGTCTTTTGATACTTTGTCTTTCTATACTCCGTCTTTTGATACTTTGTCTTTCTATACTCCGTCTTTTGATACTTTGTCTTTCGATACTTTGTCTTTCGATACTTTGTCTTTCGATACTTTGTCTTTCTATACTCCGTCTTTTGATACTTTGTCTTTCTATACTCCGTCTTTCGATAATCTGTCTTTCGATACTTTGTTTTTCGATAATTCGTCTTTCGATACTCTGTCTGCACACCACTTTTCTGATGTATTTTTTTCTTGTATTTTCTAGTTACGGCGTATAGCCCCGCTGTAAATGTTTCAGCCCAACCACGTACGGTGACGGTTCATCGTGCTGTTTAATTAAGGTTTCAAATCACACTAAAATATAAAGTTTTGATTCCCATGTCTCTTTTTTCCCTAACTCTAACATTTGGAGCAAACTCTCCTAGTAAACTCTTGTGTTCTTTCGGACAATTATCAGCCAAACAAAGTAGCATGAGCATTAGGCTACCTAGAACATTTATGGTTTCTTAAAAGTTTCACAGAGGAGCTCTACAGTATATTTGCCGCTCAAACGATTAAAGAGTAAGTATTTCGTGTGTATTCTTTCAATTTGTTTATGGTTCATTTATGTACCTAGCTTTAAAAATCAATTTTGCTTTGGCTTTCGATATTCAAATTCATCGATATTGAATATCTTGCATATTATTTAAGATCGCATATAGCGATAGGAGTTTCAATTGCTTTGTGTTTTTCGAAAAATTTAAAGTAATTATAATTAACTTAATTAGGTGATATATAAATAAATATAGTACCGCAAATTGAAGAGGGAAAAGGGAAACAATTAAACATATGTTTCTTTTACTTATGGGTAAGGAAAAGGGTCTAGGCTGTTTTTCCGAAAACGAATTGGTCGAAACGAATTTTTCCGAAAACAAATTCACCGAAACGGATTTTCCGAATAAGTGTTTGCCGAATCCCAAATTTGCCGAAAACCAATTTTCCGAAATACGGATTTGCCGAAGAACAAATTTTCCGAATGATGAATTTGTTGAAAATCAAATTTAATGTATTTAAAAGAACATTCTGTGGAACTTTGTAGTTCTCATAATTATGTCTTATGCATAAAAAAACACATTTCTTATATGAATATGACATTGCTATTGCTATATAATTTGTGTTCCGCTAATTGGTATTACAAATAAAAGGTTGATAGAAATCAATGATTTTAACTGAAACAAATTTATTCATGCAAGTGACACTATCGTTGAAGCCAGAGGTATATTGGGAAGATATAAACATAACTAATAATCATATTATTCATTACTACGCAATAAATAGAATAAATATTAATGTGTCAGCCACAACACACCTTCTGTATTGAATACTATTAAAAAATGAATAAAAAATAAGAATCCCGTGCGTGCTTTATATGGCGTATTTACACAAAGAATTTTAGTTAAGTAATCACACAAAGTTGTTTTCATATATATGTTTACTTAACTCGCCATGATATATATTATTCATGCATTAAAACAAAGAACTATAAATGGATTATTCACAAAAAAATGAATGAACACGTTATAGTAACACACAATCTAAAAACAAGCCAAATGCTCTAATGAATGAAATATAACATTCACCTAAAACTAACTGACTGAATAAAGCTTGAACGTCTTTAAAATAAGAACAAAGACAAAGGATCATTTAGTGGAACAAAGATTAACAGTTTTACATTTGGTTTTAAATAAGTCTTTCGGTAAATTTGACTTTTGGTGAATTTGTCTTTTGGCAAATCTTTACTTCGGCGAATCCGTTTTCGAAAAAATTGGGTTTCGGCAAATTCGTATTCGGAGAATCCGGTTCGGCGAATTAGTTTTCGGAGAATTCGTTTTCGGAAAATCCGCCAGATACCTAAGTAAAACGCTCAAAATGTTCTATTTTCAATTCAATTTAAAGTTATAAAAACAGGGATCATTCTTCAATTTTCAGTCAATTAGACATGACATGAAACAGTGTGTCCACCGAAAATGTACCAACTGCATGATTCTACTTTTTAATCATTCTACGATAATATATGCATAATATATTTGTACCATAAAAATAGATGAAATTATTATACATAATACTTATATACAATGGCAGTGGATATATTTTTGGTGGACATACTGTATGTATGCTTTTATCCATTGGGTTTCAGTAACAAAAATGACTGAACGAAGAGCGAATGTCAGATCGCATTGGCAGCCATAAATTACTCAATGAAATCACTTCATTTATATTGGAATCGCTTGGTATTTTTATAGTATATACATGTAAAATTATCATAAAGTATCATCGTAGAAAATGGTAGGTTTTATAAATCTTCATTATCACAAGTATGATATAACTATTATCATTATAACTTAGCTGCTTGTGATATAGATTAAAAAATAAAATGATTGATATCAGTTATATATCTGGTTTTCTTTTACCCCTCAGTATCGTTATTAGCGTTAGCCTTTAGTAAAATTTTACATTTAGAAATATGACATTTCGACCTTTTAATTCTTAAATTGATTTATCCAAAAATACAAATACTGTATAGAAAAGCAGTATAGAATTTAGTTAAGATTTACCTCTTTCAGTTTCATAGACTGTTATTCCTTGCATCGAAGCAGAAAAAGAATATCAGACCCGATTACAGAGCTCATGCTGTACCTATAGCACATTCCAGTCACATTCGGAGCTAATGAAGTTATTGCCGGAAGTGTTTCGTAAGCATTAGAAGAGATTACATTTGTGCGGCAAGCAGCATTTTTAATTCGATTTCATTATTTCTAGTCGTTCTTTAATCAAATCAGGTAGTTTGGGGATACAAAATGTTTTCTTTCTATTTACAATTTAGTCATGAACTTTACCTATAGAGGCGGAGGTAATGGACAAATGATTTAATTTAATTGAACTATGGACCTTCATATAACACAAAGTTGTTCCTTCTATTTTTAGGAAAAGTTTACTAATGGTCCTCTATAAGAAATTCAGTCAATATGGTTGAATATCTCATAATTTTGATGAAAATTATACGAAATTTGATATCATTTATTTGTTTTCATATGATTTAAGGGAAAAGGTAATCAATCATTTGTAGTTTAAACGAAGGCTCCGTAGGAAATCATAACAAAGAGTGGACGATTTAATGTTGCACACAGAGAATAGAAAACTTTGAAACCATTTATATAGAAAAAACATATCGAATCGAATTTAATGAGATAATCAGATTCATTTTCTTATATGCTGTAGCTCTATAAATTAATGTAATAAGCTCATCTACTCACGAAAGCTGGAGAGAAATTTTGCAATAAGCAAATTTTTTTTTCAATTGAACTTAGTCAACTCCCCGATAAATTAGACCATAAGTTTAAAGTTTTAGGTTTTATTTAGCAATTTAGGTTTTATTGGAGGTTGCTAGATCTAATAAAAAATGTAAAAATCTATCAAATTATTCTTTTAAATCATATATTATGCCACTTATAATAATAATTTTAAAGTAAATCAAAATTTGTAAATTTCTCATCAAATCACTAATCTTTTCTGACCGATTTCTATCAAATATTTAGAAACAATATGCAGCTTTCGCTATGTATAATCATGTACATTCGCCAGGCACATTACTTTGCTCTCTAAGATCAGGGTAAAACAACAGGTTAATTTTTGTGCCGTAGCACCAATGTTTCAGGAGTCATTGGGGGTTTAAAGGTCCGTGACATGTCCCCTAAATGGGCTTTAGAGTGTTGCAACTTCACTAAGAGACTCCCGCTAAACGACTTTGCTCTGCTTTTATGGCAACACTCTTTTCCCTCTGAGATAAACTTCCCATGGGAATTTCATGTGTGGTTTCGACACAGTTACACAATTCTCAATAATTGGAAAGAGTAACTGATTCATCCATTCTTCATTTATATAGGCCATAGGGTAAAGGATCTACCTACCTAGACCATTTACTTACAATTAATTACACTCTTCATAAGATTCGGTTTAATTACTATTAAATGATGAAAAGCTATTTAACTATTTTGAATGAGTAACGTTATTAGAATGAAGTAATTTATTGTTATGATGTCACCATTAAAGTAAGCGATGAATTTGATAGCAAAGATAATTGCCGTTAATTTGATTCACTCCATGAATTAAATCCAAGCAGATCTTCTGGAAATTGAAAGAAATGGAATTAAAATTTTGTCTCCCTTTTGTAAGACATTATTAAAATGTCTTAGGAATTCATAACCAATAATACCCTAAGAAATAATAAATTAATAACATTCGAATTTATCCTGTATTTTATAATAATTACTTGATGGGTATTTATTAATTGATTATATTGAATAGTTAATCTGGTAACTTTATTTAGTTAATCTAGTAACTTTATTTAGTTAATCTAGTAACTTTATTAAGTTAATATAAAAACTTTATTTAGTTAATATAAAAACTTTATTTAGTTAATCTAGTAACTTTATTAAGTTAATCTAGAAACTTTATTAAGTTAATCTAGTAACTTTATTAAGTTAATCTAGAAACTTTATTTAGTTAATCTAGTAACTTTATTAAGTTAATCTAGAAACTTTATTAAGTTAATCTAGTAACTTTATTAAGTTAATCTAGAAACTTTATTTAGTTAATCTAGTAACTTTATTAAGTTAATCTAGAAACTTTATTTAGTTAATCTAGTAACTTTATTTAGTTAATCTAGTAACTTTATTTAGTTAATCTAGTAACTTTATTAAGTTAATCTAGAAACTTTATTTAGTTAATCTAGTAACTTTATTAAGTTAATCTAGAAACTTTATTTAGTTAATCTAGTAACTTTATTTAGTTAATCTAGTAACTTTATTAAGTTAATCTAGAAACTTTATTAAGTTAATCTAGTAACTTTATTAAGTTAATCTAGAAACTTTATTTAGTTAATCTAGTAACTTTATTAAGTTAATCTAGAAACTTTATTAAGTTAATCTAGTAACTTTATTAAGTTAATCTAGAAACTTTATTTAGTTAATCTAGTAACTTTATTAAGTTAATCTAGAAACTTTATTAAGTTAATCTAGTAACTTTATTAAGTTAATCTAGAAACTTTATTTAGTTAATCTAGTAACTTTATTAAGTTAATCTAGAAACTTTATTAAGTTAATCTAGTAACTTTATTAAGTTAATCTAGAAACTTTATTAAGTTAATCTAGTAACTTTATTTGGTCCACAATGCAAATAAAACCTTTCGCAGATTGCGAAAGGTTATATTTTAGATTGTATTTATTTACTTATATATTTATTTATCATCTTGTTACTTGCAAAACTCGAAATTATTCAACCAAATTGCCTGAAATTTGGTGGGACGATTGGACAGTGTCCAGGGACCCTCTGGTAAAATTTTGGGAGTGATTTGGTCAAAGGTTATGGCCAAGGTCAATTATTATAACTCAATATTTCACAAAATGTTCAACTAAATTATCTGAAATTTGGTGGGACGATTGTTCATTATCCAGGAACCAGTTTATTAGATTTTGGAAGCAAATAGGTTAAAGGTCAAGGTCAATTATAAGCGGCGACAAAGGTATGCACTCTACAAGTGTCCGTCATCTAGTTTCTTCATATATATACGTATTTTTGCAATTGATTTTACCCTCTGAACAGATGGTGGTTAATACGAAAAAAACAAACTCTATTCATCCTTTGCAAACTGATCATATCCTCTGTGTTCAGTTTATTGTTAATATAGCTTTAGTTACAATCATTTTTCACAAATTTCAGAAGATAAAAAGACTTTGGGAAACACCAAATAATTATCCCCAGTTGATATATTAAAGATCTTGAAATAGTCCCCGATGTTTTACCTGTCTTTCCAAAGATATAATTATTTCTACACTAAAAATTACATTATGAAGAGACTCATTTCCTGGTAATAAGTTAATACATGCTATATAAAAATTGACATTATAGATCAACTTGATTAAAATTATTGGAACAAATATGCAAAAAAACCCGTGGTCGGTCCGTTCAAAGCGTAAGTCTTTCACTCTGATTAAATCCAGTGATGATTGGCTGGAGTTTCTTTATGTGCACAAATACATGCAGGATTTGATGTGAGAAAAAGAACATGAAATTAATAAGCTGGAGCACTGATTGGATTTCCATTGCCGTCAATATTAGTTAAGTTAATACAAAATTTGTAAACTGATTGAACTCGATTATGAGCAAAGGTATTTTCTTAGTAGAAAGTAAATATATTGAATAATCACATTGTAAAATAACAATTTCATAGTTATTATAACCTATATACTGACATTTTTTTCAAACCTTCTTTTACTGAGATTTTATTGGTGTTGAACTCTGTTTTATTGGTGTAGAACTCTGTTTAATTGATATACAGTTTTATTTTATGGATTTATTATCGTATTTTGCACCGCAAAATTTTGGTTTTTACGATATTATAAATTTCATGTTATCCGAATTATGTTTCCTTTTTCAACATTCAACTATTTTCTTGGAGATAATTAAATGATCGGAGTAATATCCATGGACTTTATTGCAAAAAACTATAAATATTCCAGTGTAAATAAATAATTCTACACTGTATTTTATTAATGATTAAATCTAATAAATTAATAATTGTGCATGACTTTATAAAGTACATTATGAAAGGTAAAGTACACTATGAAAGGTAAAGTACATTACAAAAGGTAAAGTACATTATGAAAGGTAAAGTACATTACAAAAGGTAAAGTACATTATGAAAGGTAAAGTACATTACAAAAGGTAAAGTATATTATGAAAGATAAAGTACATTACGAAAGGTAAAGTACATTATGAAAGGTAAAGTACATTATGAAAGGAAAAGTACATTATGAAAGGTAAAGTACATTATGAAAGGTAAAGTACACCAAGAAAGGTAAAGTACATTACGAAAGGTAAAGTACATTATGAAAGGTAAAGTACATCAAGAAAGGTAAAGTACATCAAGAAAGGTAAAGTACATTAAGAAAGGTATTGCTTCACTTGAATGCATTGAACTCTCTTAGAGATATTGACCCGTGACCCTGGCCGCCATCTTGCTTGAAATTTGGTGTGACGGACAGTAGCCTTTAGGCTTCCGCAGAGAGAAGTTGTTAGTATTTGTCTCTCCTGCATCACACGAGTAACTCTCTTATTAAAAAAGAATACTTAAGCTATTATAAAAGTACTAACAAAGAAGTATTTATATTTAGGTAAAAAAATAATTATAGATAACTGATTATATATTACTTTATTCTAGAACTAATTATCATTTAGAACTTTTTGGCTATTATATTTCTTCTGAAACTAAATTAAATATATAGTAAAATAACGTGGAAATTTAAATATATTGTTTTTTTTATTTTTCTAATAATATAGTAGGAAGATTTTTATTTCAAATTATACATTAATTTGTTTTTATTGATTCCTTTTAAAAATACATACATTCAATATTTTAGAATGAATTTAGAATTAAACTAGAGGACGGGTACTCGTAGAGTGCATATCTTCACCACCGCTTATAATATTACAACCTTGACCTGATCACCCCCAAATTATAACCAAATGGTTCCTAGATATTGGACCCATCGTCCCATCAAATTTCAGTCAATTTGGTTGAAAAACTTTTTATGTTAAGCGAATAACAAGATGACAAATAAATAAATGCCCGCTTAAACATCACCTTTCAGAATTTGTGAAGGTAGTAATTAAGGTTTTCTTTCACGCTATATTTATTCTGTAGCTAATTTTTATTGCGCTTCAGGGGATCGAACCACATTTCTGAAAACTTTTTTTATTTGTAAACCGATTGCTCTGAAATTTGCAAAGTAGCTTATATATAATTTAGCAAAGGAGACGCATTTTGTCAGTGTAACTTTTACAGATTTTAGCAATAGTTTTTGAGAAAATAACGACTATATAAAAATGTTTTTTTTTTCGTAAATCTCAAAAGAATAGAAGTCAATGAGGATAAGTGCTAGAACAAAAACAAAGACACTTTTAGCAACCTTCTAACATTTTCACTTAAACTCTGGACGGATATTTTTCGTTTTCCTTCCTGTTTTCGCTTCCTGCAAGCGAATTTTGATAATCAACCGAAATTGAAAAAAAATCGGCTTTGAATTGTGATGAAAAGTAAGAGATTGTGACGATTAAAAAAACTCCATCTTATATTAGAAATCGTTCAAAACTGCCATTGGTTTTCTTGAAGCGTGAAAACCAATCGAGTTCTACTCAATTTTCAGGAGAGCTGTAAACGTTAATACGTACCTACTTGTCTCCTTTGGGCGCTGTACGTGTTGGCTAGGTTGTAGTGCCTCAAGCCTCCCAAAGAGTTATGACAAAAATATGCACTGTCTCTCATTCCTTATGAAAATATAAAATACAATGATTTTTGACCCTCACTCTCAACCCCCACCCCTCTTGCCCCCTCCCCCCAATTAGGGGGGCCCCAAAAATTTTGGACATAATAGCCCTCTACATGAAGACTGTTTTTCGCCAAAAAATGGTAATTTTCACCATAACTTGAAGGGTCGATCTCCTTAATTACTTCTATTTTTTTCTTTTTATTTATTCTTCACTTTCCATTTATATTCATTTTTGAAGTATTTTAACCTTTTACTGTCTTTTTCTTTATTGCACATCAGATTTCATTTTGAATTGATTTTAATCTTTTTATATTTTACATGACAATTTTTTTTCATCTTATAACTACCTTTCCAAATTGTGAAAGGTTTTGTTTTGGTCGGCATTGTTATTCACATAACTAAAAAAGTATTCAAAGAAATTGTCTGAAATTTGGTGTGATGATTTATCAATATCCAGGGACCATTTAATAATATATTTGAGCGAATGTATCAAAGGTCAAGGTCAAGGTAATTGCAAACTCAAGGGTTATAATTAAAATTGCCACTCACCCAAACCCCCTGCCAGGTCATTAAACAATCATAAAGTCCGTAGAACAACAAACTAGCGGATACAACAAACTAAATTATGGCCATCTATGTTGAGATTCGGCAAAATGAATAATATTTCAATTTTGTGTTTAATCAATTGTAGATAGGGAATAAAATGGTGTATATTAGACCATTCACTTTATTTTCAATTACCGAGAGCTCAAGCTCCAATTTTACTAATCGTTGATGGTGATATTTTTCTGAATTCTTTTAAATTTTTGTATATTCCAAATGAAAAAAAAAAAATTTACCTCTATGATATGGTCATGTAATACTTTTGACAATAAAGTTATCATTTTGTACAAATTATAATTTTACTTATTATTTACATTATATAATTTGTGATTTCAAATTCTGAGTTTTTAAACATTTACTGCAATTTAAAAGTACATTCCAGACTCTCTTGTCTCTATAACATAAAGATGTCTGACTTGTTAATTGAAATAAAATGGCACAAAATTAACGTTTAGAAGATAGAGCGATTAACAAAGTTAAATTTTACAAAGATAGCTATAATTAAACTCAGTTCATATATTTTGAACAGCATAGTATTATAAACTGGCACACTGATTCTTCTGAAAAGATCATAGATTATGATTTTTAAGTGAAATCAGGAAGCAAGGACTTGACTTCTTCCCCTCGTCTCCTAACTCCACATTACTATTTTTCAGAGAGTTCTCATCTGTAATGACAAGTGAGAGGGACTTAAAACTGCCATGTCGTTAATTTGTCTGGGTGTAATTAAAAAATGAATGAATTATAAGACTTCAGTGAGGATACTGCAACTAATGTTTGAATTGAATAAGACTAGGGCTATAAAAATTGTTCATATTGGTTAGATAGAAACTAGTGAGTTGCCAAAAGTTAATAAATCATTTTAACCCTATACAGTATGAATCAAAAATGAAGGTACGTAATTTAAATTATCTTATCTTTGATAAACACCATCGAATTTTCATGTGGTTTTCTATGGCTATTGCAGACTTTTGTCAGCTATAACCATATTGTTTGTTTGTTTTTAATCCTATAATAGTGTTCGTGCAAGGATGGTAGTGAAAAAGCTCTTGCGCGAGATATGTAATTGATAAAAGATACCAAAATAGGTTTGTTTACCGAGTATTTATTAGTTATAATAAAGAAACAATTGCATATTATGAAAATCTAAGGTAAAACAATCTTTACCAAAAATATCCATCATCCTTCATTTTTTCAATACATTATTTTTGCTCCCGTTTTTTGACTACTTTCATTGATTAGCCTTCGAGAAATCCACATCATGAGTTATTCTTTCTTTTAATTTGTTCGATTATCAGGTGAGGAGGAGCATATCATTTTTAAGTTAAATCTGAGCTCATCGGAAACCATTCAATGGCATGACCCATGGCCATAATTACTCGATGCTCATAAAACTTCCATCATGTCGTTCTTTAACAGCAAATATCATGTGTATACTTTGGCAATCATACTGCATCCACCATACTAGATTAAGATCTACATAAATATGTCGTAGTTCTTGAAATTTTAAATATCCACTGATTCAACATAGGGCTTCTTAAAATCATCCTAATTTTCGGACCTACTCTTTTGATAAACAAGGTTTGACATGAGCTGGCGCAAGAGCACTTTCACTACCCTCAACCGCCCGTCGGCGGTACAACCCCCCCCCCCCCCGATACATCTAATTTATAAGTTTTATTTATATCTGAGACCGAATATCCCGAGAGCGAAATTTCCGAGACCGAATTTTCCAAGACCGAAATTTCCAAGAACTGTTTATTGTATTGGTTGTTGATCAGAGTTGCCTAAAATTATTGTGAAGGTAACTTAATTTACGTCACTTGTGCTATTTTCCCACCTAAGAATTTAAGATCATAGCCTTGAAACTTCTCATCATTTTTAGGATATCCAGCATTATCACCTTGGTATAATTATTATCCAATGTAATTGATGTGAGCAACTTTAAGTGATTCATTATATGATTGATGTGAGCAACTTTAAGCGATTCATTATATGATTGATGTGAGCAACTTTAAGCGATTCATTATATGATTGATGTGAGCAACTTTAAGCGATTCATTATATGATTGATGTGAGCAACTTTAAGCGATTCATTATATGATTGATGTGAGCAACTTTAAGCGATTCATTATATGATTGATGTGAGCAACTTTAAGTGATTCATTATATGATTGATGTGAGCAACTTTAAGCGATTCATTATATGATTGATGTGAGCAACTTTAAGTGATTTTAATTCGTAAAATCTGATAAATCAATCCATAAATATCAATAAATTTTTACCTATGAATCGACAGTTGGGCCCCGGCAATAGAGCCCAAGGCAATAAGAACCAACTGAAATACAATTTGACGTATCTTCCAATCAAATATATAAAGATAAAAATTATCTGACATTCATTTATTTAATTAGGTAGTTTATACTATATAATTTATAATAGAAAATAATAAAGAATACAGCATCTTTGATAGAGTCTCATTAATTTAATAACAAATAAAGAAAAAGTCTCGATAAAATCAGGGGTGCACCGACAGTTTGGTCCAGGACAATTGGTCCCCGACAATTGGGCCCAGGAAAATTGAGCCCAACGACAATTGGGCCCCGGACAATTGGGCCCCAAACAATTAAGCGCAGAAAAAAATTGGGCAGAAGACACTATTAAAAAAATGTTACCTCGTTTTTACTAGGGATGTGACAATATTATCTTTGAAATATGCTTAATATTCTCTAAAAAATATGTCTATATTTTTTAATTCAATTCATATGGTTAAATGTTACATTGAATAGTTGTTTGAATAAAATGAGGTTATGAGAATACATTTTGTAATATTAATTCATAAACCTCTTCAATATTGAACACTGAACAGCATTCAAATAATTAACCTTAACTTTAATTCAGTTTGTATGTTACAATAATTCCGGTATGTCTAAAATACCTACATTCTTATTTTCTATTGTCCTAACTCATTTACTTCACAGGAGTTCACTATATTGAGGTACTGTAACTGTAATTTGTTGCTTACATGACCTATCTCGGAATGGAAAATTATTGTAGTTTAAAAGAATAATAGTACCTAGTTATTCATGAAAAGAATACGTTCTATTAAAAAATATTTATTTTTCATAACGAGAATATTTTTTTTATGTAAGGAATATTCTTTATTTTAAATATGTTCGAAACTATATTTTTATACAAAATGCATATTGTCACAAACCTAGTTATTACAGTAGCAAGGGTCTTTTATATATAGTAAACTATATAGTAAACTCTGAAATTTTTTGAAAATAATAAAATTGTCTCGGGGCCCAATTGTCGTGGACCCAATTGTCTTGGGGCCCAACTGTCCGGGGCCTAATTGTCGTAGGGCCCAATTGTCCTGGGCCCAAATGTCTTGGGCCCAATTGTCGGCGTGCCCAATTGTCGGGGCCCAATTGTCCTAGGCCCAACTGTCGGTTCACGAAAATAAGGCCAGAGTAAGCGTAAGTTTAAGTTTTTAAAGTGGTAATTAGATCAATTACCCAATATCATATTATGACCAAGGACAATTCTTAAAATGTTTGATCTACCCATTTCAATTCATTTTTATATTATTACTCGCATGGTAAATGATATTAAACTAGCATTCTCCTGTTTTAATAATATTTTTCGTACGTCTTTATTTTTTCGTTACTCTCTGCTCCATGTTCCAGTACTGATACCTTTCCCCTGGTGCTTTACCATCCCCTAGTTCTCTTATCAGAACAAGTATCTGCACCTCAACTGCAGTTTGTTTCTCCCGAGGCAATCTATATTGGAGAAACAAGTTGCTGAAATTCACGAACCCACAACTCCCCGAACCTGAGGACTCTTTCTGTTATTCCTACGTACTTTTGTGTCCCGGTGACGCATGGCAATTAATTATTTCACTTGGTGTTCATTGAAAGAGCAAAGAAAATGGAGCTGCAGGAAGCAGTGTAGAGATTTTGAAAGGAATTAACGTGGATTGTATGAATTGATTGGAATGGAAGCTTCAATATCGACTATTTTATAGTTAGGGAGAATCAAAGGGATATAGGAACAGATGAAGAGATTTGGAATACAATAAATATCAAACGGGAATCAGTTTCCTGGGTGGCGATGCTATCACAGAAAAGTAAATCTGGGTTTAATTCAAACGTTCAAGCCAATTATAAATATCTACCACAGATACAATGTCTCATGATTACTCTTTGGTGCCTCAACAATATTTGAAACCTACATTTCAAATTAAAAGCTTTGATTAAGAGCGGCTCTATGAGCTTCAGTTTCCCCGTAATTGAGTTACATTGCGAACTGTAATCCAGAACTGCTGAGTTTTGAACCTTTTCATTTGCTAAATTGCTTGTGATGATTGCATTGGAGAATATTATTATTCCTTTGAATATTTCCAATTTTACACATTCAATCCTAAGTTTGAAATCATGCAATCTTGTACAAATAGTATAACTTGATTTACAATTTAGATACTAATTAATGCAAGGATAGAGAAAAGTTCTCCAAACTTACTTTTCATGACCGGATCAATTAGTACGTGGAGATAAAGTAACGAGATTTATGACAAGTATAGAAGTCATTCAAAATTATTCTAGAAAACATTGAGGAAAATCTCTCATTTGATCAATTTTTGACCGTACAAGTCACAAGAATTGCACTAACCCATTTTGGGAAATTTTTCTTTCGTAGGTATTTTTCGCAATGGCTTAGATGAATTTCTTTCGAGTGTCTAAATGTATATTGGCATCATGGAAATATATCAATGGATACAGTGGACCTCCTCTGTTACGAACTTACTTAGTAGAGATGTAGAAAATAAAATAATTGCTTGTATCTGCACAGATTTTTTTTTATCGCAAAAAAAAAAAAATGAGTGCAGTTTAAATATTAAAAAAACAGTGTAGTTTTCAGTCAATATTATGAGTTTTGACACATTTGCATAGTATAAGCACCTCCTTTACGTTGTTATGGTAAAAGATGCCAACTAGTTATACTACTTAGATACCAATAATTAGTGAACTATCTTTGAATATTGAAAGTTAGTGTCAATTAAATCGTATGCTATATTTAAACAATAAGCTATGTATATCTATTAAAATCAATTATACCTATTGAGAAACGTTCTCCTGTAATAATTGTTGAGGATTTTGTAAATAAGTATTGAATTTCCAAATCAAAGTTTTATTTGTTAATTCAACGCTAAAAGAGAGTTTCTAAGCTACAAGATATGTTCCATATATTTGAATAGAGTTACTTTTCATGCTTTTAAATGTGCCAGAAATATTCCGTTATCTTCACTTTCATTCACCCTGTGATGTTGAAAGAAAAAATATAGTTTGTGCAGCTTTTTTATTGTATGATTTATGAAGAATATCTGAAGTAAAATATTCACTTCATCATTCACTGTACCTCTCTGATACTTTCTTAGAGTAGGGTAAGTTACGAATCATTGAGTGATTTCACATCTTCGATTTTACAAGAGAAAGTATGCCTATAACTAAAGTTGAATAATTATTAATTCATATTATATACATTTTTCTAATATGATCAATGAATTGAAACTGTCCGAATATATGTAACTTCCACCATCTATTAATATGGTAGTTATTAAAATGAATGGAGGAATATATAATTATAGACTTTATTTATACTATAGTACAGTACTTTATATTGAATTTATATTATATTTAAATGCCAATATGAATTATCAATACATATATACTGATTTACAAAACTATGTTTTTATATCTCTCTAAAGCAGTGGTTTTTAAAGTATTTTTCTCGCCCTTGCCTTTCTCATGCACCCCCTGAGCATTGTATTGCATTGAAATAGATTGAAAAGATACAATTGGAATATATTTGGTTACTATGATTTGAGAATTAAATATGCGAATTGAAAAAGTAAGGAAAATGATTGTTTTATTTACATAATGTACAATTATTTTTTTAGGTAAGGAAAATTAAAATCCATTAGAAATTAAAGAAAATAATATAATTTGTGATAATAATCCAGTTTATTGCATTGTAGCTATATAAATATTTAGAAAATGAACAGTCTTAAACTAATAAATTAAAACTAATTAATTACGGGGTAGCGACACTTACATATAATCACAACACAGAAAGGAAAATTCGATGTAAAAAGGTACAGTTTTTGTTTACACTTTGTTTATACAACGGAAGAACCCTTTTTCATTCTATACAGTGTTAGAATATAGGACAGAAGGAATAAAAGTTACAGGCACACAAAACGAGAAATCCCACACTGAAAGATATGAAATAATTATCGAAAGCCACAATGATAATTAGGTGTTTATATCAGAAAATTCGAATACTTTTATAACTACCTCATATCGCAACATTTTGAAATTATACTTCATGTATATTCTGCATGATGTTAATAGCAAGAACCGAACTTATAAACAACAGCCATCTCATGCACCCCATATAAACAATCCATGCCCAAAAGGGGTGCCGCGCACCCCCGTTTAAGAACCACTGCTCTAAAGCCACAATTAATATGCTGTTAATATGATTTTTTTTAAATCGTTAATAATATTATGACCTGTAGCCATGGCTACAATGTATCAGTTCTTCTTTATATTTGGTTTAAAAAGGACGAACGTACGGACGCAGCTCTTATCATAGTTGAGATGTTGACTGGTCCTTTTGCCGAAAACTCTTTCCCCGAAATCACTTTCGCAGCACGACTCTTTCACCGAAGATCACTTTTGCCTAAAATATGCCAATAATTTACCTAAGTAAGGTATACTTATTTTACAGTAAATACATTTTGTCACAATCAAACCTAGCTCAATCGGACTGCTAACTTAACTTTAGGACTATATCTTTTTTATATTTATAACGTAGGTACTTCTTTTTTAATTTTTCGGCGAAAGTGTTTTCAGCGAAACGACCTAGGACCAGTTTAGATATTCATAACTATAAAACCAAGATAGATTTTACTACTGGGGTTGATATAAATCAAATTTTAATCATGATTTCAACTTTGTTAAAATTGAAACTAATTAGAAACTCATCAAAAATAGGGAATGTGACCTCTGCTTTAGAGCTAAATTACTTATCGCTGACGTCGAAAAAAGATTTAATAGAAGGGACTCAAAGAAACAGTCTGAAAACAAAATCGCCTTCCATATAGTCGGTGAAAATAATCAGAGATGCATAAATGCCAAGGAATGTGAATAAAAGACACAAGCACCAGTGGCTGCACTCACGGATGGAAGAGGAAAAGGAAGAGGTTATAGAAAATGAATCCTGCCATGGCTTTCTTAATATACATGTATGTTATGTATAATACATAATATACATGTATAATATAATATGTATATTTAAGTAAGCCATGATAATAAAATAAAATAATATATAATTTAAATCATTCTTTATGGAAAGAGTTTCTCACAAAAATTCAAATGGCACATAATCGAATAATTTATCTACTAAATTATTAGTTGTGAGTTTTCACCTCGCCTACAGATTTAAATAATTGAATTTATTTGTGTATTGTACCGAATAGAATAAAATTTGTAATGGATTTGTATTGAAAAAATAATATGTTTTTATTGCGAAATTTTTATAGTTTCTCAATAAGTTATTAAAGATTATTCTATTTTTCCAATAACACTATAAGTAACTATGAAGTAGTGCACAAATTAATATTTTTTATGTAACAAATAGGTTAGGGAAAAAGAAAATTAAGGAAGAAATTGAAATCTATGAATTACATAATAGATAATTGTGTTCACATCAGGTACTGTAAAAGAAATAAGAAACAGTGATAGTCTACTCCAACATGCTTCATTTACCCCTACATTTCAATTCAATGAATTCATCTCATAATTATTCATATTTTTATAAGTTAGAAGTTAATCGCCAGATGGAAACGATAATTAAATAGAATAAATATATAAACATATAGTATAATATATTGTTTCCTGTAATTTAGAAATAAGCTTATAGGACTTGAAAGAAATGATATTTATTATCAACAACATTTAAACCGATAAGAAGTGTTATACAGGGTGGCGCAAAAAAAAGGAAACCCATTTTCAAACTTGTTTATTTTACAAACTATCAAAACTAGAAATTTGCTAGAAACACAGTTTTATTTCTTTACTTTTTTTGCATCTTTCGTGATAATCTGATAAGAGTTACGACAAAAATTAAACATCCTGCAGCGAATTAAAAAAAGGAAAATAAAAAGGGCTTGCGCGAGGACGAAATATACGAGAAAAAAAAAATCATAAGAGGTATAATTCATTTCATGTTGATGTAAAAACAATAAATTCTACTATTTTTAGTAACAAATAGGAGAAAATAAATAATGAATTCCCAATTGAAAGTTGGTTTTCAAGGTAAAATTGATATCTTTATAATATCATTGCAACGTTATTTTGCATCTCATATTCGAAACCATCAAAATTCAGCTTTCAAAAGAACAAAGAGATTTTGTTGTGACAAATTTTTTAAACACGGAAAGCTTCGCACAGGTTCAACCTCATTTTGAACAATACTTTCTGGAAAGATTTTCACAAACTATAAAACCATATTGACAAATGGTAATAAATTCAAAACTGAAGAAACCATTTAACAAAATGTGATCATGTCGAAGAAGAAAAGAATGGACACATGAAAATAATATCTTTTTCATGAACAGTTTATTGAGAACCCAAAAATATCAATCAGAAAGTAAGGATTAGATATCATTTAAGACACATTTCACCGAATTGTTAAACACGATGTGAAGTATCATCCTTTCAAGATGCATGTAAGGTTCGAAATCTTAGAACTGATTTACCGAAACGTCTAAATTTTGCAAAATGGTTTCTGCAAAGAAATGCATATTTTGTAGAAGATATCGTGATTGGTGATGAAGATGTATTTCCTTGAATGAAAAAGTCAATAATAAAAACTTTAATCGAATGAAAAATAGTAAGATTTAATTTTTACTACTACCATGGGGAAATAAAATTATTCTTATTTTGAACTTTTTTGTGTTTTTCATCTTCGCGCAACCCGGCCCTTTTTATTTATCTTTTTTTAATTCGCTGCAGGATGTTCAATTTTTGTTAAAACTCTTAATAGATTTTCAACATAGATGAAGAAAAAGTAAAGAAATAAAACTGTGTTTCTAGAAAATTTCTAGGTTTGATAGTTTGAAAAAAATAAATTAGTTTGAAATTGGTTTCCTTTTTTTTGCGCCTTCCTGTACATTTAGAAAGGTGTCAAAACGTATCCCTATTTATAATAATTAATATTCTCCTAAATCACTCACTCTTAACACAAAAAGAAACATTTATGAAGAGTTGTTTCATTCAATTTACTCAAATGTTTATTCTAGAAAACATTAAATCAATATTTAATTGGCAAAAGAAAATATTACAACTGTCTGGAATACCATCATTTATTTTGAAGCATTTATGTCAAAGGGTGGTAATAATTTGAACTTGCGGATATTTACCGTGAATGTGCGTATATTTACCGTGAATATGTGGATATCTACCGCATTTAAACAGTTACTTCACGACGAAAAGATACAATTACTTAGTCAAAACCAGTACATATTGCTGCCTGGTGTATGATGAGAATCATATGGCTAGTCATTGCGATAAACCAGATAGGTGTTATATGTTTGTAACGACAGGCGTAATATCACTCATAGCATTCTTCGGGTAAGTCCATTCTGTATAACGTATGATACTTTTCTTTCAAGATTTAATCAATAACTATCAAGCTTACAATATAATATGCTACCATTATCTTGTAATGAATTATATTACCTAATTGTTACTTATTTACGGATAACATTATTAAGATATACCAATGCATCTATTCGATGTTAATTAGATCCTCCATCCAAATACACTACTCTTCAACTTAGACCAGTTTTCCCTTGATTATCTTAGGTACTCCACAACTTAACTCCAATGGGTCAAGTTAGTGTTAGTTACGATCATCCCAAACCAATCAACTCTCTAATAAAGTCTCAAGATTCTTAAGATGTAAACTCCGAAGCTGTAGAGTACAATATTGGTTAATTTCAGCTCACAACTTGGCTCGTTAACCAGGACATCTCGGTTTGATGATATCCAGTCATTAGGCCAAGATCTGATGCTCAGCTTTTACATGACAATAATACGATCCTCTCAACTGATAATAGCATACTAGGCACCAATTGATAAAGCTTTTAAAGCTGTTTAGTGTTATTAATGTTATTGATCGGACACTATTTTCACAATTAACTGAACTAATAACAAATCACAAAAATAGGATAAGGGAATAGTTATTGTTTCCACAATGCGAAGAATATTGACCAACTAGTTGGAGATATTTAAACTCAATGGAATGTTTACATTTTCGATAAGTTAATTCAAAACTCAAAATTGAAGAGTTTTTGAGAATTCTTGTTTTCATGTAGCTAGCAAAAATATCATCAAGTTCAAAGATCAAAAACTTGGACTAACATTGAATTTATTGACCAACGGTGAGTTGGATGCTTACCTAATTATATTAACTCTTTTGCATCTCCAGTTGAAGTGTTACATGTGAATAGTCTTGACGAACTTCGCTCGGTGGTCACAAAATTAATTGGTGAATTACGTAGTTGTTATTAACATGGAGGTGAATTTGTTTGAAAAGAATTAAATTCAATGGTATATGTGTAAATTTTGTATCTATATTTAGTCCAGGTAACTCTGTTCCTATAATGATAAATATTCTACTATTCAAATAATTGAATTCCCAAAAATTTCAACGTTGAGGAATAAATTTAACTCTCGTATAAAACCAAATAAAGTGTATTTCATTGATTATTGGTGTCATAATTTTATCATGGAAACATTTCATAATTTTAATTTTGGTAATTATCGAATTGAGTACAGCTACACAAACTCATTAGTCATTTCATCATATGAAACAATTTATATAGAATTAGTAACAATTAACAGTACTTTATCCTTGCACGATTGAATGATGACTGAACATATTGACCAATTAGCTCGATTAATGTTAGTAACACTAATCTGCATATTGTATATTGTAACATGAATTAGTTTTGTCTATTTTTTGTCTATCTTATCTATGTTGAATATTGACCAGGCCTTTCGTCAATAAACTTTAAGAAATGTTTGAACGAAAGTAGTTATTTTCTTGTTTTAACTGCTATGTTGTTTGAAGATTGTTTCACTACAGAGCTGATAAATGGTCAGTTAAGATTGGTGAAAATCTATATCGGATAAAGGCATGTTATTATATTTCTTATAAATTAATCTTCACTTTCTGTTTCATTAAAATCACTCATCAAGAAAATTTTTATTTATTATATCCTAATCTCACACCATATTATTTGGTTTTAATAATTCTCAGAATGATATTTTACATGTTGAAGAAAAATAAACTGAATACCTCACTTTGAAATAGATTATGTAAAATAATTATCATTTAACTTATCATCCCTTATGATTTACTATCCCATCTTCATTTTCCTCTTCTATTCATCCCTTGTGTCCCTTTTCGTCACATTCTTTGGTAAGTGACTGCATGAAGCGTGACTTTTTTTTTATATCCAAGAGCAATTTTCCTGAATGAAAACCAAATTTTAAAAATCACTCGTATAATATTATAGAGCAGACGGAATTAGTTCATATTCTTGATGAATATATATTTTTTATCGTTTTGAATTCTAAGCAACTAGCATATTGACTTAAAGCAGGTATAAAAGTATACCAGCCTAACAACTGCAGAGAGTAAAAAGTTTGCTCATTCTCCCTAATTGTTATTGTACCGTAAAATCCGAATTACTCTATTATAGCCTCGGAGTTTGGGGTTTATCCCCAAAGTTTTTCGATATCGCCTTTAATTGCTAAACCGGCACTATATGAGCTAACAAACATACCCTTACATCATCTAAATTGCTGTACTTCATATTGATATTATATGGATTATTGAATGTTATAATGAACTATCAATAAAAACTAAGTTTTTGGGATGAGAAAATGTTTTTTTTTCATCACAATTTATGCAGCGACTGAATCTCGAGAATTCTCGAAAAAAAATTCAGCCCATGTAACGTAGGGTGCTGTATAGGACAGTTGCCATCCTGAGAATTTATACCCCGGACAATTGTTACCGTTGCAAATAAGTATTGTGATAGATCCCAGTAGACCTCTAAACCGGAAAAGACAGTGTGAATTTAATCACCATTTCTTAAGTCTTAAGTCTAGAAACTTGGTAGTAATTTATTTTGGTGGAAATTGTCTGGGGGTGGTAATGAATTATCCGGACACTGTACAATAGTATTGAATAGAAACTTTCTCTCTTTTTTTCTCTAAAATTTTTAATGTGCTCTCACTCAATTAAATTTCAGTTCGTCATTTTTGTTTACTTTCAATCACGTGAATGATATCTTCATTTCTTTGCAGAAGGCGTAAGGTTATATTTTAGACGGCATTTATTTGTTTATCATCTACTGGTAGAATTCTGGAAGTGATTCGGACAATAATTGTCAAGGTGAAGGTCATCTATAACTCCAAAAGAATTTAACTATATTGAATGAAACTTGTTACGACGATTAGTCAATATCCAGGAACCATTTGGTTACATTTTGGGAGCGATCGGGTCAAAGGTCAAAGGTCAAGGTCAAGGCCATTTGTAACTTAACTCAAAAGTATTCAACCAAATTACCTGCAATTTGATGGGACGATTGGTCAATGTCCAGAAACCATCTGGTAGAATTTTAAGAGCGATCCGGTCAAAGTTCAAGGTAATTTATATCTAAAGAATTATCGGATGGTCAAGATCATTTTTTTTTTACATTGAAACATCTTTATTGATAAAATATTGTCCTTTTACAACATAGCTCACAGTCGGACAGACTGTGAGCTATTTAAAAAAAAAAGTAAATATATACAACACAATATTGGAAATCAAACCATATACATATAAGTATTTAGAGAAATCTTTTCGGGCAACATAAAGTTAAGTGAACATCACACTACATTTAAGGTTACAATACAAGACAAAAATAATCAAAGGAAAGAAAAATAAAAGATAAGAAGTAATACACATTGGTAGTAACTTTCAGACACTACAAGATTGTATATTAGGAATATTGGGAAATTAAATAATGTTTGTATTTTGATTTAAATATTGAGAGTGATTTAGCTTTACGGATATCTGACGGTATGTTATTCCAAATAGTAGGACCATTAAAAGTGATTGAGTGCTGAGTGACAGAGAGACGTTGAAATTGTGGTACAATATAATCTACTGATCGAGTGAAATATAGACTGTTAGACGTTGAAAACAAGGATTTGAACTATTGAAATCTTTAAACATATATTGCCTTACTAAAAATTTATGAATATCAGTTATTTTTAAGATTTTGGTTCTATAAAACAAGGGAGTTGAATGCTGCAAAAATCAACTATATTCGTACTATTTTTTTCTGTAAGAGAAGCAGTTTATCAAGGTGTGAAGAAAAAGTTGAACCCCAAACAATATTGCAATAAATCAAATACGGATATACAAAAGAATAATATAGGTTGACAATATTTTGTTCAGGTAAGATATCTTTAAGACTATAAAAAATACCAACTGTTTTTGAAATTTTCTGGGCTATGGAATCAATGTGCGAATCAAACCTCATTACATGGTCAACCCTCACACCGAGGAAATCACCAGTGTCATGAAATCGAATATCACAACTATTCATAGTAATAGATAGGTCTACAGGGCCCCTATTTAAAGTAGTAAAATGCATAGCAAATGTCTTTGACACATTGTGCGTGAGCCTATTGGCTCGACACCAGTCCCCCACCTTGACCAACCCTTCCTCAAATGTAGAAATAAAACGCGGGAAACATTCATTCGATCCAAGAAGAGTCGTATCATCAGCAAATAGGATACTGGTGAAGTCAGAGCAAACATTAGGTAATTCATTAACATAAGTCAAAAATAACAGAGGTCCCAAGATAGAACCCTGGAGAATACCAATATTGGACAGACTCTCCTTGGACCTACAAGCACAGGTACGAACAGCACTAGAGCGATTAGAGAGGTAACTTTTAAGCCAGTTAAGAGGAAGACCGCGCACACCTTATAGAAAGAGTTGGCTACACAAGATATCAATATTAACAGTGTCAAAGGCCTTTGTTAAATCAATGAAAACCCCTATAGTATGCATTTTAGAATTCAAAGAATTATAAATAAAATCACACAAAAGCAATAAGGCATCAACGGTAGATCTACCTTTTTGAAAACCAAATTGTTGCGGAGAAATAACAGAGTTGTTATTAAAGTAAGATGTCAAACGATTGTACATGCATCGCTCAATTATCTTACTAAACACATGGAGCAAGGATATTGCACGATAATTAGATCTATCGTTTGGTTGCCTTTTTTTAATAGAGGAATAATTTCAGAACATTTATAAATAGAAGGAAAAATACCAGTAGAGAAAGACTTATTGATAATAACAGACAGAGAATGAGATATATATTCATGAACAAGAAATAATATTTTTACTGGAGCAACATATAAGTTTGATTTAGTTCTTTTTAATTTAAGAAAAACCTTAGAAACCTCAGTTGGAGTTACAGGAGAAACAAAAAATGATGATTGAGAGTTTTGAGTAACAAAGCTAATCAGGTCAGTGTGAGTAAGAGAATGTTACTATCTAGACTATGTGCTATGTTAGAGAAAAAGTCAATAGAAGTATTTGCTATAGCAGCATCCTCCACGACCTCTCTATCGTTCACAACCAGCATGTCAACTCCACTGTTATTGTAGTTTTTACCTAACACATTTTTAATATTTCTCCATGTTTGACCTAGATTTCGGCAGTTCGGCTGCAGTTATTAAAAATTCTCCTCTGATAGTTCACCTTGGCAGTACGGATCAAGTTTGTCAGTATATTTTTAAATAACTTATTTTGTCGATCACTCACTAAACCTAGCTTGTATAATTTAAAATACTTGGCTTTTAGCTTAATAAGATTCAAAATTTCTGGCGTCAACCAAACGCTTCGTTGTAATAATTTTAGTTCTAATAGGGAATGATTTACATTAAGTCATACTAACAACACCATCAAATGAACTTGCCATGTCATTAGCATCACCCTGCAGTACGTGTTCCCATGCAATTCCAGCAATAGTATTCCTAAATTCATTCACATTACTATACTGAATGATCCTATTTACACTATCATTAGAATGCAAAGGAATATTAACAAATGTTGGTAAGTGGTCTGTTGCGTCAAACAAAATAATACCTCCCACACAATACATATAATTATTAATCTAAATAGGATCTAGAAGGGAAGGGAAGGCAGCAGAATCCTCACTTGGAGCGCCGGCGAAAACAGAGTACCCGTTCTAGTTCTTTATATTTTTATATTGAATCTTGAGAACTATAATATAATCACTAATGTGAATATAAAATTTGAATTCATATTTAAGACTTTCTCATATAATATTAATTTCTATGAGCTCCTTATCAATTAATAAGAGTTTTATTTAGTATGTAGTATGGGCTTCATTATCTTAATCTCCTTTTCTTTTAAATTTCTTTAAATGTAATTGTGAAATGCGTAATGTATACCAATTATTAATTACTCGACTGATAATTGACTTCATTCATATCACCATTATAAGTATATAAGTACCATTACCTAATATATTTTATGAAGAGGACATTTGTTTGCCTCATAAAACTAGCAGCTTTTCACATCATAAAAAATATACACCTTGAAAAAACGAGTTAAGTTTAATGGTTAGAACTTTATGGATAGGAATATTGCCGAACGTAATTAAACACATTAAGGCACATATATAAATTATGGTTCACGATATAATCCTCCCGGTAAATTCCACCTCAATCTATTCCTCTTAGGTAAATTCTCCAAAGTATACATTTTGTTTAGTCTAGTCTAGACCGGAATTTTCCTGGGATGAATTTACCGGTGTGGAATTTAACGGCCATCGTAATTCCAGCTCGAAGTATAGTTCTGTTAGTGAATGTTTTTTCAGCATCTCCTACAGTAATTTCCAGAGTAAAGCCTCTCACACGAGTGAAAAGCCACTTCGAGTTATGGGAAAAAGTCATAATAGATATTTCATAATATGAAACAGATATATATTATTCCTGGATAGGGGAAAGATGATACAATAAATTAACACCTATATTTATAATAAGAATCAATATATATCAATCAAGTTGATATTCATTTAATATACTATGGTATTTCCTATTAATCCGCACGAAATTAATTACCTATATAAATTATTCCTTTTTTACTTTTAATTAATCATTATATTAATTGATGATATATATTACATATTTCACAGATAAATATTAATTGCAATTCTCATAATGGCCTCGCAATACAAAAGATATAACTCTATTGTAATTTCAGTAAGGCTCATATAACAATGCAATAGCACAATAGATATTACTAACAATGAAGTGATTAACAGATTACTATGTCTTATCTGTGTGTAATAAATATCAGTCTATATGTTTATTATTCACAGTATTGCATAGTAAGTATTAAACGTTGTAGTCAAAAATAGCATTAGCCTGGTATATACAAAAAGAAAAACTATTCAAAACAATTTTCAATATAATAAAATTGTAATAATAAATATTACTTCTCTATTATTTAACATTGAATTTCCTTCTTAAATAAACTCTCTCTGTGTTTTATAATTTATTCTCCATTTGCATTGTTTTCCTTCTCTCAAATCTACTGAATGAAGACATGCTATTTTATTCCCACAGAAGATGTGTTCGCACCGTAGATTTTGTTGCTGAAGCTGCTCACAAAGCCTATTTTGCATCATAATGAAACTGGCAGAGATTCTTTATTTTATAGGGCCATATTTAGCTCTCACATTTCTATTGTTAGTTTACATGAATTGTGATCGTGGTATTATTTTATGAACTAGCATATCTCTTTCTAGATTTATATTTTTCATTATTTAACTTTTAATTATAAATTTAAAAAAATCATAAATGTTTCTATTAGTTTTTATTCAAACATGTATTTATTGAACACTTTCAGGTTGGAGAAATAATTAATAATTTTTCTTCAAATTCAAAACATATGTATACGGTGTATATGCACATATAAACAAATACTGTATTGGTTCTGGTGACCGGTCCATTCGCCGAAAAATATGATTATTTAAAAAGTTATACAAAATTAACTCATTTGTCCAGATGAAATTACATATATGTGAATAACTTTAAGGAATTTAACTTTCTTAACTTTATGGAATTTACGTTAACTTAATTAACTCATATAATGTTATTGCTGTATTATTTGTGTCAGTTTATTAACTCTATGTTAATCTTATTTTCTGTGGGCAATTATCAGTTACAAAAGAAAAAAGATTTTTTTTTGTGTTGTCTCACTTTATTTTAATCTTTTATATACATTGTAGAATCAGTCCGCTACTGTGAGTCGCTCGTGAAGCTTTCACTGTAGAGGGTGACCCACAAAAAGTCTACCCAACTTTAAATTCGTAAATTTCAACAACTATTGAAGGTACATATAATCAGATTTTTTTTGGTTTTAAGAATATTCATATAACTATTCCTTCTATAAAATATTGACAATATGGAGAAACGTATTTGAGTACAAAAAGGAAGTCAAAATCAATTTTGTTCAGCAATTCCTTTTAAAAAATAGAAAAGTTTATGTTGGAATAAATGGATTAAATATTTATTATTTAATAATTACTACTAAATTTATTTAGAAACTTTCATAATGGGTCTTAGAACAAACATTTATATGGCATTGAAACAAGACAATTAATTACCGTTTAATTTATAGTTAATTAAAACATTGATCAATTTTAAATACTCATTCAACACAGGATGTTTAATAAACTTAATTTTTTGTAGTAAACCTTAGTCTGCTAAAAATTGGCATATTTTCGGCGAATGTGTTTTCGGCGAAAGTGTTTTCGGCGAATGTGTTTTCGGCGAAAGTGTTTTCGGCGATTTGACTTAGAACCATTAGTGCTACCATGGACCATTTACACAAAAAACAACTATGTCCAAAGAACAAAACTAAATATACATGTATGAATTTCACTCACAAACACTATGAATCAAAGCACCGAAATCCTACAAAGTGACTCATCGGTTGTAAGATTTCGGTTGGCAATATTAATTGATAATAAAAAGATTAGCTATTTACCTACGTAGAAAAATTATTTAACGAATATCCAACTGTAACTCACTGTAATTCTAAAACACTTGAAGTCATCCCTCTTGGGTCATTCGATCACACTAAAACTCCTGACGAATTTTTTAAAATTATGATATGTTACGATAATTACGATCAATATTTAACATAATGGGCGATAAAAGGTAATCTGCTGATGATATTATTATCTACCTGAGTATGCATCATTGCATCAAAACTCACCATGGAGAATATCTGTACTCACCTTAACTCTCCATCTCTCGATACACATGTAGTGTATCTGTACTCACCTTAACTCACCATATCTCGATTCACATGGAGAGTATCTGTACTCACCTTAACTCACCATCTCTCGATACACATGTAGTGTATCTGCACTCACCTTAACTCACCATCTCTCGATATAATGGAGAGTATCTGTACTCACCTTAACTCACCATCTCTCGATACACATGAAGTTTATCTGTACTCACCATCTCTCGATACACATGTAGTGTATCTGTACTCACCATCTCTCGATACACATGTAGTGTATCTGTACTCACCATCTCTCGATACACATGTAGTGTATCTGTACTCACCATATCTCGATACACATGTAGTGTATCTGTACTCACCATCTCTCGATACACATGTAGTGTATCTGTACTCACCATATCTCGATACACATGTAGTGTATCTGTACTCACCATCTCTCGATACACATGTAGTGTATCTGTACTCACCATATCTCGATACACATATAGTGTATCTGCACTCACCTTAACTCACCATCTCTCGATATAATGGAGAGTATCTGTACTCACCTTAACTCACCATCTCTCGATACACATGTAGTGTATCTGTACTCACCATCTCTCGATACACATGTAGTGTATCTGTACTCACCATCTCTCGATACACATGTGGTGTATCTGTACTCACCATATCTCGATACACATGTAGTGTATCTGTACTCACCATATCTCGATACACATGTAGTGTATCTGTACTCACCATATCTCGATACACATGTAGTGTATCTGTACTCACCATATCTCGATACACATGTAGTGTATCTGTACTCACCATCTCTCGATACACATGTAGTGTATCTGTACTCACCATCTCTCGATACACATGTGGTGTATCTGTACTCACCATCTCTCGATACACATGTAGTGTATCTGTACTCACCATCTCTCGATACACATGTAGTGTATCTGTACTCACCATCTCTCGATACACATGTAGTGTATCTGTACTCACCATCTCTCGATACACATGTGGTGTATCTGTACTCACCATCTCTCGATACACATGTAGTGTATCTGTACTCACCATCTCTCGATACACATGTAGTGTATCTGTACTCACCATATCTCGATACACATGTAGTGAGTGTATCTGTACTCACCATCTCTCGATACACATGTGGTGTATCTGTACTCACCATCTCTCGATACACATGTAGTGTATCTGTACTCACCATCTCTCGATACACATGTAGTGTATCTGTACTCACCATATCTCGATACACATGTAGTGAGTGTATCTGTACTCACCATCTCTCGATACACATGTGGTGTATCTGTACTCACCATCTCTCGATACACATGTAGTGTATCTGGACTCACCTAACTCACATTTCTGCTCTGTGATAAAATCCTCTGACGTTAAAGCAATCAAATTCTCACATTTTTTAATGAATAGAAGCGTAGTCACTACTATTTTATTAGCATTGAATGACAACCAGTGTCAAATAAACCGTCACCTTCGGAACCTTTTTATTTGTCACCTTCGGAACCTTTTTATTTGTCACCTTTTTAATTCCGATAACACGAAGCACTAGATTTATTTGATATTTGTATTAGTTTGCTTTGTAAAGTTGGTTTATTTTAATTGTTTCGTTTGAAGAGTTTGGAAAATATTTCTTTACATTAACTTATTGTATTGGATATATATGTTTGAATATATATATGTTTGGATATATATGTTGAAAATCTACTTTCCGCTTGTATTGAATTTTAATTTAAATAATGATATGATTAAAGATGATTTAAATATATTCCATGATAACTTATTCATATTGTTATATTTAAATAAACTCTCCTACTGAGTTTATTCCATCTTTTGTGAAGCATTTATAATTTCTTAATGATACACAATATGTAATTTCATTTATAAGCTCATAGATGATTGTATGTTTTATGTTTAAATTTTTTTTTTATTCTATGTATGTTTTATGATTGTTTTAAATAAAAATAGAAGAAAAATATCACAATGTTATTCCTTTTAGAAACATAGCAAATGAATTTTTCCAACAAAGAAACGGCCAACACCACTGTAAATGGTTATCCAAATGTCAATGTATATTGTTTATTATTCCATTGTATTTAATTCTACAAATTAAAATTTTAACTCGTATTTCTATTTATCATATTTGAAAAAAAAAATGATTACGATAGATTGCACAGAGAAAATGTATATAAAAGTTACATTTCGAAATTTTGTGCATGTTCGAAATTCTTCTGAATTCACACCCCAGAACAAGTGAACACTCTGAAAAATTAATCACAACATTGTGCTGTCGAGTGAACTGAACATATTTTATATGTTTGACTTTTCGATATTTTGAGGTGTGGATGTTCTACTGACTTTTATTTTTATTTGCTATTTTTTGGTTGCATTTTAGTGTTGGAATAATGTTTTTTTTTAAACCGAATTTCTTTCTTTGAAAATTTAATTTGGTTTTATTTGGTTGCGATATTCTTCTTCTGTTATATAATGTAACATATTACCTGAATCTTTGACGGAAAACTCTGATTGCTGCAATTGAACATTCCCTATGAAATGTCTTTAGTATATAAATGTCTTTAAACTGTGAACATCATTAGAAAATGAAACATAATTACAATTCTAATAATTTATCAAAGCTGGTCAAATTTCTATTTTGTAAAAAAATTAGAGGAATCAAGATGGATGAAAAATATGTACAGGTAAAGCTCGTACAGCGGACACTCTCAACAAAAGACAAATAATGTCCGTTCTACCAGACATGTAGCTCGCTACAACGACCTCTTTAACAAGTTGACTACGTATCACGATGTGCCAAATATTGCTATAGCTCACGTTTCCAAATTTCGCTTATAGCTTCAGTTATACCAAGCGGAACTTTCACGGTGTGAGAAGGTGGGTAGCTTATTAAAACAAGTAGCCACAGGTAGGTATGATAAAATAAGTGGGACAAATATAACTCACTACGTACACAACTCAAGTAGTCATTACTGACTGACGTAATTGGCCACTATTGTGCTACGACTCTGTGGTACACTATTATACCACTGCGTCTATAGGCCATGATGGCATCAATTCTACTGGAAAACGTAATCGAAACGGAGCTAGAAGATATCAAGAAAACAGAAACCGTTCTTGCTCACAACAAAGCCAAAAAGGGTGTGGATGTCTCAGACCAGATGATATCATACCATACTGCACTACGATAAATTGCCTCAAATGGTATAGGGAAGTTGCTTTTGGAATTATAACAGGAACAGCTATTGTAAATGTTTCCGTACTCCACAATTAGTATTTTACAGATACTAATATGCCAATACGGCAGTTTTGATATGCAATTATTGTACTCTCTCTCGCTGGAATGACGAAAACGTCATTCGAGCGGGTAGAGCTCTTAACCCTATCATAGGTCACAGTCGTCAGACTTTGGATTATGTCCTACTTGAAGGAGATTGAGGGACTAAACGAAAAAGATGTGGTTATTATGAGATTTTCTCCAAAAATGGAAAAACATGATATTGCACGAAATAAAGCACGGAGAGTTATGACTTACTGTGAACGATGTGACTCTAAAAGCCTTTCCTATGCTGAAAAAAAAGCTCTATAAAAAAAGAAAAGCAATAGTTATTTTTTATTATTCATGTTTGCCACTCAGTTTATTCTTTTTTTAGTTTATGAAATGGAAATTTAAGGCTGTGACCTAAGCTATGTCTAGAATTGAGACTGTGTCTTTATAAGAAATATATATTACATCTTTTCAAAGGGTTTTCACTTCCTCAATACTCCATCAACATTGTCAATTATGCATTTAATTAGTAAAACAATCATCAATGCTAAAAAACGGAATATTAAAAGGCTACCTAAATTTAGCAAATGGTACACATATGTACCACTACGTCAAAGAATCATATAGTACGTGGTACATATTTATACCACTACGTAGTCAACATGTAAGATTATGTGGCTCAACTTATTTTTTATCAGTCTACCAAGTACCAAGTCAATCATTTATTATATTAGGAGGTATTTCAATTTACAAAATTGCAATCAACACTTTAATGTAATGTATTGTTTCCCTAAACAATTTCTTTGATTAAAAAAGTTATTTAGAAAATAAAAAGAGGTATAACTATTCTATATTATAGAATAGTTACAGTTATACCAACCATATTATTTTGTACAATTATAAAGAAAGTTATATGAATATTATAAGATTTTCATTAAAATTTTCATTTATAAATAATCTGAGATTGTTATCCTTCAATATCGCTTCTTTGAAATGCTATTAAAGAAAACTTGCAAAGATTAAATCCTCAATTGAAGTAAAAACTGAGTTCGACATAGCGTGCATTGCTCGGCAAAGCGTTCACTTTTCTGGTACATATGTACTGTCCGTTGTACGAGATTTTCCCGTATTAGCAACTAGGAAAGGATAGAATAAACTGAAAGGATACTAATATAAAATTTGTTTTATCTTCCTATTTTTTTATTTATTTACCTCTGAAAATTCACCAGGATCCACACCTATGGCTCATGTTCGGTTTTCTTTCAGTTCAAGCATTATCGGATCTGGTTACTGTGTCAGGTTCTACAGCAGCAAAAGGCTACCTAACGCAATTGCCGGACAAATTTACTTAGACGACACCTTGCAAGAGAGATACTGTTAGTGATACAGACACATCATGCCATTGATACACTGCTGTGTTATTGATACTCTGCGTTACTGAGATACTTTGTCATTTACATATTGTATCTTTGATGAACTCTATATTTGGAACACTATGTTAGTTTTAGATCAATTCAATTTCACCACCCACTGTATATTTGTATAATTATTGACACAATCTGCATATGATATAAGTTTAATTATTCAAGGTTTCTAATTGAACATTTACTCACAGTTTAGATCATTTAGAGGATCATTTAATTGCCTATTTACTAATTTACCTCTGATATCCCATTTGAAAGGCTCTATTACAGTCCTGTACAACAATAACAGTCCCTCTGTGAAGATCTCAAAGCAGCTCTTGTCTTGTTTCGTCCAAAGCAGATTGCTAATTGTACAGAGTGTGAGCTATCAAATGTAAACAGAATTAAACAGCGTCTGGAGTTTCAAGGACTGAAACTGAGTTATTAGAGTTTGTATTTGGTTCATCGTTAGATGAGTTCATCATTAGGTTGACGATAAATTATACATTCTAATAGAAAGAGTGAGGGGTTTATCCTACATTTTGAACTTTTTTCTTAATCATAACGCGTAGAGTAAGATTTCGTTTGAAATTAACTATGGAGGATAAAAGTTTTAGATTCTCTTCAAATTTCACGTTTTTTTCTTCTTAGTTGTCTGCTCATGCGAAGGTTTACATATGCCTGATAACTGAATAAATTTATTATCTACCATATAGAATCTTTACTCACATTTAAGAAAGCTTGATTTTTTGAAAAGTTCACCCTATTTGCTCAAAATAGGGTAAACGCTGTTCTGAATCAAAATATATTTTATATATATTCAAAGCAATTTGGTTTAACGGTTAATTTAAATTAAAATCAAACAATAACAACTTATTCTATTTAACTAACCTGTACAATGCTTATTATCCCATCAAATTCTTTTTTTTTCTCTTCTGCATCCATAATTCTGGGCGAAAAGATCCGTCAATGTGACGAGAGGCAGCTTCCGACAGACGGTTTGAAAAATGAGAGCTGAGAGTAAAAACAAACTCTTGTCACGAGTCTGCTTCTTATATCAATAAGGAAATTATCCCTTTATTGAAAAAGAATCACTTGAAGTTATAACGAGTTAGTTATGTAAATAAATACAAAATAATAGTTAGCATTAATAATTTTGTTTTTACTTCTGTAAACTATAGAAATTTTTTTTTAGAAAAATTATTATTAGATTTACTTTTCTTTCCATTAAATATTACATCTTGCATTACTACAAAATAATCATCCTACATCTACAAATCATTGGTTAGTGACCTCATATCGCTAATATAGCCTGTAATCCCCAATGAAATATATGATGCAATATCACAGTTAGAAATACGAAGCACGATTGCATAAAATCCGTGCCTTTGAGGTTTAATACCCTCGGAACATTCGCTGTTTGGTATTCAGGGGATGAGCGCCAACCTGGAGCTCCGTGAAAGTCTTCGCATTCCCCCGGGATTTGCTGCGTCCATTGGCAGATGCTTTTTCTGTAGATCATCTGCACGTATCTGCGACACAAATTCACCATCACTTTCATCAAGAAATGAAATTGCAAACTCATCTTTGGTAGCTGGGAAATCTCAAATCAATGAAAAATGTGTTTGAAATTCTCTTCAAATCTCATGATTTTCTGTTTTCTTGTGAAGATCCATCTAAACGCATTTTAAGTTAATAAATCTAATGAATTGACATTCAATTAATATTTAGGAATGGTCAAATGAATGTTGTTAAATTTTATGAATGTTTTGCAGCTTCTACAATTGAGACAAAATGACGATGACTGTAACAACTGTTAACTTACAGTCAAGTTGACTGCTGACAAAATACTTAACGGACAGAACGACTAAATGCCTAAACTAAATGCCATAATCTACATAGGAAAAAAAACTTGCTGGACGGATGGCACCAGGCATTTAAGAGAAGAGTAAATTATCCTACCATTGAAAAACATGTTGAAAAAGAAAAAAGAAACGAATGAAAAGAAATACCGCCGACTTAATGAGAGAATTAGCATGGTCATGAAACATACCAATACACATCTGGACCAAAATTCTTACCATCAATATCCTACAACTTATAGTGTTGAATTTTCCAAATATTATTTTTTAATGTAAACATATGAGACATCATGTTTTAAATATTCTCTAAAGTCATTATCCTACTGATTTTAACTTCTATATTTATATTTTTCACCTAGTTAATTTGTCCGTTAGACGACATTTTGTCTGTCAATCATTTTGTCTTGTTTTCATTTCGTCAGTTAGTAATTTTGTCAATTAAGCATTTTATAAGTTAATCATTTTGTCAGTTAGTCATTTTGTCAGTTAGTCATTTTTTTCAGTTAGTCATTTTGTCAGTTAGTCATTTTGTCAGTTAGTCATTTTGTCAGTTAGTCATTTTGTCAGTTAGTCATTTTGTCAGTTAGTCATTTTGTCAGTTAGTCATTTTGTCAGTTAGTCATTTTGTCAGTTAGGCATCTTGTCAGTTAGTCATTTTGTCAGTTAGTCATCTTGTCAGTTAGTCATTTTGTCAGTTAGTCATTTTGTCAGTTAGTCATTTTGTCAGTTAGGCATTTTGACAGTTAGTCATTTTGTTAGTTAGGCATTTTGTCAGTTAGTCATTTTGACAGTTAGTCATTTTGTCAGTTAGTCATTTTGTCAGTTAGTCATTTTGACAGTTAGTCATTTTGTCAGTTAGTCATTTTGTCAGTTAGTCATTTTGTCAGTTAGGCATCTTGTCAGTTAGTCATTTTGTCAGTTAGTCATCTTGTCAGTTAGTCATTTTGTCAGTTAGTCATTTTGTCAGTTAGTCATTTTGTCAGTTAGGCATTTTGACAGTTAGTCATTTTGTTAGTTAGGCATTTTGTCAGTTAGTCATTTTGACAGTTAGTCATTTTGTCAGTTAGTCATTTTGTCAGTTAGTCATTTTGACAGTTAGTCATTTTGTCAGTTAGTCATTTTGTCAGTTAGTCATTTTGTCAGTTAGGCATTTTGACAGTTAGTCATTTTGTTAGTTAGGCATTTTGTCAGTTAGTCATTTTGACAGTTAGTCATTTTGTCAGTTAGTCATTTTGTCAGTTAGTCATTTTGACAGTTAGTCATTTTGTCAGTTAGTCATTTTGTCAGTTAGTCATTTTGTCAGTTAGGCATTTTGACAGTTAGTCATTTTGTCAGTTAGTCATTTTGTCAGTTAGTCATTTTGTCAGTTAGTCATTTTGTCAGTTAGTCATTTTGTCAGTTAATCATTTTGTCAGTTAGTCATTTTGTCAGTTAGTCATTTTGTCAGTTAGTCATTTTGTCAGTTAGTCATTTTGTCAGTTAGTCATTTGTCAGTTAGGTATTTTGTTAGTTAGGCATTTTGTCAGTTAGTCATTTTGTCAGCTAGTCATTTTGTCAGTTAGTCATTTTGTCAGTTAGTCATTTTGTCAGTTAGTCATTTTGTCAGTTAGTCATTTGTCAGTTAGGTATTTTGTTAGTTAGGCATTTTGTCAGTTAGTCATTTTGACAGTTAGTCATTTTGTTAGTTAGGCATTTTGTCAGTTAGTCATTTTGACAGTTAGTCATTTTGTCAGTTAGTCATTTTGTCAGTTAGTCATTTTGTCAGTTAGTCATTTTGTCAGTTAGTCATTTTGTCAGTTAGTCATTTTGTCAGTTAGTCATTTTGTCAGTTAGTCATTTTGTCAGTTAGTCATTTTGTCAGTTAGTCATTATGTCAGTTAGTCATTTTGTCAGTTAGGCATTTTGACAGTTAGTCATTTTGTCATTTTGTCAGTTAGTCATTTTGTCAGTTAGTCATTTTGTCAGTTAGTCATTTTGGCAGTTAGTCATTTTGTCAGTTAGGCATTTTGACAGTTAGTCATTTTGTCATTTTGTTAGTTAGTCTTTTTGTCAGTTTGTCATTTGTCAGTTAGGTATTTTGTTAGTTAGGCATTTTGTCAGTTAGTCATTTTGTCAGTTAATCATTTTGTCAGTTAGTCATTTTGTCAGTTAGTCATTTTGTCAATTAAGCATTTTATAAGTTAATCATTTTGTCAGTTAGTCATTTTGTCAGTTAGTCATTTTGTCAGTTAGTCATTTTGTCAGTTAGTCATTTTGTCAGTTAGTCATTTTGTCAGTTAGTCATTTTGTCAGTTAGGCATTTTGACAGTTAGTCATTTTGTCAGTTAGTCATTTTGTCAGTTAGTCATTTTGTCAGTTAGTCATTTTGTCAGTTAGTCATTTGTCAGTTAGGTATTTTGTTAGTTAGGCATTTTGTCAGTTAGTCATTTTGTCAGCTAGTCATTTTGTCAGTTAGTCATTTTGTCAGTTAGTCATTTTGTCAGTTAGTCATTTTGTCAGTTAGTCATTTGTCAGTTAGGTATTTTGTTAGTTAGGCATTTTGTCAGTTAGTCATTTTGACAGTTAGTCATTTTGTTAGTTAGGCATTTTGTCAGTTAGTCATTTTGACAGTTAGTCATTTTGTCAGTTAGTCATTTTGTCAGTTAGTCATTTTGTCAGTTAGTCATTTTGTCAGTTAGTCATTTTGTCAGTTAGTCATTTTGTCAGTTAGTCATTTTGTCAGTTAGTCATTTTGTCAGTTAGTCATTTTGTCAGTTAGTCATTTTGTCAGTTAGTCATTTTGTCAGTTAGGCATTTTGACAGTTAGTCATTTTGTCATTTTGTCAGTTAGTCATTTTGTCAGTTAGGCATTTTGACAGTTAGTCATTTTGTCATTTTGTTAGTTAGTCATTTTGTCAGTTAGTCATTTTGTCAGTTAGTCATTTTGTCAGTTAGTCATTTTGTCAGTTAGTCATTTTGTCAGTTAGTCATTTTGTCAGTTAGGCATTTTGACAGTTAGTCATTTTGTCATTTTGTCAGTTAGTCATTTTGTCAGTTAGTCATTTTGTCAGTTAGTCATTTTGTCAGTTAGTCATTTTGTCAGTTAGGCATTTTGACAGTTAGTCATTTTGTCATTTTGTTAGTTAGTCTTTTTGTCAGTTTGTCATTTGTCAGTTAGGTATTTTGTTAGTTAGGCATTTTGTCAGTTAGTCATTTTGTCAGTTAATCATTTTGTCAGTTAGTCATTTTGTCAGTTAGTCATTTTGTCAGTTAGTCATTTTGTCAGTTAGTCATTTTGTCAGTTAATCATTTTGTCAGTTAGTCATTTTGTCAGTTAGTCATTTTGTCAGTTAGTCATTTTGTCAGTTAGTCATTTTGACAGTTAGTCATTTGTCAGTTAGGTATTTTGTTAGTTAGGCATTTTGTCAGTTAGTCATTTTGTCAGCTAGTCATTTTGTCAGTTAGTCATTTTGTCAGTTAGTCATTTTGTCAGTTAGTCATTTTGTCAGTTAGTCATTTGTCAGTTAGGTATTTTGTTAGTTAGGCATTTTGTCAGTTAGTCATTTTGACAGTTAGTCATTTTGTTAGTTAGGCATTTTGTCAGTTAGTCATTTTGACAGTTAGTCATTTTGTCAGTTAGTCATTTTGTCAGTTAGTCATTTTGTCAGTTAGTCATTTTGTCAGTTAGTCATTTTGTCAGTTAGTCATTTTGTCAGTTAGTCATTTTGTCAGTTAGTCATTTTGTCAGTTAGTCATTTTGTCAGTTAGTCATTTTGTCAGTTAGTCATTTTGTCAGTTAGGCATTTTGACAGTTAGTCATTTTGTCATTTTGTCAGTTAGTCATTTTGTCAGTTAGTCATTTTGTCAGTTAGTCATTTTGTCAGTTAGTCATTTTGTCAGTTAGGCATTTTGACAGTTAGTCATTTTGTCATTTTGTTAGTTAGTCTTTTTGTCAGTTTGTCATTTGTCAGTTAGGTATTTTGTTAGTTAGGCATTTTGTCAGTTAGTCATTTTGTCAGTTAATCATTTTGTCAGTTAGTCATTTTGTCAGTTAGTCATTTTGTCAGTTAGTCATTTTGTCAGTTAGTCATTTTTTCAGTTAGTCATTTTGACAGTTAGTCATTTGTCAGTTAGGTATTTTGTTAGTTAGGCATTTTGTCAGTTAGTCATTTTGACAGTTAGTCACTTGTCAGTTAGGTATTTTGTTAGTTAGGCATTTTGTCAGTTAGTCATTTTGTCAGTTAGTCAATTTATCCTTTATTCATATTGTCAGTCGATATTTTGTCCGTTATGGCATTTTGTCCTAGTACCGATACCACAGAATAATTGTTATTGTATAGAAAAACATTTTTCTTCTATTTGGGTTTGTATAGTCTATATAGAGCGATATATTACAGTGAAGCTCCTGAGTTATGAAGTAATTGTTACTTCATAACTCAGAGCCACTTCATAACTCATGGGACACTGATAGTTTTCTATGATTTAAATCTTGGAGAAAACTATATGGGTTTTGAGGGATAACTATATAGGACCATGTTTTTCACGTATATCGTTTTCTGTAACATAAACATAGAAAATACTTCATAAATCAAGAGCATTTCATAACTCAGGTCCTTCATTACTTGAGTGCTTCATAACGAAACTCTTCAAATTCATCAGGAGTTTTACTGTACTATTTTCCATATTATTATTTTGATTGGATAATTCTTAGCAGAGCGAAGACATATTGAAAATAGTGTCATTGCACTTATAAAAGATATATTTTATAAAACTTACTGGAGTTAAGTAAATAATTTAACACAGTTAGATTATATTTAAATTATAGTTAAATACTACTACTATATTTCTTCTGCATTGTTACAGTCCATTCTTTTGTCCTTCTAACTCTGAAATACTTCAAGAAAATATTTTAGTTAGTTTTTCCTTAGCGTCTTTCCATGTCAATATGGAAACAAACTTCAAGAGTATTCCCCTACACTACCGGTCAGAAGTTTCGGACCACTTCGTATTTTTTCTCTAGAAACAAAATGAAATTAGTAGTTTAAACAAATGACTATATATATTTCTAAATTGCATACAATCCTTTGATAATATAATCTTGAATTAACATCGCAAAATTGATATTGAATCTAATAAAATTTATACGCTTTTTATCAAGAATATCACTATATATAAGTATTTTTATATAAGGCATTTTTCACAGATTCAAATATCAAGGGGGTCAAAATATTTGGCCGTTAGTGTAGGTGCAGTTAATATTTCTATATTTCTTAGGAGAAAATGTGTGTTCAGTAGCTGTTTTCCATTCTATGTATATTCTCTACGCAATTGACAAAATTGCGCAATCTCGAGAGTCTGCTGCGTGTTTTAACCCTGGAACGCACAGAGGTTCTAAGAGGCTGGGTTCTATCGGTTTGCAATATTGATGCATAATTGAAAAACTAATTGACTTAAGTTGTAGAAATTCCACGACTTTCATTGTCCACGTCGTATTTATGTATCGTATAAATATATAGTTTCATATTATTTTTGATCAGGTGTGCCTCTGGAGTCCGAGTGAAGTACAACATGTGATGTGTCACATTTTGCGTCACACTAGAAACATCGGCCCAAATGCGAAATACGACTCCCTCCAATTGATAATAAAGGTTTTTGTGTGTTTTTAATGACGGCTGTCATGAAATACGACACCTTTCAAATATAAAAATTATATACGACACCTTCCAAATATAAAAATTATATACGACACCTTCCAAATATAAAAATTATATACGACTCCTGAATCTTGAAATGTGATATTTTAGTGATAGAAAAGAGATGGCTGTCACGAAACACGACTCCTCATGTTATACGAAACGTAAGACCAATCAAACCTACCTTCAATTGATAAGCAAAAAGCATTTCTATGTTTCTACCATTCATTTTAAGTAGGGTCGGGAGGGGCGAATCTTGCGCACTAAAAACTTTTGGGTTTTGCAACTTAGTTTTTGCAGATAGACGAATAATATTTGACATGAAGAACCGCAATAAGGCCTTTTATACACCATCCAAAGGACAAAAAATTAGCATTTGTATAATGTGAGTTATTGACGAAAGTAGTGCGCAATTGAAATTGTCCTTGATGGGGCGATTCTTGCGCGCGAGAGGGGCGAATATCTGCGCACCCTTCAATTCCTTTCCATAGTGAAAAATAGCACTATTGAGTGTCTAGATACTTACTATAAAAATAATTGTGTTTAAAAGCATAAACAATCATATGATTCAAATTCTAAACTTGAGACAAACTTTTTTCGACTTGTTTACGTCAAGTTTGTAGAATGTATGTGTGACGTCATGAATGTTGCTTTCTATTCAGGATTAATTTATGCTTGTAATATTAGTTTATCTGAAGTATGACACTATTATATTTACTTATTATGTAACTATAAATATAGTAAAAAACTAGATGACGGGCACTCATAGAGCGCATACTTTTGCCACCGCTTACAAATGACCTTGACCTTAAACCTGTTCACTCCCAAAATATAAACAAATGATTCCTGAATATTGAAGCATCGTCCCGCCCAATTTCAGACAATTTGGTTGAATTCTTTTGTGTTATAAATAACCTTGACCTTTATTTTTACCTGATTGCTCACAAAATCTAATAAATTGGTTCCTGCATGGATAATTACCAACCGTCGACCAAATTTCAGTTACTTTGATTGAATAAATTTTGCGTTATAAGTCAACTTGACCTTTAACCTGACCGCTTCCAAAAACTAACCAAACCGTTCCTAGATATTGACCAATCGTTCCATCAAATTTCAGACAAATTGATTGAAAACTTTTGAATTATTGAGTTATAAATGACCTTGAGCTTTGACCGGATAGCTACCAAAATTTTACCAGATGGTTCCTGGAGATTAGTCAATCGATCGTCTTACCAAATTCAAAGTAATTTGATCGAAGACTTTTTGAGTTATGTGAGCAACAAGATGACAAACAAAAATATGTCGCCCAAAAGATAACCTTACGCAATCTATGAAAGTAATAATTCTTTTTAGATGTCAAATATAGCATATATAACCAATTTAGCATACATATCTAAAACGTTATTCAAAATGCTGTTACACTTAGATATTTTCACTTTATGTCTCTGAAATTACGATAATTAGAATATAGAAGCAAATGGGGTTTTCGTACATGTATTAGGTTACGTGGAATATTCACTTGCCATTGTAAGGTCGGGGAGATACCCATGGCCAAGAGAGGGTCCATATGTACTGAATCCCCTAGAGGCCTAGACCTAAAGGTTAGTCGTTGAACTCTAGCTTCCAGTCTTTCAATTCTTTCAAGAAAGGTAAAAATGTATCAGAATTTGAGAGTATAATGATACTATGAAGGTAGTAAAATTTCATCCAGAGTTGTGTCCGTAGTCTTGTAATAGGTAGAACATTCCACAACAATATTATGAGGTCATGTTTCTGAGACCAACGGTTCAGGTTTTGCGCCAGAAGATCTCTGCTACGTCCTTTTCTATGAAATCATCAGTTTCGTTGTCAATGTTCGTTGTCATCAGTTTCGCTGAAGACGCCAAATTTCTTTGCGACAGAATCTTGGCAATTGACGTGATCACCACTCATGTGTCTTGTTTAAGTAGTAAAAAAGTTCACCATCTTGTTGGAAGATAAATGATTGGTTTTTGAAGTGTTTTTTTTTTTCATCAATCCAATAGCTGGAACCACAATAATGTTAAAAGAGGATTGATCTTAGGCCGTTCTCCACGAAAATCAGAGGAGACTCCCAAGTTTTCGAGATTGGGGAAATCTTGGATATCTTCTGATCATGAATATTGAATTTGGTTGGCTTCAATAATGAAGAGTTTCTCGTTAAAAAAATCTTTTTCATACCTTGTCGTGTCCGCTTTAAACTCTCTGAGAAGGACCTTTCATCTCTCAAGTCTCTTTTGCTTTTTAAGAGGTGTGAGGACTTAGTGTTCTCTCATTTTGTAGGAAGACAACTGAAGATCCTTCGTGATGATGGTTCTAATTGAAGTCTGGATCACATTCATGTATTTAGCTATATTTTGAATTTTTTCAAGTATTTCTTCGAGTCTTCAACATTGCACAAACCTTCTTAGCCATTTTCTTTATTCGAACAAGTACTCCCATTTCTACACTTCTAGGACAATCCTCAGAAGTGACAAGCTCAACGAAGCTACTATTCACAACATGGTGCAATGTCGATTTTCAACTTTTAAAAGCATAATGATATCAGGGTTGGGTTTCCCTGTACGATGGTTTAACCCTGTCATTTTAGACCTGATATTTTCGATTTTATTAAAAAGAACCGAATAATAAGATTGTATAGCTATACTTAATAAAAAAGCAAATGATAAACATGTATAGTGATGTTTGGTATGTTTAACTATAAATTTCACAGAAAAGACTAATTAATGACTTTAAATTCACCCTGATTTACATTTTCATATTTCGACCTATTATCTGAAATAAATGTGGAATGTGTATGTTTTTAGTTGAAAGTGAAGAAATACACATATATAGAGAGAGTAATATTAAGCATTAAAAACTGTTTCATGGCCTAAAAATAAATTTCTATAGTGCGCAATATTCGCCCCGCCATGCAAAATATGGTGGAGCGAATAGTTGCGCACGGAAAAACTCCGCTAAATAAAAAATTTAAAAGTCTAGAACCTTAAAATTTTAACTGAGTCAATTAAGTCAATGATCATCATGCACTAAAAACTTCAGGTCATTATCTGGGATAGAAATTTTTGTATGACAAATTTATTTTTTAGGGTAATTCGGTAAAATGAATTTTCGATTAGGTACTTTTCATATGGTCTTAAATGTGATTTATTTCAACTATGAATAAATGCCTGTAAGCTGTTTAAATTTTATACAGAGTTACTACATATTTGAGCCTGTCTATGACTATTTTTGTTATTGGGCTAGCACATTCATAGCCCTTTAAACATGTGGTGCGCAAGATTCGCCCCGTGTGCTGCTGCGCAAGATTCGCCCCTCCCGACCCTACAACTTATTAAACCTTATAATACAATGAAATATCCTTTATTAAACTTTATAATACAATAAAATAGAGCAATCACATAAATAAGTTGGCATAGTTTGTCGTAACCATGATACAAAAATTTGCTAATATTTTTATTCTAATTATATTAAATTCAAATGATTTCATTACTAATAATTGAATATAGATTAAGAGGAGTTGAAATTATTGTTTTAACATCGTCTCTATATAGCTGTCATGGAAAGCGACTCCCCTGAATTTCTCCCCGTAGGAATACTGAAGAGATACGATTTAATTACCATGAGAGGAGTCGGATCGAATTTTTTATATTTCAAGGGAGTCGTCTTTCTAAACACCAAAATATAATATTTAAAGATCGAGGAGTCGGATCGAACTTTTGTATTTCAAAGGAGTCGTATTTCGCAACTGGGCCGAAACATCACTTAATATCAGGAATTTTAGCTATTTTTGGTAGTAACGCAACAGCTCATGTACAGTAGCGGACAAAATATAAGGGCAGGGAAAAACAAGTTATCTAAATCTTTAATTTCATAAAAAGTACAAAACACACATTATAGAATTTTGCATGTATTTTCTTATAGAGCTCATATGTATTCGTATAAAATTTCAAAGCATTTGGACAAATATTCTAGGGATAGTTCCATATTTACTTCAAACACGAAATTTTGCTCTGGACAAAAGTTAAGGGTAGCCATCATAATATTCGCGGATATTTGCAATTAACTTATTAATTTGTGAATAATTCTTCACTATATCACTCAAATACATCTTCTACTGTAAAATTCTAATAATTTTGCACAATATGAAGGAGTTCTCCATCTTCTATTCATCCTCAAGAAATGTCCAGAATTTTTCCATATTTATTGTATTTCTTCTCTGAGTACAGTCTCCAATTATTATCCAAACAATCTCAATTCGATTGAGGTCAGGACTCTGTGAAAGCCACCTCATTAGAGCAATTTCTTCATCTTCTAATAGAGTCGTAACTTTTTTATCTGAGTAGTAGGGTCCGTTGTCCTGCTTGAAACTCTGTGGTTGAGGGTCAGCTGCTTGTTGATAGGGGAAAGTATGATGACGAAAGAGCTCTTTTATACTTCTGCAATAACTCCTCCTTGTAGACGAACAATGGGACCAGGTCCAGCAGAAAAAATGACCACCAAGACCATCACACTACGTCCTCCAAAATTAACCGTTATATTGACGCAGTTCAGAATTAACATTTCCCCTATTTTACGTTTAATTTGTACTTTCCTATAAGAACCAAAGACTTCTATTTTTCTACCATCATCACTAGAATGTACTTTCGACGACTGATCAATCGACCAAACGACATACTCATGACAAAACACAAGTATCACTTTCCGTTTCTTTTTTGAGATTGAAAGCTTCGATGCAGGGACCAATTATTGCAAACCAGCTTGTTGAAGTCGAAGCGAAAAAGTAGACTGGGACACCGTAACATCAGACATGACATCTATCTCACGAAAAATTTGACCAGAAGTGTTAAAACTACCTTGCAAGCTACTTTGAAGACTTGCATGATATTCTCTCAGCAATGCTTTGGGAAGTCTACCATTCTTCGGTTTGGAATCAACAACTCCATACTGCTTATGTTGAGCCACAATATGTTGCACAATCGTTCTGGACCTTCATGTGGCAATAGAAATCTTTTGCAACGACAATTAGAGACTGTATCAGAGGGGAAACTCGGGGACATTTCTTGAGGATAAATAGAAGATGAATAACTCCTTCATCTTGTGCAAAATTATTAGAATTTTGTGGTAGAAGATGTATTGAGTGTTGAGTGATATAGGAAAGAATTATTCACAAATTATTAAGTTAATTGCCAATATCCGCGAATATTTCAAAGTTAATAATGGCTACCCTTAACTTTTGATCAGAGCAAAATTTATAGTTTGAAGTTAAATATATAACTATTCCTAGAATATTTGTCAAAGTGTTTTGAAATTTCATTCGAAAACATATGAGTTTTATATGAATATACGTGCAAAATTTCAATAATCTGTGTTATGTTCTTTTTATGAAATTAAAGATTTAGATAACTTTTTTTCGCCTACCCTTCAATTTTGCACAAGATGAAGGAGTTCTCCATCTTCTATTCATCCTCAAGAAATTTCCACAATTTTTCCATATTTATTGTATTTGTGATATTTTGTCTGCTACTATATATCAACCGGGCTCCAGATTTATGTATGATAATAAAATGATAAAAATACATGTTGTATTATTTCCATAGATTTCAATTAAATACGTTTGAAGCCTAGATTTAAAAAAATAAATTCAAGTTTTCAAACTATAAGTCTATATTTCAACCGTAAAAGGTTTGAAAACGCGCAGAAAGTTTTCTTTCTGATTACACTGGTAAATATTTCCATTACAACAATTAAAATCTAATAACTTAGTTTGATTAATGATCAAATAGCTTCTAAATATCAGACCGAGTTCAATATTTAAATTATTTCATCCTTTAATGATAATTGACATTCATTATTAGATTTGAGTAGCTACGACAAGGCGTCATCGCATTTCATTGTCGCTGTTCAAATTCGTTAGGTTTAGATCTGTTTGCATTTCATTATTTCGACACAATTCAAATGTTCGCTAATGCCGAATGGGAGACAAGATTTGGAATGATGGTTATAACGTGGTGATGGGTGAGTGTAATGTGATGATGGTTATAACGCGGTGATGGGTGAGTGTAATGTGATGATGGTTATAACGCGTTGATGGGTGAGTGTAATGTTATGATGGTTATAACGCGGTGATGGGTGAGTGTAATGTGATGATGGTTATAACGCGGTGATGGGTGAGTGTAATGTGATGATGGTTATAACGCGGTGATGGGTGAGTGTAATGTGATGATGGTTATAACGCGGTGATGGGTGAGTGTAATGTGATGATGGTTATAACGCGGTGATGGTGAATGTAATGTGATAATGGTTATAACGTGGTTATGGTGACTGTAATGTGATGATGGTTATAACGCGGTGATGGGTGAGTGTAATGTGATGATGGTTATAACGCGGTGATCGCTAAGTGTAATGTTATGATTAGAGCCCGGATTTATAGTTCTTATGCAATAAACGCTATTTTGACAATAAAAATGAAGATGAAATTATTGCTTGGATTGTATAAACGCTATTTAACCATAAAAGCTACTTCACTAGAAATGAAGAGATGAAACTAGTAATTATGGAATAGATGCCAAGAAAAACTATGATAAATCATCCTTTACATGCGAGATATACCGCTATCATATTATTACGGTGTGACTAACAAGGTTATGTTTCTTCCGTCTAAAATTTTAAGAATATAGTAAATAGCGCATAAGGTTTTTGAGATACTGTCTCTACCATATAAGTTTCTATCAACACAGTGCTGCAAGCATAAAGTTCTTACGGATAATTTCTCACCCCCCTCTGTTACACTTTTATTTGTTAAACTCCATTACCATACCTCAAACACATTATCTCAAAAAACTTATCCGCAAGAACAATATTTAAAAAAGATATATTCCTACAGTGGGTAAGCTTTTGATTTGTAACCTTGGAGGTGCCACATGAATATTATATTATTGATATAATTAAACTTACAAGAGATATTGAAATTAGTGCCCTAAGTCTTTCACTTTTTTTATTGTACTACTTCACGGAAATAATACTGACATAATTATTGGTAAATTAAACTAAAATGAGAAATTAAAGTAAACAGACAGAAGCTTCTCAAATTTTAAAATTATTTTCTGCAAAAACAGGCTAAGCATGACAACAGAAAATGTTATTCATTTCTTGTAATAATGTGAGATAATTGTTGTAAAATAACATTTTATTCCATTAAGAAATAATTATTTATACTTTTTTGTATTTGGTTTGTGCTATTCTTTTTGAGTTTTGTTGTTGTATTTTCTTATTTGGCTGTGACTTGGACAATGACATTGTTTTTGGGTAACTTTTGTTTGAGTTTCTTCCACGTTGTTAGTTTACTGTAAAATAAAAAATACGTAAAATTATGATACATAGTTTTATATACTATTTTATAAAAACAGCTGTTTTGAATATTGCGTAAGTTCTACGAACAATAATAAAACATTAGGTATTCACAAATAATTGTGAAATATGGTATTACAATTCTGGAATAATAATAATTACTAAAGTTTCTATTGCATATTGTTTTTAAAGAAATTGAATCCATTTTAGAACAAACTATGATGTAATAAAGATTATTCATCACGACTACATTTTAGAACTATTTAAACAATTTACAGTGCTATTTTGACTACTTTTGTTTGAACTATAAATCCGGGTTCTAGTAAAAATCATCTGAACCTAAAGAATCACAATCTATCCATCCCCTTAAGTTTCAAAAATATTTAAACTAAAACTGAAATTAGCAAAGTATGAAAAAAACTATCACATATTTCTTTTTTAACTTTAACTTTTTTTAATGATTTGATGGCAAAAAAGGGTAAAATGTGTATAGTACACTATTTTTCAGTTATCCAATAAAGGATCTACCTACTACTCAGAAACTTGACTAATTAATTGTGTTATTGAAATTACAAACATTCGACTAAGGTGTTTATCCACCTCTTTTTCCACGAATATAAGATATTCCCTCCGCCCTATTTACACTTCAATTATTAAAACAGCTAATTATCAGAGGGTTGTACGTTAGAGAGATTGATCGCGACTTGCCGTGTATTAATTATTCAGAGATGTTAGCACCGAGTGCCCCCTGGAGGCGAGGCTTGATATCATTCAAATTACTCCCCTGAGTTTATAATGTATTTAGTTCGCTCTACACTGCACTTAATGCATTGCAGCTAATTCGGTAATTGTATTTGCAGGTATTAGTGAGAAGAATGTGTGCTATCTTCAGCGATGAGAGTCAAGAAAAATATTCCAAAGAAACACAATTCTTATTGTGATGAATCTTGGTAAATTCGCTGTAGAAAAATCAAAGGAATGAAACTTTTTCTTCCGGACAAAAAAGAAAATTGAAAAAAAAATGTTTGAAATTTTATTGTTTCTTGATTTTTTTTATTAAAATCAGTATAACAGTCAACCTGATCATAAAATATTTACCAGCTGAATATTTGGATCATCTTATCACAACAAAAGAATATTTTATACTGTTATATACTTGCAAGCCATCTCTCTAATTATTTTGTGTCTTGTGTATTGAAATTTGGAATTTTAATCACATCGTGCATAGGAAATTAACCCTGCGAGGCTAGCACTGATATATATGCACAGTCTTGAGAATGAGCTGGACATTTTGAAACCCCTTCAGGACTCACCCCCTTATTCTCTGAGATATACCAGCCCTGCAACGTACCTTTGGTGCTAAGCAAGGTGAGCACTGCTAGTGGTGCTAAGCAAGATGAGCACTGCTAGTGGTGTTAAGCAAGGTGAGCACTGCTAGTGGTGCTAAGCAAGGTGATAACTGCTAGTAGTGCTAAGCAAGGTGAGCACTGCTAGTGGTGTTAAGCAAGGTGATAACTGCTAGTGGTGTTAAGCAAGGTGAGCACTGCTAGTAGTGCTAAGTAAGGTGAGAACTGATAGTGGTGCTAAGCAAGGTGAGAACTGCTAGTGGTGTTAAGCAAGATGAGCACTGCTAGTGGTGTTAAGCAAGGTGAGCACTGCTAGTGGTGTTAAGCAAGGTGAGCACTGCTAGTGGTGCTAAGCAAGGTGAGCACTGCTAGTGGTGTTAAGCAAGGTGAGCACTGCTAGTGGTGCTAAGCAAGGTGAGCACTGCTAGTGGTGTTAAGCAAGGTGAGCACTGCTAGTGGTGTTAAGCAAGGTGAGCACTGATAGTGGTGCTAAGCAAGGTGATAACTGCTAGTGGTGCTAAGCAATGTGAGCACTGCTAGTGGTGCTAAGCAAGGTGAGCACTGCTAGTGGTGCTAAGCGAGATGAGCACTGCTAGTGGTGCTAAGCAAGGTGAGCACTGCTAGTGGTGCTAAACAAGGTGAGCACTGCTAGTGGTGCTAAGCGAGATGAGCACTGCTAGTGGTGCTAAACAAGGTGAGCACTGCTAGTGGTGCTAAGCGAGATGAGCACTGCTAGTGGTGCTAAGCAAGGTGAGCACTGCTAGTGGTGCTAAGCGAGATGAGCACTGCTAGTGGTGCTAAGCAAGGTGAGCACTGCTAGTGGTGCTAAGCAAGGTGAGAACTGCTAGTGGTGCTAAGCAAGGTGAGCACTGCTAGTGGTGCTAAGCAAGGTGAGCACTGCTAGTGGTGCTAAGCAAGGTGAGAACTGCTAGTGGTGCTAAGCAAGGTGAGCACTGCTAGTGGTGCTAAGCAAGGTGAGCACTGCTAGTGGTGCTAAGCAAGGTGAGCACTGCTAGTGGTGCTAAGCAAGGTGAGCACTGCTAGTGGTGCTAAGCAAGGTGAGCACTGCTAGTGGTGCTAAGCAAGGTGAGCACTGCTAGTGGTGCTAAGCAAGGTGAGCACTGCTAGTGGTGCACATGTTTACTAAGGTGAGAACTGAGTATACTAGGAGACAAAACGCCGCGTTTTTACTGAAAAGTTTACGCCTCTTCAATTAATTAAAGTTAAATGAATGGAAGTCAAATTTACAGTCTATACTGGCGTTTCTACTGCTTTCCATTCATTTAACCGTGATTAATTGAAGAGGGTAAACTGGGTGGTGAAACGCAGAGTTTTATCTATTAGTATAGAATGGGCCTAACTCCCTGTTGCCACGAGTATGCGTTAATTCCTTCATTTTATTTACTACGAAATCGACTACTAACATATGTGTATCGGGTTACATGCCGCTGCTTTAAACTTCTGTGCCAGGTCTCTAACTCTTTGAACCACAAGAGTTGAAGAAACATTAATTTTATTAATATTTGAAATAATAAATTGAGTATTTGTATATAATTAAGTCATTAATATGAGATAAAAGCGAAAATTTCAATAATTCCATTTTAATGTTTCATTATAAGGTGGAACAAAAATAATCCCACCCTGTAACTAAATTGTGCTAATCAATGATTTTCTAAGATGGGTTACACAGTATCCCACTATGCAACAAATGTGACTAAGTAAGTGGGTTGCTCAGTGTCAAACCGTGGAACAAATGTGACTAAGTAAGTGTGCCAAAAATTGATAAACAATCATGAAGTGTACATTGTACAGTACAACAAACTAGCAGATGCAATAAACTACTAACGGCCATTTATGTGGAGTGTTTCAAAGTAATCGTCATTTATTTCTCGTCATCTTTGATGAGTTTTTCAAATTAATCTTCATATATATAGCCCTTTCTATATAGATGAAGATTCTTATATATTTAAGATGAGAATTAATGATATTGTCCTATTTATTTAATATCTATCAACTATAAAATCTACTGACAGTAATAACCATCATTATTTTCTATCGAGTTATAAATATGTTGGGAAAGAAGCAACTAAACCCCTGAGTGGAGCAGCTTTGATCTGCAGATCTTCTTCAGGTTTCTCTCCTTCTTTCAAGTCTGTCCTGTGTTTTCTTTGGCCCAAAAGATTATAGAGCAAATATTATTGAAAGCCTCTTAGAAATTTGTGAGCACTGCACCACAGTGAAATCTAATGGATGGAGAGGATTCAACTTCTCTAATTCTAAGGAAGAATAATAGTTATTGAATATCCCATCCATGTCCCTTAGAAATAGGATTACTGGTCAATAATTGGTTGTTGGATGCGATAGGGTGGTAAATTCCTCTTTTGATTTTCTCTAAAACTTCAACGTGTCGTTTTTTCTATCTATCTATCCATTAATTTTCATGAGATTACAGATGATAAGCATGGAAATATAAATCCTTATTATACTCAAATATAAATTGACTTCTTGTACTAATTTCATATCCTTTGAGTTGAATCTTATTTCATGCACGAATTGCAAACTTTAAAATGTTTGGAAAGTGTTAATATTCGCCATGAAAACATAGCCTTTCTCACACCAATATTCAGACTAGAGTTTACGCGTTCAGACAAAAGAAGAGGGAAGAAACATCCTCTTTTCATTGTTGTGGAGTAGTAAATGATACTAAGCGATGCTTTCTTTCCAGTTTTTGTGCTTCGTGGCGGAGAATTTCTTTGAAGTGAGTGTTAGGAATTCAACTACAGAGAAAAGTGACATCTTCATGTCTGTTCAAAGTAAATAAATGTTTTCAAGGATTCGTCTACCATACCTGTTATGCATTTTTGTTTGTTATGAATAAGAATTCAGGTCATGAATATAGTCCTACAAAGCATTGGAGAGTAAATTCTAAGCATTCTACAACGATTTCAATAAGGAGGTGTAAAAGAATATTTTGATGGCGGTACTTGAAAACAAACACAATACTTTTCTACTTTGGTTATATTTAAAGTACTTGAACCGTTGTGATTCTAGTATAAAGAATCTCACCCTAGATTCGTGAATGTACTTTCTATGGGTCAATTACATAAGATATTTTTTTGCTCTTCAAAAAGTACTTTCAGCATTCTTTAACTCTTCAATGGAATATTTCGTCCCGATTCCAAGGCAACAAAGCTTCATTGTGTCACGTATGGGAAAATGTTACCATATTGTGATTTCCAAGGGATGCAAAATCGTCAATTTTTTTTTTCGTGTGACATAAGCATTACATATATTACATACTTGTTCGTAATTTGTTACAATAAATCACAGTAAATTCATCCTTTAACCAGGTTCTAACTATTATCTTAGTACATTCCTTAGCCGGGTTATGATTACAGCGTCATAATTATAGAGCCCGAATTTATAGTAGCACGAAAGTAGACGAAATAACTCTAAAATATAGTTTTAATAACTTAAACTTAACTTAACTTAACTTAACTTAATAACTTAAAATAAGTCTTATAGTTGCAAGAAATAGGTGTTTATATAGCAATTTTTTTTTAAATTCATTAATTTTCTTTTAAACCACAGTATGCAATCTTTAGTAATTATTGTTTCAGAGTAACAATGCCATTCTAATATTTCATCTTTATTAGTAAATAATTAATTAGTGTTCAATATTTAATTATTTTTTGTAGAGCTTAGACAGCATTCACGGCATCTGCATGAATGTGTTTGACTGTTGTAGAAAATATAATATATACATACAATGTCTATGTCACAGCCAAATGAGAGAATAGAAAAACAGCTAGATTCAAATAGAATAGTACTAACAAAATGAAAAACAGAAACAATTTGTAATTTTCGATGATAAAATCATGCTAATACATCATAACAATTACACATTCTAACAAGAAAAGATTAACATTTTATTAACTTTTTATGTTTTCATGCTTAGCCTACTGTAGTTCATAATAATTTTAAACGTTGAGAAGTTTTTTTCAGTTTTATTTAAATGAACAAAAAAATCAATTTAGATTAATTTACAAGCTAGGCAGTAATGAACAATAGTAAGTTTTATGTGGAATATTAATATGAAAAAAAAATTGTTTCTGTTATATCTGACATGTAAAGTATTATTTATTATAGTTTTTTATACCATAATTACTAGTTTCATCTATTTACTTTTAGTCAAAATAGCTTTTATAGAAAAATAGCGGTTATGCAAAAATACGAGCTATTTAACTATATTTTTATGATCAAAGTAGCGTTTATAGCATGAGAACTTTAAATACGGGTTCTGGATATAAATTGTCTTAAAACTACAGAAAAATTATTTAAACGATAAAAATGGAGTACTTCGAGTAAACTAACCTCCATGTAAGAAAATAGTAACATTTCAACAAATTCTCTGAAGAGCAATCTATCAAAATCAAATGTTTTTTAATTACTTTATATTATTTACCCCAAATAAATTGAAGTGTTGAAATCATACGCATCATTGAGAAATAATGAAGGAATTCAAGTAAATTAGTAAGATTCCTCATTCTTTTTTAAAATCCTACGTTATGAAGCAGAAGAAGGACTAATGAGATGCCAATTAGTCCTTCTAAAGCAGTTGCAAAATAATGTGAATTGTTATTTCTATTCGTAATGCTGTTGTTGTTGAAATGAATATAATATTTGTGAGAGGATTACTAATTATAAAGTGCAGCTCTTATTTAGTGGAGTATCTTGCAGATGGAGCGGAAAAGAATGCATGTTTGATAGAAATGAACTTTATTTTACTATGAAACTAAAATATATTAATATGCCCATGATATTTTTAGTGTGTGCGCAGTAAGGAGTAATATTTGCATCTATTGATTCAATTGTGTATTAATAATATTAACATTATTACTTTAAATATTACTAGAAATTCATTTTGATATTCAATAAAGATAACCATTAAAATTAATACATAGAATTTTAATCAAGAAATTTAATATAGAACGAACAGGTATGGAAAATTGTAGGTTTTTAGGCACTAACGGTTTACGGAAATTGAGTCTTAAATAACCCACGATGGTTGACAGACGTTTCGTCCAAGGTTCATAGACTATAACAGGTTAACCAGTCTGGAAAAAAATGTCAGAGGTACGATGTGATCACATGGCAGTTTTTGAAAAATGAGTTGTGAAACAGTGAGATATATGGGGTATACTAGTTCCGTACTCAGAATTATTTTAAATTTAATAATCTATAAGAATATATAAAACTATAATAATATAAATGTGTTTCAGCGGAAAAATGGATAAGAAACTAAAGACTATTCACTCCGGTGATTAGTGTGCAATATCTCTAAAACTATAAATTGAACTATAGTGGGTCACAAGCCAGAACTCTTTTAAATTTAATAATCTATCGAATGGTATAAAAATATTCCAATATTATTATTGTTTCGCTTGCAAATGGATAATAAACAAACTGCAATTAACTCCGAAAATTAGTGTGCTACTCTCTTTGAAAAAAAAAAAAAAACTGCAGTGTTTTCACTGATTACTGTGTACAAAATTAATAGGTAGGTACCTATACAGTGTATAGGTACTTTAACTTTAAAAATGATTTATTTTTCGTAGGGATTGATCAAAATAGTTCTTCAAAGTATTACCTAATCAGTTATTATATATTTTTAGAATAAAATATACTTTTTAATTTCAGATGTGATTTAGAAAATGAAACTTAGCCTTTGTTAAATTATGACTAGGTTTTCTGAAATTAAAAAAGTTTAAAAAATGTTAATTAATTTTTAAAATTGTCTGAAGACTTGGTGGATGCAATTCATAGTAACACTTTGAAGTTGTTGTATTATTCAATTCGTCTAACCTGTTATATTCTATGAACCTTGGTTTCGTCGACTAATTTTCGTAAATACGATACTAACATACTATAATGTTACAAAACATTTACTTTAACAGAATTATGTATCAAAAGATCAAATTACAAAATAAAAAAGTGGTAAGGAGGAAAACTATTAAATAAATTTCAATTGTTTTTCTACTTGATTACTAATCCAGAACAACTCGATAATAGCAAATTATTTTAAAGTAATTTGAAATATTGTATATGCAAGACAAAAAATAAAAACTATATCATACCAAATAATGAAATCATTGAAACTTAAAGGACTAAATCCACACACAAAAAACATTTTTAAATAGAATTCTTTGCCTATAATTGTAGCCTCGTATAACATTTCTGCCTATTTATATCTTGCCGTGTTGGCTGGGGTAAAGGGGTCTTTTCGAGTAATTTGAGAATATTAATAATAATATATTAGTTCTACATTATCATGTAATAAACTCATATTTTTTTTGGAGAAGATTTTTAATAATTTATATTACAGGATCAAAATTTGAAAATGGGATAACGTTCAATTTTCTATTTTAAGCCGACTACTTGTTTCTAAGAATCACTTTTTTTAGGGAAAATAAATCTAAAATATCGATAAACATTCAACTGCGAGTTTTTTTCTCTAAATCTTGCCATTCAATCTGTGATTACCACTTAATTGCCGAACACTAACAGTAGTCGAACAGTGGGCATTTACCTATACTGATAATGGATAACCGAAGATATAAATCTTATTATTATGAAACGTAAATTATTGAGAGGAAATTATTGTAAATTTTAAAAATCACAAACGTAACTTGACCCAAAAATTACTAAATTACTTTAAAATAATTTGGTATTATTGAGTAGTTTTGATTTAGTATCAAAGTAGAAAAACGATTTAAAATTATTTGATAGTGATCCTCCTTACCATTATTCTATTTTTAAATTCGATCTTTTGATTCATTATTCTGTTAAAGTAAATATTTTGCAACATTAGCATATGTTAATATCCCATTTACGAAAATTTGTTGATGAAAAGTCTTGTCGACAAAACGGCGGCACATCACCGCGATAGGTCATTCAAAAAGGTTTAATGGTCAGATTGGTTCATCACCTATGGCACCACCCACTCTCCGAGTTCTAGGAGTGTCCAAGTACTATCAAATGCCCTAACTATTTTCTGATATGTCACAGCAACCAAAGATGAGTTTGCAATTTCATTTCTTGATGAAAGTGATGGTGAATTTGTGTCGCAGATACGTGCAGATGATCTACAGAAAAAGCATCTGCCAATGGACGCAGCAAATCCCGGGGGAATGCGAAGACTTTCACGGAGCTCCAGGTTGGCGCTCATCCCCTGAATACCAAACAGCGAATGTTCCGAGGGTATTAAACCTCAAAGGCACGGATTTTATGCTCATATTGAAGAACATTTTTCGGCCTGCAAATATATATGTCATAAGCTCTTTTGATGGAGGGTATAGCTCTTACCGGGTATATTAAAAGTGTATTAGATGTTTAATATCAAATTAGATTTTTCATCAAATAATTTCACATGAGTTTTACTTACGAGTTATAAGATAACACGCAGAAGTAGTGATATAATCAATGGTATTATTATTGATTTATTGAAAGTAGTGAAAATAATACAAATAATTGTATAATTTCGTCAAGAAGAATTAAATTTGATCAACTGAAGTTAATAAAAAGTAATTTTTATACAGTAATTTCAAGAAAACATTAGAATAATCCAAAATAATTAACAGATTGTGAATTAAAGAAAAATATATAAGTTACAGCTAGATATTATTGCTAGTCAATCAAATTACCGATAGAGGTTGACATTTTAATACTTGATTCACAATCCAAAAAAAAATTATAGTGGGGTCTCAATAGATTATGATGGGACCGAATTTAATCTTATATGTCCCTTAATTATTGTCTATATTGTCCTTCTATGTCCCTATTGTCCTTCTATGTCCCTTAATTATTGTCCATATTGTCCTTCTATGTCCATATTGTCCTTCTATGTCCCTTAATTATTGTCCATATTGTCCTTCTATGTCCCTTAATTATTGTCCATATTGTCCTTCTATGTCCCTTTAATTATTATCCTTATTGTCCTTCTACGTCCCTTTAATTATTGTCCATATTGTCCTTCTATGTCCCTTTAATTATTGTCCCTATTGTCCTTCTATGTCCCTTAATTATTGTCCATATGGACCTCAGCTTGTGTCTCACTATGATAACTTTTTATCTCACTATAGAGTATAACATTGACTCTGTTCTTACATCAACTAATCCTCAGTTGAGCGGCTTATATCTATCATCAGATTCTTGAAGCTTTTCTTGCATATCACTGAACATCAAAGCAAATAATTTAGTAAATATTTAATACGCAAATATTACAAAAGATATACAAATTATTTACTTTACAGTAACAATAATATTTTATAGAATTATTACAAAAATATTCTACAAAATAGTTACAAAATGTTGTATAAAATAGATAGTTACACAAATATTTAAAAAAAAATATAATTAAAAATATTTTATATATTGCTATAAATTTAGTAAATGATTTTATTTAATTTAGCTATTGTAGAAATTAGCGAAAATGATGAATAGAATCAGAATTAGTTCAATTTTTTAAAATTTGTATTCACTCTAGACTTACAAAACAAATCACGATAAAATAGGTTTCTTTATTCTTTAGTCAATCATTGGCTTGTTTGAAAATTTCAAACTAAATTATAATTTTAAGAAGTTAAACAATTCAATTCTAATTAAGCCAAATTTACACTTGGCTTAATTAGAATTATTAAACAGATGATATGATTTAAAATAGTAGAAGGATAACATTTATTTGTCTACTTTTCCCTCGCAAAATTGTTTGGATCAAATTTATTTTGTAATACAAATTGTAATTCGCTTAACTCAAAAATTGTTCAACGAAATTACATTCCAGGAACCATTTGGAAAGATTTTGGGAGCGATCGGGTCGAAGGTCAAGGTCAAGGTCAAGGTCATATCTAACTCAAGGATTAATAATGGTGAAAGTCATTTATAAGCGATGGCGAAGGTATGCGCTTTACGAGAGTCCGTTCTAGTTATTTATGTTAAATTTATTTTCGATATGTAATTTATTATAATAGTCTCTTTATTATTAACTATAGTTATTGAAACTATGAGGCTCATATTACTTTAAAGTGAAATTAGCAGCATGATATGATTTATTATGATGCAACTTCATTAAAAGTTCTAATATCGAACAGTAGTAATTTATTCTGTATAATAGAAAAATTATAAAATTTCAATTATAATATAAAAAGGGAAAAAATAGATACAATGTCTATAGTAAATATAACTAGTATTAGACTTAGTAAATGGTTGAATAATAATTTATAATTAAATATTATTCGTTTGTTATTAAAAAAAAAAAAGAAATTCAGAATTGATTGGAAATGTGACAAAATAGCCCAAAATATTCTATAAAAATCCTATAACGCAGAACATGTTTTGTTCCCATGCTGACATTTATGTCGGGGCCATAGAATATTGAGGTGATAACTTCTCCGTATACCCCATAATAATTTATAGCCTCAAGTTAGTTAGTTGTATATCGTCCGCACTCAACGTTTTCGATGCAACTAAAACTGTTTGATGAACAGGGAGATGAGTTATAAAAACACGTAAATATTGTCTATAATTAATATATGGTCATATTAGTGTGAATGGTGATAACTATAGTGTAAATGGTGATAACTGTAGTGTAAATGGTGATAACTATAGTGTAAATGGTGATAACTATAGTGTAAATGGTGATAACTATAGTGTAAATGGTGGTAACTATAGTGTAAATGGTGATAACTATAGTGTAAATGGTGATAAATATAATGTAAATGGTGATAAATATAATGTAAATGGTGGTAACTATAGTGTAAATGGTGATAACTATAGTGTAAATGGTGACTATAAAATAACCCCAATAAATGCTATAATAAAATTATTGAGTTGAATCTAATTAATGAATAATATTATTTAAAAAATCATAAATATTGAATTTTAGTTATTTGAACTTTGAATTGGATTCAATTTAAAAAATCTAGAATTGATTAAATAGTCTTTCTAATCATAGGGAAATAATATTTAATTAAGCTGTCGAGTATACGTTTTAAACACGTGTATAATTATTATACATAAATATAACTGTGTAATTAAGTCTACGGTAAAGACACCTTTTATTTAATTTACTTTCAAACCGGGATATAATATATGTAAACACTCTAAATTATATATCATTAAAACAATCGATAATTGAAATGTTATTAAATATTTTACGGAAGGACTACCAAGGCTTATGGAACAATAATTGAATAAGTTACTTCAGTTGATCTGCTGCCCAAATTGTAATTGCTTTAGATAAATATTAGATATTACTGTATCAACATAAATATATCTAAAAAAAATATGATACTAATTCTGAATAGCTGTTCAGGAAAAAAATATAACATTCTGTTTTATTCTAAATATCGCTTTTCCAAACGGTGCCACTTGCGGCTACTCGAATCCTGAGAATATCCTGTCACTCTCTCACTAACGTTTGCAGTGTTTGTACCAGTAGCCTCGTGGTTTCGGTGGAGTGAAGAGTCAGTGTGTCTGCTTCTCTCTCTGGTAACTTGACACCGAGAGAACAAGAAGAGGATGTCATTTCACAACAAATTAATGAACATTAAAAGACTATTAACTTAATATAGGATAATCTGTATGTACAGAAATATAAAGTAGCTCTCATCATAGATAGCGTGCTCTTCATTTTCCTCTTTTTGTGATGATGAACTCACACTCGTTTACTTTGCTTCGTTAGTGGAACAGAAAAATAGAGACGATGGAAGTGAAAGAGAGACGATGATTCTCGTAAAGATATATTCAATTAATATATATATATATATATATTTTTATTTAACATTATTGTATAATTTATTTAAATGACATTTTTATATAAATTTTTTATGTAACATTGTTATATAATTTTTTTAAGTAACGTTTCTATAATATTTTTTATGTATTATATGTTATATGAATTTGTTTTTAAATTTAATCAATGTAAACATAGTTAAAAAAGTTATACACCACAGATATTAATTCATTAAATTTTTATAATTTTGTTTAGTTTTAAATTACAAAAAAAAAACAGAAATCTCAAATCTCTCAAAAATTCTCTTGCAATTTCAGGTTTTTCACATTAGTATATATTGCTCAATAATTCAACTGATATTCTTTAAAAATAAGCTTTTTTAATAGTTTGTAGAGAAAAGATAACAATAATTAAATTATAAATAATTCATATTATTCAAAATTTATTTTTAGCAAGTATTAAAAATTTAATCGAGATTTTTATTATTTTATTTATTTTTATTTTATTTTTATTTTAAACTATCATATTATTCATTATAATTATATATAATTTTTTTTAAGAAGTGAAAGAACAATAGTATCCTAACGTGAAAATAATATCTAACACAACTAAGTTATTAAAAAAAATAAAAAAAAGATTATGTTGATTTTTTTTATTTGAAATTGAATTTTGTAGCTGGAATAGCTGACTAATTAAACGACCGATATAATAATTATATTATATGTAAGATTTTATTTTGTGTCACTAAAACTATATACAACAATAAAAATGTAACACTTTTATTAAGACCAGCTTCACACTTGCGTTTTAAACAGTACGGGAAAAAAACTTCTTAAAATGTGTTCACAATTGCGTTTTTAACACTGCGGGAAAAAAATCTTAAAATATATTCACAGTTCCGTTTTTTTTTATCGCTGAAGGAAAAATCACATTAAAAAACTATTTTTTATCGGTGAAACACCAAACGACGTGTTTCTTTTTCTGCTATGTTAAGAAACGAGAGAGTGAATCGGGTATAGAGGCAATATCATTGCTACGTATCACACAAATATTATTAATTAAAAATATCATATTTTGACTTCATTTTCAAAATAAGTTGAAAATATGTTTTGGTTTTGATATTACCTACTTGCATTTGAATGGAATCACAAACCCATTATGTTACTTGCATTAGCTATGGGTGAAACTGTAACAATAATGGTAATTGTTAAAAGTAAGGCACATCTGCAGAAAATAATAATACATCCCATTTATCGAGTTGCATTATTTAATGTTTTGCTTCATCTCATCTACCTGAATAAATAAAAAGGCAAGATTTGGTTCGATAATATAGAGGAAAATATTAGTCCTTCCATTCAGCAGAATCAAAACAAAAAATATTTTCAAATCTCAGAGT